>PVHX01000323.1:0-149683 GCA_004024805.1 Geosciurus inauris
GGTACCAGGGATTGAACTCAGGGGCACTTGACCACTGAGTCACATCCCCAGCCCTATTTTGTGTTTTATGTAGAGACAGGGTCTCACTGAGTTGCTTAGTGCCTCGCTGTTGCTGAGGCTGGCTTTGAACTCGCGATTCTCCTGTCTCAGCCTCCCTAAGTGCTGGGATTACAGGCTTGAGCCACCGCGCCCGGCTTCATTGGTCTTCTTATTGAAAAGCACAATTTCACTTCATCAGAAATTCTTAGTGAAGGGATTTCAAATAACAGTAACACCCATAACTACCTTTGAAATAATGTAACTCCAACATTTTAAAATGTTTTCTGCACAGTTCATTGAAAAACATTTATATTATTTAGCATTTCATTAACTACACACAAAGCCAATAAACCAAAGATTATTTTTAAGAGAATTTTACACTGAACAATTAGTTCATAAATAGTACTCTGTTCGATTGCACTGGGTTTGGTTCAATTTTGAGAAGAGTCTCTTTTCTTTCTCTGCGTGGGTTTCAAATTCATCCCCGGTATTCCAGCCAGCAGAGGAACTCTAGGGCTTGGATTACTTGAAAGCACAGTGGGTGAAGGAAGCATGAGGTGCAGAGGAGACAGAGTTAGAAAGGCAAGTCTTGCCCAGTTTACTTTGTCCTTCCTGGCAGCTTTCTTCCAGAAATATCTGGGTTCCACTAGTAAGCCCTTGGAGCCAAACTGAACATGGATTTGCTCAAATCATATCTTATCATCCTTATTAACAAAGACACATGGTCAGGTAGCTCAACTAGGTCAACCACTTCACTGTACAGAAAACTCAGCTCTTCAGACCCCTGCCTTTTTCCTCATCCAAATGGCAGAAAGCCATTTCTGGGTTTGTTATGAAGAAACAAATATATGCTTAAAGCATATATATAAAAACAATAGCCTTTACGCAAATATCATTACTTCATAGATAAATGATATAATGTTATCTATTTTGTAGGCTCAATATTGACCCACTCAATATATTCTGAAAATAGCAAAATAAAATTGGAAAGAAATGAACAAAAGATTTAGCATGCTACATATAGCTTCATATAAATTACTGCAGTGAGGGAACATTAAAACAAAGAAGAATGTCATTAAGGGAATACTTGGAATTATGGCAAAAGAGGAAAAATCTGTTAAGAACATGGAACACAGTCACCTCAGGCCTTACCTCATCGCTGCTCCAACGATTGGGGAATGAGGGCCGTGACTTCTTGATGCACACAATCTCCCTCATGTCTTCATAAGAGGGGTCAGTGGGCACCAGGTCATGATAGGGAAGCTGATATTCTTCCACTATACCTGAAAATATATGTTTGCAGTACTATTATTTCCTGTAAAGTGGGGGAAAAACTCTTAACAAAGTGTTCTCAAAAGAAACGACTAGCAATATTAAACACAAGTTTAGGCCAACAAACAACAGTAAATCTTAAACAAACAAACAAACAAACAAACAAAACCTTACCTGAATGGTTCTCAATCTAACTTACAAAATAAATAAATTCATAAATAAAATGAATTAAAAAACCCAGAAGAAAATACTTTCATAGGTCTTCAAGCTTTTTTTTTTCTAATTTCCAAATGCTAAGTAAAATGAGCATATCAAAATTAATTTCCAAGTTTATAAAGGACAAAATTCTTAAGACATTTATATTAAGTCTCAATGCAAATTTGAAAAACATCTTGAATTAATACTACATAATATGTGACTGTTTCTATAGTCTGTAGTATGAAATTAGGAATAAGATTGGTAACATCCAGTTGAACAAAATGCAGACTTATGTTTTCTGCTTAATCGTAAGAAAGAGGTTTTTTTGCACATTAAATATTTGTAAAGTTATATATATATATATATATATATATATATATATATATATACTAAAAATCTTAACCATAATTTTTAAGGTTCAAAGATTGTCTGATTATTTTTTTCTTTAATTTTTGCTGTACATACTCCTTTTTTTAATCTTTCCTAATAAGTAATTTCTACTTTTTTCCTTCTGTCCTTTAAAAAAGGCTACTTGTGTCTTTCTTTTAACTCTGTCTGATGAACTCCTCACAATAATGCTAAGCAGCCCCGTTCTCAGAGAATGAAAGGATTCTCTTTTGAAAAATCTTTCCAGAGCACCCCTGCTCCTTATCCTAAATCATCTTTTATAGAAATGTTAATGCTTTTCATTAGCATTTGACAAAGATGAAACCATCAAGTTGGCAGATTTTATACCACATCAGAAAATCCACTGGAGGTTCACTGTGGCAAAACCTGGGTGTATGTTATGCTCTTTCTTGCAATCTCAAACACTCACAAAATCATACAAGACAAGAAGGTTTGAAAGTTTTCTCAGATCATTCCAACTCATCATGTGTGCATCATTGTGGCCCCCTGCTGTGACAACTAAGAATAACTTTACATATTAACTATGTTTCTATTTCCTTCTGTTGTGCTTTTTTTTTTTTTATCATCTCAGCATATAATATAATAGAATCACAAGGTTGGACACACAGGAGATTGGCTTCTTTTCGAATTTTCCTCCCTTTATGACTCTGAAGACAATTGGTCCTGCAAACATCATGAGGACAACCACCAGATCTATTTAATTCACCCTATATTTCCCTCAGTGTCTATTGGTGGTGCTGCTGCTTGGAAGAATTGATGGATGGATGGTGAGGCAGGAATATGAACTACAATAGACACTAGCAGAGCCAACCATACAAAATTATGAATTAACCAAATTCTGGCTTTGAACTATAGACCTTACTCTTTTCTCTTTATCAAGGAACCAAGTTATCAAAATTTTCCATATAAGCTGCAATTTAATTTTGTGGTTCATTCTCCTTCTCTCTCCTGCTTCCTTCTAAAGTTTGAAAGGCCTACATATGGTTATGTCTCCTGCATCCCAAATTTCCTGAACTAGAAAGACAAACTCCCCAGTACTTCCAATATCTTCATAAAGCAAAATGTTACAGAACAGAAATTACTGTGCTTTGCTTCTCTAGAAAAGAGAAAAGAAACCCGTTTTTTGGAGAGCCTTATATATACCAAGCACACAAGTAGGAATGCTATATAATTCATCTGATTAAATTCTCACAAACACATTCATGAGAAAGGATTACTATATACAAAGAGGAAACTTGGTTCCTAAGGCTTAAAAAAATTGCCCAAGGCCATGCAGTTGGCCTGAGGCAGGGCCAGGACTCTGTCCTCTGAGAAACAAGTCAATCTCCTACAGGGATATTTCTCTAACCTCCACCTGCAAAGACAACCCTAGCAAAGCAATTAAGACCCTGCTGTGAACATAAAACTAGTTTGTTTCTAAGCTGGGGGGTCATTTCTTCTCTATTTGACACAGGCTTTTCAAATCTAGACTTCTAGTTTGTAGACCTATTTGCTTTAGGTGTTCAGGAAAACAAAAGTAGAAAAGTAATGTTGTACTCTATTACACTGTTAACATCTATAAAACTATTCCAATTCCGTGCAAGCAGATTATTCAAAAATAAGTTCCTCTCCTTACAAAGCATGAAATCAAGGCAAAAGCAATTAATCTACTTTTGTTTTTGGCTACTTCTTTTCTTCTTCATACTTACAACAGGAGATTTAGTCAATGGCTGGTTAAAGGAAATTTCTGGTATTAACTTTCCTTTGTACAAAGAATTTTCTCATTTCAAAGGGAATGTGTTCTATTTCAAATTGCTTATAAGAGGCTCAGAATTCCCAAATGAGTAGAAGGCATTGTATTATTGAAGGTGATCGTTCTACATCTATATGTATGAATGCTTATCCATTAACTGTTTCTGGCTCATATTTATTTTTTGATTTGTTCAAATCAGCTATACATGACAGCAGAATGCTCATCAATTCATTGCACACAAATAGGGCAGTTTTTCACATCTCTGGTTGTGCACAAAGTAGGGTCACACCATTCGTGCAGTCATACATGTACCTAGGGTAATGATGTACATCTCATTCTATCATCTTTCCTCTCCTCAAGCCCCTCCCCTCCCCACCTTCCCCTTTGGCTAATCAAAAGTTCCTCTACTCTTCCCATAACAACCCCGCTTTATGGATTAGCATCCACTTATCAGAGAAAACATATGGCATTTGGTTTGGGGGGATTGGCTTACTTGGCTTAGCATGATATTCTCTAACTCCATCCATTTACCTGCAAATGCCATAATTTTATTCTCTTTTAGTGCTGAGTAATATTCCATTGTGTATATATACCACAGTTTCTTTATCCAATCATCTATTGAAGGGCATCTGGGTTGGTTCCACAGTTTGGCTATTGTGAATTGTGCTACAACAAACATTGAAGTGGCTGCGTCACTGTAGTATGCTGTTTTTAAGTCCTTTGGGTACAGACCAAGCAATGGGATAGCTGGGTCAAACGGAGGTTCCATTCCAAGTTTTCTAAGGAATCTCCATACTGCTTTCCAGATTGACTGCACAAATTTGCAATCCCACCAGCAACATATGAGTGTGCTTTTTCTCTCACATCCTCACCAACACTTATTGTTGCTTGTATTCTTGATAACTGTCTGGCTTATATTTAAATACAAATCTGCATATATTATGGCTCCACCAACCAAAATGAAAATTAATAATATGTATTGCTAACAAGTATTGAGTGCTATTTATGTGCCAGGCAGTTTTAATTCTTTTTACATTCATTGAAACATCACAACTGTCTGAGATACATACAATAATCTGCTTCTTCTTTTTTTTTATTTTGGACCAGGGATTGAACTCAGGGGTACTTGACCACTGAGCCACATCCTCTGCCCTATTTTGTGTTTTGTTTAGAGACAGGGTCTCATTGAGTTGCTTAGTGCTTTGCCATTGCTGAGGCTGGCTTTGAACTCACAATTCTCCTGTATCAGCCTCCCAAAGTGCTAGGATTATAGGCGTGCGCCACCGCGCCCGGCTGCCTCATTCTTAATAGAACAGTGAATCAAAGAAAAGTTGAGTAACTTTCCCATGATGTCCCACATAATAAAGAGTAGGTAAAAGAACAATTCCCAATAGCAGTTATATGTACTTTGACAACTTGGAGCAAGTTCATGATTTCATGAAGCATTTAAAATGGCTACTTAGAGGAACCACAGCAGAATCAAATTTTTAAAGGAGCACCACCATGTGCAGAATGATACAGTGTACATTTGGTACTTGATCCAGAATAAGATTTAGTTCATTACCTAAAAGGAATCAGAATCTAGGAGACTGATCAGGTAGCAGTAATCAAAACAGTGCAGGCAATAATACTTTTGAATATTTAAGGATATCTTGTTGATTATAATTGGTCTTTTAGGGAATCCCTATGCTTGCAGAAAAATTATCACAAACAATAACAATATTCTGATGCTTTAATTTCCTTTTTTAAACCAATGTTTAAAAATTACTTTAACAGGAAGTTTTATAGAGAAGTTAAGGAATGGGTGTCCCAAACAGGGTTTATGACTCCACAGTCCTTTCTGCAGAGGAAGCACAGGGATTGGGACAGTGGGGTTATGGATAGGGTTGACAGGTAGGTGAGAAAAGGCTGGAAAGTAGGAAAGAGGGGTGACCTGATGGAGCAATTGCTGGAGGAAAAGCCCAAAAAGAAAGGAGACAATACACAGGACAGCAGAAGACAGTCTTTGAGAAGACAGGAGAAGCTGACAGAATGTCTGGAAGAGACTCTTCAACAGTGGATGGAGGAAAGGAGGCCAAGATTACTCTGTCAAATATCATTCCCTGGAAGGATTGTGATACATAAACAGAAATAAAGGGGGAAATAAAAGAAAATCTGATTCTACAGACAATATAACTTTGATTTCTGATCAGCAAGAAAGGATTTGTAGTAACTCCTATAGTAGCTTTTCAAAGACATCACTATTTCTTACCTCCTGAAACACATCTCCGAGCGACCTCCCAAAGGATGAGTCCAAAACTGTACATGTCAGCCATGATGTAAGACTGAAAGTGGTTTCTATTCAAGCTCTCATCCAACACCTCTGGGGGCATGTAGCGCTTGGTGCCAACACGAGTGTTGGGTGGTATGTCAACTTCATTTGTATCACTAAGGAAAGAGTAAAGCAGAGCATTATCAATAACAAACAGAACCAGCAAATGACAGTTGGAAGGGATGGGTTTAAATAAGGGCTTTAGTGAACAGTGGGAAAATAAAACCTTTCAGGGAAAAAAAAAAACAAAAAACATTTCTTCAAAAACTAATTCTTGCTAGAAGTTACACCAAATGCTCACAGGTAAAAATCCAGTGCAGATGAGACTAAATTAGCATGTAACTACAACACAAAAAACTGCATTACCACTAGGTCAAATTTAAACTCTTAACCCACTGCTAAATATCTAATAAATGTCTTTTTAAATGCCTTCTCTTTATATTTTAATAGTTTTGCTTTTACAATTGGTATGTGCACATAACAACTTGGTTTAAGACAGCAGTGTGTGGGGGGTGGGAGGTATGGAGGCTTGATCTCCCAGCTCTGCATGCTAAGCAAGCCCTTTCCCACTGAGCCACACCCCCAGTTTGAGAGTAGTTTTTTTTAAGCCAGGTGTTGTGAGGACCTTTGATGTCACAGATGATCAATACCAAACTTACTGAAACACTACCAGGTTTTGGGAAAACACCACCACCTGGGTTTGATCTTATTGCTTCATTATATATTAAAACATGTACCATCATTTGGGAAGATATAAAGTATGGCAGATGTCCCTCTGTAGCTCTCAAATGGTTTGTATTCACTAAAACATAACTATAGAGATTTCTTTTAAAAACCTTCTAGAATTTACATCTAGATAAAAACTATACCAAAAGAAATGTCATCAATATATTCACCAGATTCCTTATGGTTTCCTAGGAGCAACAAAGAGCTTATCTTCATAAGATAAAAGTTAAAATATAAACTCATTAAACAGCAGGTCTTCCTTACCATCTCACATTGTCTTAGATTTAAGACAAATAGGTCTTAATGTACTGGGCTCTTTTCTAAGACTAGGACAAGATGTTAAAACATTAATATTCAGATCAGTACAGTAGAGGGAAGGGAGCAGGGAGAGGGGAAGGAGAAGTCCTGGGGACTGAATTAGAACAAGATGTATTCCATGCTCTTATATTTATGTCAAAATGGATTCTACTGTCAAGGATAACTAAAAAGAACCAATAAAAACATCAATATTCAGTAGTTACCACATAATATTAAAGAAAATCTGTCTGTGCATCTAAATAGTAAATAAGGGAGGAAAATGTGCCAAGAAGAGACTTAATGGCAAACTGGAAAAATGTCAGCTGGAAAAGATGCTACAAAAGCTCCACCCCCAGTTACCATGTGACTCCTCTCCTGCTCAACCTGCCGCTACGTCTCATGTGAGCACACAGCAAGTATTTCATTAATATGTTTTCTGAATGCATTACAATTTATCATTTTTTTTAATCACGAAAGCAAGACAGTGGTGGCTTGAGGTAAGGAATCCTGGATTTAAGGCAGAGAAAATAAACACAGGGGTTTGCAAATGAAAAGAAAATGGGTAAGGGCTTAAATAAAAACTAGAACATGTCCTGAGAAAGCAATCTAAGAATAGTCTTAACGCAGGCATTTACAAAGGTCAAAGATATATTCTGACCACAGTGGATAATGATCTTGGCAATTACATACCCTTCTAACTCCTGGCTCCTTCATGTTTGTTTGGACTTGAGAAGTCAGGAAGGGGCAATGGAATGTGTGATAAGAAGACATCTACTGGAGAACTGAAAGGTACCTACTACCTAGGGGAAGAGTTAGGATGTGTGATGGCGAGACTACATGTAGTTCTCTCTAAATTCTTTTTCCCCCAAACACTGCAAAAGCATATAATCAAGAATTCTGGTCAAAGGCAATAAGCCATTTCTTTCCACCAGGCACAAAATCTCAGCACTGTCATTCCTTCTGCTCCTCTTCCACTACACCTGGTGTTTTTCCAAATAGAATTTGAATAATATCCTCCCTAGGAGTATCTACATAAATATCTTCCCTGGTAGTATTTGAATAAATATCCATCTCCAATTTCAGTTATAAATCCCTTCAAGCCCCAAATATCTGTCATCATTGTTGGTTATTTCTCTAAACAGGGTAGGTAGCCCCAGTCCAGCTCCACTCACAGTGCCTCTTGCACATGTAGGAAAATAATACACTTGAAATGAAAGGAAAAGGCCTGTTTGCAGCCATCTTTGCTGTGGATAATTTAAAAAGAAAGGCCATACAAAGGCCATGAAATGACAGATTATCAATATCCAGGAAAATAAATAGAATTTCACTGAGCAAATTAATTTTGTAAAGAACTGCTACTGGCCAGGCTGGGGCTGTAGCTCAGTGGTAGAGTACTTGCCTCCCATGTGTGAAGCACTGAGTTCAATCCTCAGCACCACATAAAAATAAATGAACAAAGATGTTGTGTCCATCTCCAAGTAAAAAAAAAATTAAAAAAAAAAAAAAAGAATTGCTACTGGCCTAATGATAAATGCCTTTAGCACTACATTTAAGCAAACATGCTAATTTTAAATAATTCATGTCTGACATTATGAAGTATCAGAGTCTCTAAGACACATAGCTCTGCCCTTCTTCCCTCAGGCATGTTTCTATGTTTGAAAGTAATTAAACTCCATTTCTTAGGTTTTTCAGTAGCATCACTTTACCTATTCTCAAATAACTGCAGAGAAAATTTGAGCTTGTATTAATTTTCAAGGCCAAAATTAGAAATTAAATTGATTTAACATTGGGGCATCAAGAATTAAAGGAAGATAAAAAGAAAGTAGAGTCATCTTGGGTAACACATTTAAGAAGAGGGTACAGTGTGACACAAAGAAGAAAAGGCCTGGGGAACCTTCAGCTCACTCTAGTCTCCTTTCCCATGGAGGAGTGTGGAAGAGTGAGAAACAAGTTTGGCAAGAAAAGAGGTTTATCACAGAAGAGGTGTGGAGGCAGAGAAAATAACTACAAATCCACAAAATAGTTCTATGCATCATAGTAGCTACACACATCTGTGATCAGATTAGAAATCTATATACTGGAAAGATAAACAGGGACTGGTTACTACTGGGAGGGACAGAAGGGAGTGAAACATGACACTAGCAATGCACTTCCTCATGCCTATACCTGGTGACTGTTCTAGCACACCTCCAGCACAGCACAACTAAGGTGCGTGCACACCACAGGTGCTGGTGTTATGGCTAGAGGGATATTTGGGGCTACAGAAAGCCTGGAAGTGCAGCATTGGCTCAGGACCCTAAGCAGGCCAGAGAACAAAATGAGAGCACCCATTGGACATGC
This sequence comes from Geosciurus inauris, assembly GCA_004024805.1. Classification (NCBI taxonomy): domain Eukaryota; kingdom Metazoa; phylum Chordata; class Mammalia; order Rodentia; family Sciuridae; genus Geosciurus; species Geosciurus inauris. Next base: position 9,324 of record PVHX01000323.1, read on the forward strand.
CTCAAGTGCTTAGTCACTAGGCCCTGGGTAAAGGGCAGGCAAAAGATTTTTAGTTTGGTGTCAGGGAATAAAGGGAACTTTAAAAGTACAAAGAGCATCAGTATGAGTTTTATTTTAGATTGAATGATTCTCATTAACTTCCAGATTAGAAGTGTAATATAAAGGAAGACCCCACTGCTCAGTTCTGCACACGGCACATTCCCACAGCACTGTACACCGAGGAAAGAGCTTCAAGAAGATCTTAAGCAGAGCCCAAGTGACAGCAGAGTAGCTCCAAGGACTAGGTTCCTCCTCAAGATACCTTACCTAAAACAGGGCGGGGAAAGGGGAACAGGGAAGATGGAAAGATCATCAGCAATGGTGAGGCACTAAGCAACTCAGTGAGACCCTGTCTCTACATAAAACACAAAATAGGGCTGGGGATGTGGCTCAGTGGTCGAGTGCCCCTGAGTTCAGTCCCTGGTGCCAAAAAAAAAAAAAAAAAAAGATGGAAAGATCATAAAGACAGGCAAAGCAAACACTGTATACCTTTAATAATCTAAAACTTCAGAAGAACACATGAAACAAGGCTGGGTGAGAAGACCCGTGAAGGAGGACACTGTATGTGACTTACTAGAAACATCCTCCCCTAAAGTGTGAAAGAGTCTTAGAAGCTTCCTGTTTCCTGAAGCACCGTCAATAGCTGTGGAACTATTTTCTCACTTAAACTCCACCCAGTCTGATGCTAACCCATGAGGAGACTTTTCTGCAGCGCTCTTCATCGCGTCCAACGCTGCTATTATTAAATCCTGAGAAATCTCAGGGTTTCTTAGAAACAGAACTTCGGAACTAAAACCTCTCTGGCTGTAGAAACCTGGAGAGGAGTGCTGAGGCTGCCACTAATGAGTTCACTTCTGTGACATCTGTGAGTCATTTAGCCATGCCACTTTTTACAAAAAAAAAAACAAAAACAAAAAAAACAAAAACCTAGTAAGTCTAGAAACCAAAGCAGTGCAGAAAATAATGACATCAGAAGGACTCTGGAAATTCAGTACCTGCTGGGCTGGGCCACCCATCTCTTTACATTTGGACAACTTGACAATCAACAGCTGAGAGATATCTGTGACAGCCTAGTCTTCACTGTAGATTTTCTATTTAAAATTTAATACCTGAGAGGGCCTGAGTCAGGATTTATTTTCCTGCTAAGAAAATATTTTATTCTGACATGGAAGCACCAGAGGGGTTGCTTGATTCTCCAGAGTAAAACATTAAAAACTGTGTAAATTCCTTCATGTCTCATTGTTTACTCTTCCCAGGAGAGATCCAGGGTAATGGTGATATCTGCCAGGGCATCACCTGAATTAAATCTCTGTTGAGCAGGAAATGCATCAGCACTTAGGTCATTTTCAAGAGTGCACAAAAGAACTGAATACAGGGCAAAACGGTTCTAGGAGCAGGAAATCCCTTTTAAGGCATCATCAGCTCTGTCTGGACTCTCCACTTCCCTGGGAACCTCCAGAAATGACTAAAAAACCTAAGAGAACACTTGCCATAATGGAGACACTGGGATAAAGACTGTTCTCATAGGAAGTTCACATATGAAGTCTGAAAATTCAGCAACTGGATTAGCTATGACTCCACTTGCAATAAAATGTTCTAAATATCTCTGCATGTGCACACACACAAAATATGAAAGTTAAAAAAAAAAAGAAAACCAAAGGGACATACAAAGAAAGGCTTAAAAGTTAGGCCACAAACTGAAGGTGCAAACTTTGAGACATAGGAAATAATATGAACAGGACCTCTGAAATTATCAAATGTAAGCTCCAATTAAAAGAAGAAGAAACTGAGGTCCAGAAATGTGAATGGTCCCCAGGTAATCTTTAGCTGTATGAATCTGTGCAACATTTGAGCCAGGGCCACATCTCTTTCCTCCCTTGATGAACTTGCCATTAAATGCCAAATAAATCTCTGAATTATCCCTGAAAATAGTCTTCTCCAGTTCCTACAATCAGGGTCTGCATAAAATTTGAGAGACCATTCAGTTCATTCCCTTTACATTAAGCAAAACTAAGTTTCAAAAACATAATAGATAGTCTGTTTGTGTTAAGGTCTATAAAGAAGATTAGGTATCAGTTACTTTGATATTGCCTACATTTATTGATTTAAAACAAAATAGGAATGCTTATAATAACAGGTAACTTAATATGTCACATTAAATGGGAAAAACATTAATGAATTTGGCATAGATTCTGCTCTCAAGATGCCCAATGACTAGTGGGAGAGATGAGGCATGTACCAAAATAATTATAATACCAGACAGACAAGGGCCGGGAAATTACTACAGGAGTACAGAAGATAATGTCATTATTCTAGGTGGGGGTTGAATAAAGTAGCTTAGAGGCACCTCTGAGATTAAAGTACATGGAGAAGCAGAGTCATATCAAGTCAGGGACTGTGTAACCAAATGCAAGGCAGTAGTAAGCATAGGGAATTATAAGGAGAAATTGCAAGCAACTCAGTTCTGTAATAGTATACAAACTGGAGTTTGCAGAATATAAAACCAGGAAGGTGGATTTAGTGCAGAATGTATAGTGTCTCTGAAGCTAGGCCAAGGTGTTTCTTCTTCATTCTGTGGTCCATATGGAATCACTCATTTATTTATTAAATAAAAATTATAAGCAACACCTTAGTAATGGATAACAGAGGAAAGTACTGGGATGGAAATTTGAAAAATATGTTATGTACCTTCAAGGGGATTATTCTCCATTGGAAGGGACAGATAAGTAGTCAACAATCACTGTGAAATGGTGTGAGAAGTATCGCGTAACAGGTGCAGGGTCACACTGGAGGATACAAGAAGATGAACTAAAAATAAGACTTGTATGCGAATAACAACAGAAGACATCTCTTTGGAAGAAAGTGAAGACCAGCAGTAGTCCCAATACAGAAGGGGATATGAGTATTCAGATAATAAAAGCATGTTAAAAAACACTTGAGCATATGAATACATAAAGGGTCAGAACAAAGATAGCAAAAGTAAGTAGTGTGATAAAAACAGGACTGACCACTAATCCAGGGTCAGCAAAGAAATAGGCCACTGCATGAAGGGACTCTAACTACATATTAACACAAAGCCAAAAGAAACTATGAAATTATGATAATGCTTCAAGAAAATAGAAGTCACAGCATGTAGAACAGATTAAATAATGGAAAGATGAAGAGGAAATAACTGCACAATGCTTTACTCCTGAGTGTAGAAAATTGGTGTAGAGGGCCCAAGCAGGCCAGGGACAAGTGGGAATTTCATGAAGACAGAATTCATTCAGTTAGAAAAACCAAAAGTTTGGGAACAAAAAAAGATGTTAGACACCCTAGGTTTAGGATGGTTCAGCAAAAGTAAGAACTAGAAGGAAAAACAGGCAATCACACAAGTGGAAAGTATTTAAGAAGCAAAAGGTAAGAAGAACCAGCAGGAGAGAGAAGAGGTTGGAACATGCAGTAAAAAGTCTCATGGAAAGAGGAGTAGGGGAAAGGCTTGGGTGCTATGGATCATGGGATGGGAAGGGGATTAGGCCGCTGGTGACAAAGATAAATGGTTCTCTTGATGAAGTAGTGTCAGTAGTGGGTGAAACAGAAGCCACATTATAAGACATTAAAAATTACTAGGCTGGGAAAGCAGACTACTCTGTGTACCTCTATGGAGAAATTTAACAGAGGAAGGAGGGAAAGGTTAGTGATCTGAAGAATGTCATGATGTGTGTGTGTGAGACTTGAAAAGGGCTGCAGGTCATAAAAAAGAACTCAGAAGGAAGAGGGGGTGTAATAATCTTTATTGGCAGGAGATTCATATTTCTAACTTAGATCTACAGCCCAAAGCATTTCCTTTGTTTTTAAAGATCAGGAACTTTAATTTGTCATCTTTAAATGGTGAAGACCTTCATATATTTGAGGTTCATTATTAAATCACAGCGCAGCCTTTTCTTCCAGGTGAAAATACCAACTCATCAGTCCTTTCTTGTGAATTTTATTTTCCAAAATTTTCATCATTCCTTGACTTTCCCTCTAGTCTAAATTGAGTTTTTAAAAAGGTAGGTAGGTATATGATGGTCCTTCTATGCTAGTGGCACCCAAACTCACCTGTTTTGTTTTCAGAACAGAGGAACCATTCCTCTAATTAAATCATCCTGGGAATAAAAGGAGCCATTCTGCTTAAAGGAAAAGTGAGTATTTTAAAATAGAGTCCCAACTACGGGGCCTGCCTGCTCTTCATTGTGTAGACCAACCAGCCCAAAGGGGTCTGAAAACCACTGTCAGTGAGCCCTGGTTTATGTGCCCAAGTGTTATATTAATTGTTTAAACTATAGAATAGTGCTGAATACCAGGTGTGTTGTATTAGTTTCTAATATTTCTTATAAAACATTTATGCAAGTTTTCTTTTCCTATACCCCATTAAAAAATTAAAAACAACAATAACAAAACAAAACAAAACCAGGGCTTTCTCATTATATAACTGATAGCTCTTTCCTGAAACTTTTTCATATTTACAAATGTTATGCAGAATTCTAAGGATGGATTCCCAGGCACTAGAAAAGAGAAGAGAGGTTTTCCACAGAAGAGAGGTTCATAATAGCTGTAAATATAACATCAACAGTCTCTAAGCCAGGACCCTGATAAGCACAGAAATGAGGACTGACCCAAATACACTGTGTTACAAAGAAAATGTCTAGTGATATTTTTTCCCTCAAAGAAAAGTTGGAATTAATGAAATTACTCACCTACTAAATATCCTAGAAGCATTGAGCTACAGAATGTATAATCTGTAACTATAAAAATGATAGAAAACAACCCTAAAAAGCATGTTTGTTCACTTTGATACTAACCTAATAAATTTAACAGCCAGGCCCAGGTCAGCTATGCAGCAAGTTCCATTTTTCTTCACCAGGATGTTTTTACTTTTCAGATCTCGGTGCGCAATTGCTGGTTTGCCTTGAGTACTAAAGATTTCCGTGTGTAAATGACATAAGCCACTGACGGAAGAGTAGGCTAACTTCAGCATAGATTTCGTGTCTAGAGTGGTGGACTTCAGGTAATCATAAAGGGAACCGTTTTCATGATAGTCTGTGATGAGGTATAGCTGGGTCCAGGACCCAGTCCCTTTGATATCTGCAGCAATGAACCCTAAAAGGAAGAGAGACAAAAAAGATTGAAGGTGTTTTCTCAATAAAATTTAGAATAATTCACAGTATCAAATGATTCTTTGTCCAGAGATATCTTTTTTAGCATTTCACTAAGTTTTCTGATTATGTCTGTGATGGTATTAAATTACTAATACCAATCAGAAATTGTAGGACTAGAAAAAGATTAAAAGTTTATGTCCGAAAACATAATTCCTTTCTGATCAGTAGATGACATTTAAGTTCCCTTATGATGTTAAAGTGACATGAACAACATTGTTTACGAAACACAGTCTTGAGTTAAGATATATACCACACTGATCAGTTTCCATACTACTTCTGTGATTCAGACAGACCCTGTCTGGTCTAATAGAAAGTCAATCAATTCTTATCATAAATTCTTTTTTTTTTTTTAATTTTTTTTTAGTTGTTAGTGGACAGAATATCTTTATTTTATTTTTATATGGTGCTGAGGATCGAACCCAGTGCCTCACGTGTGTTAAGTGAGCATTCTACCACTGAGCCATAACCCCAAACCCCTTATCATAAATTCTTAATATAAATCAATCCTACAGATAAAATGCCCATAACTTTTGACATTTAAACAAAATATGCTCCTTCAAATCCCTAGGAAACCTTAAGAAATTCTGGTATTGCATTTGCATCTCCAGTTTCTGAAGGAAAAACATTTGAAAGCATTCCAACTTCAGCCTGCCATCGATACACAGGAGTGCCTTGGTCATTCCTTCTGTGAGGCCTACCCTAGAAGCTGTGAGGGTCTTGGGCCAATGCCAAGAAGAAAACCTCTATATGTCTATACATTTCATAGCAAATGTGCATAGACTTTAATATGCAGATGTTAACAGAAAGACAGAGGGAAGTAGAAAACCCTGAGTACCGCTGTACAGACTTACCCAAAATGTTTTCATGCCTCATCAGCACGGTCTGATAGATTTCTGTCTCTCTGAACCAGCTGGCTTCCTCTGTGGTGAAGAACACTTTCACAGCTACCTTTTCGCCACGCCACTTTCCCATCCAAACTTCCCCATAGCGACCTTTTCCAATCTGTTTCACCATCTGAATCTGCTTAGCTATAGTTCTCTGGACCTGTTAAATCCCAGAACAGTCTTGTTAGTGTATTCATGGCACTATAGATTTGTTTAATCTTTTTTTCTCCAGAGAAGAAACAATTACTGCATGTAAAATATATTTAGTCAGGAGTTTTCTTTATATAAATGAGTTATTTGTATTTATTTATTAATTTATATTGTTCCCTTTTAAACATATTTATGATGTTATGGATTCTGAATGCTTAAAATATTGCCTCCAAATTAGTATATATTTCACTCCTCTTATTGTAATATTTACAGAGGAAAAAAAATTGTATGGGTTCACAGCTATTGGCAGAACAGAATACTTTGACTTTCCCACTATAATGGGCTACTGGGTTCTCTGAAGGAAGCTTGCCACCATATAACAATCACAGGTATGTTAAAGTGAAACAAAATTATAATATACTGTTGCACACACAAGGAAATAAAGAAAATCTCCAAGCAGGTTTCAAAAATGTAAGGGAAAAGGGAAGGAGGACAGGAAAGTAGGAAAAAGGGAGGGCAGTGAGATCAAAGCAGGGAAAAATATACATTAAGCCTACAGGAAACCCAGGCTGCTGTCTAATACAGGAAATACCAGTGCTGAGATCTAGAATCCAAACAGTGACTCCATTAAAACTAGGGGACTTAATCTAGGACTTCAGCATTAAGCTGGTACCATCAAACAGTACTAAATTTGATCTAGGTTGGTTGCATGTGGTGGCTCTTGGCAACAAATGAACATAAATCCTCTCTAGAGGAAATTGAATGCAGAATACTTTTCAGTCCACAATCATGGTGGGATAATAGTACCTTGAAGAAACTCTTGTCGTCACATAACTTGACTGTAATACATTGTTGGACTCACAATAGAGAACATTTCCAAGGTGGTGGGGAGGAAGAGAACAAGGAAAATAGAGGAGGAAAAGAAAAGAGAGAGAAGATCCTACCGAATAAATTCCTTAAAACAAAAGGAAACAACCACTATAAGTGAATCCACACTAACACACCAAATGGATTTAACTCAGTCAGCTAACCTATTACAATTTTCAGATACAGAATAACAAATAACTAAATGAAGTGTTTAAGAAACAGAACATCAACTGAAAAATAAGCAAACAAGAAAATTACACTTTTGAAAAAGAATAGTTAATTGTCACAAACCAAAAATGCAAAATGGACAGGCAAAGCAGCAGACTGGAGAGAAATGTTAATGAGAGAAAGCTAACGAGCTGGAGAGAAAGTTATTTAACAAGCTGTAAGACAGCTCGGAAGAATTTTAAAGCATACAGTGGAGCAAAGTAAAAGAAAATAAGAGTTAAGTGGCATCAAGGTTAAATGTCTCTGTACACCTAATCTTCCTCACATCTGCACTTACAATAGGATATTTTAAGAAAATTGATATCAATGGGATATCAATGGTTCCATAACTGAAAGGCCTGAACATCTCTGGTGAGTCACATAATCTATAAAACGTTCATAAAAAATCCACCAAAGAAAATCTTATCAGAAAACTATAATGTACTCCTGTGGAAATACGTTTTACACCAAGTAAAAACTTAAGTTTTCCATTTTGTTTTTGCACTTTTAACTACATACAATAACAATGGACCAACTCAAATAATCCAAATAACCTCATCTCACATTCAGCATATCAGCAGGCTTAATTCCTCCTTGTCTTTTATCATAACAGATTCTAAGGATTAGGACATAGAGTGGTACAGGGTGGTATTCCACCTACCACAGATGTCTACCAACAGGGATCAGTTCTGCTTTTTTCATAAGGGATTTTATCAGTTCAAAAGGTAGTGTTACACATTCCCTGAACCATTAACGGCACTGATAACAGACTGAAAGCTTTTTGGAAAAAGTCTGTTTCTTTAAAAGAAGCAATAAAAAATAAATTACTGATATACTATGAAGCCACCAAACCAAATGGGAATAAGCAAGCAAGTATGTATTATACACAGGCCACCTTCACATCCACTTAGCAGTCAAACATGTTATGCAAGGTAACCTTTGGTATACCTCCATCCCCAAACCAGACAACAGGAGCATTAAGAGCACTAAGCAGCTGGGAACCAAATACATGAGCAGTTAAAATTACTCACTTGACAGGAAACTTGCCACTTCGATTAAAGAGTTATTGTATTCGATTTATAGATGTTACAAAACATTGCTTATGTAAATCTGTGAATATCCCCTAACAGTTTCGCATATGCCTCATTTCTAGTGATAATACATCTTCTTTAATGAAAGTCTTGACAGCACTGGCAAAGCTTGACAGACTAGGACCAACTTATCTTCAGGATAATATGCCACTAAATTACATTGAGAAACTTAAAATATACATATATTTTGAGATTATAACATCTAAGGACATTAAAATATAACTTGAAAATTTTAAAAACTTATTTGAGTTTTTATTTGATTTAGCAAATGTCTCTGGTCTTTCTGTACCTAAATTTTCTTTCTATTTATATTGGTAGAGATCAGTATTTGAAAATTGGGTGTATAGATAAAATATCTTGCTACAATTTGCATATTAAGTATCCCTCAAAAGTCCATTTGGCACTATTGGGAGGAGGTAGAAACTTTTAACAGGTGAGGCCTACTGGGAGGAATTGAGATCACTGGAAGTGAGCCTTCAGAAGGGATTATGGAGCAGAGACTCCTCTTCTTTCTCTCTCTCACTTCCTGACCATGAGATGGGCAGTTCAGCACTCCTGCCATGATGTGCTACCACAAGCCTGAAGCAAAAGGGCCAACTGACTAAAATCCCTGAAACTATGAGCCAAGATAAACCTTTTCTCTTTATATGTTGATTGTCCTGGTATTTGTTATAATAATGGAAATCTGACAAATACATATCTATAACATATAAATCAGAGTAACTGTGATTCTAAAGAGAGAATTATTTCATGTGCACTGGCTACAAGTGAACATAAATCCTGAAGACTTATGAAGAGTTGTCATTATTCCAGGATTGTCATCTTACTTAGTGATCTGATAGTGTCTAATGTTTAAATCCATGTACATATATAGACAGCCAAAAACGTATCTGTTAATAATGCTATCTACTCTCTACTGTGTCTCTAAATGAGCAACACACACACACACATCTCTACACACAAATATGTGGCTTAAAATACTTCACTTAATAAGGCTATGTCAATAATATGTACGGGAAAGAGTTTCACAAAGATTCTTCACTTAAGAGCTTTAATCGTCAGAAAAATTAGCTTGTGCTCCTTTACAAAGTCAAAAATAGAGTATAAATAACAATAGTTTATTATTTATTAAACACATACTATGTATACATTAAATAATATGCCAGGCATTGTGGGGTGTGTGTGTATGTGTGTGTGTGTGAGAGAGTATGTCACACACAGAGAACAGAAACATACGCTATCTTAATTCTTTCAATAAGTCTCTTTAAAGAAGAAAGACATAGATATTTTATGTTTAATAAAAAAGGAGAGGACCTCATATTAAAGGATATAAAGTCATTTGGTAAACATTAGGTCCACATATGTGTGAAGGCATGAATTTTTCTTAAGTTAATGAAATAAACAACAAATCTATACTAAGGCGAGATGTTCATTTATATAACAATATATGGAGAAAGGACCATACACTCCAGCATTGTTTATCTGAAAAACCAAATCTTAAAACCAGATATTAAAGCTGTAATACTGAGACCTTTTTTCATTTTATTTTTTTACTGAACAGTGTTTTATAGAAACCTCCTCCCTTATTTTCCCTATCAAATGCATTCCTCTGATTTATTTAACAATTGCTTCATATCTTACAAAGATTAAAAGCACAGATTTTAGGTTCAAATCCTGACTGAGTTCCATCATCTGGGTTCAAATCCTGACTTCTTCACATCGCTATTTGGTTGACCTATTTCTGTTGTATCCCCTGACGTGAAATGCAAGGATATATTTCTAGTACAGTCATGTGCTGTTTATCAATGTTTTAGTCAATAATGAGCTGCATATGTAATGATGATTCCACAAGATGATATTGCCTAGTGATGTCAGAGCTTCCTTAGTTTGCATAAGAACACTTGATGTTCACACAATGAAATCATCTAGTGATGTATTCCTCACAATCTGTCCCTGTCATTAAGTGACACTTAGCTTTACTACCTCATAGGGTTACTATGAAGATTAAATTGGAATATATGTAAAGGCCACTGTCTAGATGGAACAATCCAGGCAATGTGGATTGGTACAATAGGTATCAATGGCTTGAGGATTTATATGCTGAACAATTGTATGATATAAGGAAAATGTCATTATTCTGGTATCTTGATTATAGAAACCGTATTCTTATAGACTGTGAAAGTAGAAACTAAAACTTTTTAAAGCAAACAACTGAGGAGCCCCTTAATAAATCAGACATTGTACTGGGAATTCAAAGTGAATAAAATATAGTCTCCACCCCCAAACAGGACCCAGGTCACCAAAACACAGAGATAGATTAATTATAACCTTATTTTAAGTAGCCAGGTTAATATTAAGAAGAAAATATTAAGATAAAAGACAAATTTATCGGGTAACGATAATTCTCGGGTAACAGAGAAGTTGTCAGTGATATGTAAAGTAGGCCCTGGGCCATAAGTTGGAGGAATATTCCATAAAGAGCTTACATTTGTGAAGACACGAACATACCTGGTTTTGAAAAAGTAATTACTCAAAGGTCATTTGTGTAAAAAATAAAAACATGATAGTCACTGACAAAAAACAAATTTCAAGTACCTGTCAGGGAAAACCAAAAATATATTGCTTTATATATGGAGAATTTGTATTGGTGGCAGGATGATGTATCTTCCTTAAATGCAGAGATTTTTTGTACATAAAAGCCCAACAAATAAAAATGTTCTTTCTTTGGGTGTAGTAGAAATATGAACTGTAGAGTTGAAGTCCTTAATTCAGGTTTCAGCTCCACCAAATTCTGAATATCTGATCACTGACCTCAGCTTTCTAATCTGTAAATTTCAGTTAATAATGAAATATACACACATATATATTAAAATATACATATATTATAATATATATTAAAATGATGCAGTGTATGTATACATGTTTATATGTATATATATGTGTGTGTATATATATATATTAAAATGATACAGTGGTTTTGGAAGCACTATATACATAGAAATATTAGTTATTTTACTAAAAGATTTCCCCCTTTTATGTGAGAGAAGGATAAAAGGAAATATTTTTATTGCTCAAAGGTTAAAAATATCTGAAGTATCTGGTTCATGATATTACATTTTTTCAAATATCTGTAGTTTGTTTTTATTAGTGAATTAGTGTCTGAATGATACTACATTCTTAATTTAGATATTAGCACAAATCCAATGGCTTTTAAAAAATTTTTTTTTAGCTGTAGATGGACACAATACCTTTATTTTATTTATTTTTTTAAATTGGTGCTGACAGTTTAATCCAGTGCCTCACACATGCTAGGCAAGCACTCTACCACTGAGCTACAACCAGCTCTGAAATGCCTTTTTTTCCTTTAACCATTTTATTCCTATTTCTTTCTGAGTAAAACAGTCATTTAAAAAATTCTTTAATTCTTTTTTTGGATAGTGGGTAAAGTGGCTTTTCTTCTTGCCAGTATGTTAAATATATGATACTTACAATAACAATTGTAATAAAATTTGTTGAACAATATCCGTCTTCCTACTGGCTTGCAAAATTCTAATTTTATTTACTTTGAAGTACCTGAAGAACTGTGTATTCTTCCACCTTTTTTGTAACTAAAACTTGCCATGAATCTGTGCAATATCTGTGTATCAGCTATTTCTGTTTCAGTGATAATAATCATGTATACTAGAATCTCCTTTTTCCACTTTGAACTTTGACCATTAAGGTGAATTTTCTCTTACAAATTAAAAGAAGTAATTACTCAAAGGTAATTTATTTTAATATTTAATCTATAAATTATTTAATATTTAATCTATAAAAGAAGTAATTACTCAAAGGTAATTTATTTTAATATTTAATCTATAAATTATATTTAAAATCTTTTGATATAAAAGGTGAAGCTAGAGTTCAGGACTCAGGTGGGAAGGGAGGCAGGAGAGGGCAGGCAGGCAGGCAGGCTGCGCTTAGGTACAATGGGTATCAAGCCAAGAAAGAAGACCCAGGAGCAGCACTGGGTATTGCAATGTCATATCCAAGAAAAGAACATAGCAGGATCAAAGAGTTTAGAAGGCTGAAAGAGCTCCATAAGTTATTTTCTGCCTTGTCCCAAAATTATAACTTAGAGCAGCAAATCAAAGGCCATCAGATAGATAAAGTAAATAAGATATCCACAGTCAGAACTAGACCATGAAGACTAGAAAAATCAATCTTAAGAGTTTATTAAGGAAACTGTTCCTCATGAGAATTATTTATCTCATGAATCCCAACCATCTTTCTTCATGGTTCATAAAAGAATCAAATATTTTTCTCATTAAAGCAAGTGCCTTGGATTTCGTATATATACGCTTGTCAGGCTGGCAGTGCTCACCATCGGAAAATTAAACCTCTCCTGAATGGAAAAGCTAAGATCCCACCCTGAAACATGAACTCTGTGGCTGAAATGCAGCCTTCTTCCTTTGTAGAAGTGCTCAGATCCCAGTTGGTTGTAATACCTTTGCCTTCAACAGCCAGGCCAAAGTGCTGTAATGCTATCCTCACTGAAAACAGAGGGAAGATGGTCCCGCGTTTAATGTTTTCTAATCGGCTCTGTATCAGAAAGATGTCTGAGGGTCTAGGTTGTAACCATACACTTTCATTAAAAAACAATCACCTTACCCTCAATATGTCAAAATGTTATCAGGAAGCCCTGCATCTGAGATCTGATGTCCAACTGACTGCCTAAAGCTTTCTCTTTCTCCACTGTCCTATCTATTTCAGTAAAATGAAACCCTATATTTATTGACATTTCCTTTCAGAAGACATTTCCTTTCAAGGTATGTTCTTCTCATACCAGCAGAGGGAGGCCTGATCCACTTCCTGAGCTTTGAGACTGCTCAATTAAGTCCCTCAGGGATTCTCCAGGAGGAATGTAAGTTTCATCCTGTTCTAGCCCAATGCTGTACCGAGGTCTGGTTTCTTGTCTTTTATACCTAAGGATAGACGATTGGGACAATTTTAGAAACTGAAATGTATTGATAAGGATAAAACATTGCAGATAAATAGTAATAACAGTAGGTTTGATTTTAGTACAAAAATACAAAACAAAATCAAATGCTTATATCTGTTACCCTTAGTTATGGTTTCTAAAATACAAATCTTAATTATTTTGCTGACTTATTTTTTAAAAATAAACTTAATGTTTTTACACAGTCTTGACCACTTACAATTTTTCTATTTCTTTCAATTGCTCTTCTATATTCTCTTAATATTTCCAGATAGTTTCAATATTTATTTCCTAAGTTCTTTCCTTTTAATTATAATGTCTTCACTTAGAACATGAATTTATTTGAATCAATTCATTGACATATTTGCAGAGTATCACAAATGAGTATTAAATTGCTCAAAAGATAAATGATATGGGTATAAAGGTCTTTCATATTTCATAAACTAGAAAATAAGTTCTTAGGTGACTGAAATAGTTGTTACTGTCACACTCTATTATAACTTTTTATTTTAATATTTAATCTATAAATTATATTTAAAATCTTTTGATATAAAAGGAATTTTTAGTTCAAGAAATAAGGAAAAAATCAAAATACTCAAAGTTCAGTGTAGTCCTTGCTTTACTTTGAATCAATATAAGAAGTAATTAGTCCTGGAACTGCCCACTCATTTCCTTAGAGATGGAATATTTATCTGAGTACTTTGATATCTGAAGCAGAAATGAGATGGATACCTATTTATAACTTCATTGGGACAAATATTTATCAATAGTAACAAATATTTTGGTTAAATATAAAATCTAATTGGACTAAGGAAAGCTGCAATGAAGAATATCAACAGACAAAAGTGGTAGAATATTAGTTTAAGGAACATACTATAAATGCCAAATTCCATATCAGTATGTTAGAAACTTACCTGAAGTAACAAAATAAAATGATAAGGACCAACAGCAAACTACAGACAGTCACAGATATAAGTAAGGCCTTGTGGTGTATAGGTCCATCAACAAAATCTGAAATTAAAAAGAGAGTCACAATATGGAGAATATTTTTACTTCAAAATGAAGAAATAAATGTTTCTCAAAAGTACTTGCTAAGTAGTATATCCAAGATAGGAAAAATTTTTTAGCATGATAATTGATTAAAAATATACAGACACTCAAAACTACATGTTTGACTTGTGAGAATCATCCTTCATGTAGACACATTTCACCAGCACATATTTCCTCACTGGAATGAATGGACTTTGCACAGGATAAACCCGCAAAGAGAACAGGACAAGAGCAAATGGATGTCCTTCACAGATACAATTTTTCACAAATGGAAGCACATTATAAACTTTGGATGGGACAGGGAAGAGGTGGGGGAAGGAAGGGGGAATGAGAGTAGCAAAAATGGTGGAATGAGATGGACATCACTACCCTAGGTACATGTATGAAGACACGAATGGTGTGACTCGATGTTGTTTGCAACCAGAGATGGAAAATTGAGCTCTATATATGTACTATGACTTGAAATGCATTTTAAAAATAAATAAAAACTATATTAAAAAAAGAATGAATGTGTTCTTGCCAAAGAATGTGCGAAGCTTTTAAATGATACTAAATATTATTAAATATATAGTATATAGTACAATATAAAGTATGATATATTAAACATTATTCACTTTGTCTTAACTCCTTCTTGACAAACCAGATTTATTCAATGCTTGCATTCTCAAACTTTGTATGAGTGAGAATGACAGAAAGACATTAAATAACAAATGCATATTTACCAACTGTGTATGTATAGGTTTTTGGTTGGTTGGTTGGTTGGTAGGTACTGGGGATTGAAGGCAAGGGCACTTTACCTCTGAGGTACATCCCAGCCTTTTTCATTTTAAGTTAGGATCTTGCTAAGTTGCTGAGGCTAGCCTCAAACTTGAAATTCTCCTGCCTCTGCCTCCAGAGTTACTGGGATTATATGCATGCACCACCATATCTGGCCATATTTACTGACTTTAACCCCAGAGATTTTTATATGAAATATCTTTCTTTTTTTGATACCAAGGATTGAACCCAGGGGCACTTAACCACTGAGCAATATCCCCAGCTCTTTTTAAATTTTCTTATTTTAATACAGGACCTTGCTAAGTTGTTGAGGCTGGCCTCAAACTTGGGATCCTCCTGCCTTACCCTCTCAAGTGATTGGGATTACAGGTATGAGCCACCACACCCAGGTAATTTTTATGCAGGCAGTCTCTAGGCCATATTTTGAGAAAAATGACTGAAAGCCATGTGCATTCACACAGTAATAGAAGTAGTACTGCTCTTGTTAAGGGCAACATTTAACCTTGGAAGAGTTATTATTGCCTTTTATTATGAGTGGAGGTTTTCCAATTGTGCTGTATAACTTTACAACTATAGCCACCTAAACTTTTTGGATAGAGTACTTATCCTACCCAATATTACTTTTTTTCCCCATTCAGAAAGTATATGTTACATGAAGAAAAACTAAAAAGCACCAACTAACTAAAGTTAAAAACAAATTTACCACCTCCTTATCATGCAGGAAAATTTATAGCTAACAGTTGAGTGTATGCCATCTTGGTATCATTGTAATGAGCAAAATAAGTTCATAAGCAAAATCATCCAAAAATGGTATTATAATAATATATTGCATGATAGATTATTTTCATTTATAATATTGTGAACATTTTCCAAAGCAACAATTTTTTTTCTGCGATATTATTTAAAGACTACATAGTATTACATGTAAGGACATCCTAATCAGCCAGTCTTCTCTTACTTATTTAGGAGATTTCAAAGGTTTTGCTATAATACTTCTTTATTATAATACATAAAATTCTATAGTAAACAGACACACGTCTTTGCACATGTTAAAGCTTACTTCTTTGCAATTCCTAGTATAATTAGGTCAAAGGACATATATTTCAAGTCATATTCCCAAATATCCTTTAAAAAGACTGCAACAGCTTCTTCATTATCAATATAAGTATATTTTAACTATTTTGAAAACATTTCAACCTTACAGAAAATCTACAAGAATAAAGAACTCCAATATCCTAATTCTTCTCATTGTTAACACTTTATATTTATCTTATAATTCTCTTGCTCTCTTAATGTCCCCATATATACACATTTTTACACACACATATATACATATATTTGCATTCATATTTATTTTATTTACTTTCTGGTATGCACTATTTTTAATTATATGAAGTTGCAGAATAACACTCCTATCCACTTGTAAATACTCTAAAGTGAATGTTAGGATTTACTTATCAGTCTAAAATATTTTTAATAATTATTTATGATCTATACTAGCAAAATATTTAAGAAATTTGTCTATTTCTCAAAAGACTAGATGATGATCATTAAAAACAAGCAATTTTACATTCAGAAATTCAGAAATGTTGCCAATAGTGCAGGAAAAAGGGATTCAGAATTTAACTGCTAAAGTACTATGCAAAAGCCATGCCAGCTTTAAAGCAGCAGGGCATATGCAATAGCAACTGCATTGTCTAAAATGTATTGCTTAGCAAATATTTGTAGATTCTTAAAATAAGCAGGTTGAAATTTTAAACAAAAATTATCTCAGTAAATTTTCCCTTCATTTCCTATATATACATGAAAAAAAAAAACTGCCACTATAACTTAGCTTAAAATGTATTTCCAGTTTTAAAAATAAGAAAAGTCATGGGGCTGGGATTGTGGCTCAGTGGTAGAGCGCTTGCCTCGCATGTGTGAGGCACTGGGTTCGATCCTCAGCACCACATAAAAATAAATCAATAAAGATATTGTGTCCACCTAAAACTAAAAAATATTAAAAAAAAAAAAAAAAGAAAAAGTCTGATCTTGGGCTAGGGTTGTGGTTCAGTGGTAGAGTGCTCGCCTAGCATGCATGAGGCACTGGGTTCGAGCCTCAGCACCACATAAAAATAAAATAAAGACATTGTGTCCACCTACAACTAAAAAATAAATGTTTTAAAAAAAAAGAAAGAAAACTCTGATCTTGCAGAAATCCAAAAAGAATGCCATTCAACTAAAACTGCAGAAGACCACATAATCACAACACATTTTCAGTATACGAACACAGAACATTTTTTTCATTCCAGTGATATAATTTTACTAAAATTCTCAGCTTCCCTTGCCATTTACTTTTCACGTAAATAATGAATGCAGAATGCGCCCTAAACTGCAAGAACACTGTATTTATTACTCATTTCATTATATTTCTGGTTTGTGAGAACAATGAGACCACAAAGGATCTAAGAGGTTCTCTCCTTACCAACAAGCACTTTCTCTATGGCTAGTTTTACCTCCCTTTTTAACATTTTTTTGCTCCAATACCCTATCCCCTACAGCTGCCCTGTCCAACTCCCTGCCTTCCCCCATGAACAGTTGATCCTTAGCAATACACCTTTTGTTTCTGTTGGTCCTGCTAGTCACGTTTTAATCTATCATTACCTGTGCTCAGAGCATTAACAATGTAAACATTCAAGTCACTGCCAAAGTCTCCAAAGTGAATACTGCCAGACACCTATAAGGAAAAGAGCAGAGCCCACAGTTCTCTCTGGGCAGCAGATTTCTACCTGTGCTGTCATTCCAACTACTCAGGAAAGTGGAACCAAGAGGTCCCAGGGGATGTCTGACTCCAAGAGGCAAGTAAGGATCATCAGCAACTTTGTAACAAAACTGCATCTGCCACTACCAATGACTAAGCAGAGGAGTAGTTAGGAACTCCTTAGAAAAACAGGACTGTTTTTACAAAGATGGCTCGTATTTGCAACATGAAATAAAAATAAAAAATCCTAAGCTAGAAAGAATCTTGGAAATAATCACTTATCCAAAGATATCTTTTCAAGCATTCTAGGTGTTAATGATCGTGGATAAGTAGGAGCTATCGTTTTATCAGTACAGTATCAAGAACCTAAAAAGCAGTCTTGGCAATTTTAGTAAACAAATAATAATGCATATATTTACTTCTATCATATGCTGGGGTTCCTTTTTTACAGTTAAATCTAGAAATAAATTCTTCATAAGAATGAATAAAAACAATATTCTAGTTATTCTCATGTATAAAAATGTTTAGGATTATATTTCCTAACAAAGGAGATTTAAGAAAGAACTTTTATATCCAGATTACTGTATGAGAATGGGGGGAGCAGTTAATTACCCCTAAATTCCTTTCATCTGTCCTATACACAATTTAATCCAAAATTCCCAAACAGGAGTTGAGCTTTTATTTTTATTTTTGGGGGGCAGGGAGGGCACAAACGCCAGTATATTTTATACTCTGATAAGAAAAGACAGAGAGACATAGCAGGCAATGAGCACAAACCCGGTCATGTGTCTTTCTGAAGAGCTGCCCAGTTGGAAGACAGTTCTACCCACTTGGACAATGGCCCCTTTTTGCAGCTTCTTCAAATCTGAATTGCCTCAGGGTACCGGCATTCTCCCTGCCTTAGCCACAGCTCAAGGACTGGGCCTCTCACGGCCTGTTCCCCTGATGCACATTCTGCACAGCCCAGAGCTTCCTGAGCACAGGCTCTCATAAGAGCCGAGCCATTCAGCAGTTGCCTCACGAGGAGATCCATGCAGAGTGAGGACAAAAGGGGCTGGCTATTTAAGAGCTTTTGGTGTCCTGGGCCAGTCCAGACTACGGCAGCATCTCTCTAGTTACAGATCACAAATGTGGCGCCCCACATGTTTGAGAGGCTTTGGACATCTGCTAGGTTTCCTGTGCCATCCCCTCTTCAGTACCAGTCACAATAGCCTATGCTTATTATTATATGCAGTAGGCACCAGAGGAGCTAAGCATTGCAAGAAATGTTAGCACTACTCTCTGGCAAGGAATTATGCTCAGACTCGTGTACTAGTCTACAATACTGAGGGCATAACCCATATAACTTAAGGTAAATTCTGGGGCTCCCCTTCACATGCTGTATACTAGCATACATTCAATCTGTGTGTTGAGGAGAATATGGATGTTTCACTGGTTAGATACCTTTACCAGCAGAGTTTAGTTTATAATTGGCAATATCTGAGGGGTAGCATTTTGTTTCCTTACTTGCCAACTTATTTATCTGTACTAGGGATTGAACCCATGGGTACTCTTCCACTGAGCTACATTCCCAGCCTTATTTTATTTTATTTTTTTTCAGACAGGGCCCAAGTTGCCCAGGTTGGCCTTGAATTAGTTATCGTCTCACCTCAGCCTCCCAAATCACTGGGATTATAGGTATGCACCACCATTTCTGGCACGTTAGGGATAACATCTTAAAATAAATCTGTAAGCTGCTCACACTATATTTATTAAATGGAAAAAGAAATAATTTTCAACTTTGGAAATTCTGTATTATAATTTGACTTAAACTACATTGAAATTATCATATTCAAAACAGAAGGTTATTTCTGAGAAATTTTCTATAAAGTCTATATATAGTATATATGACTAATTTCAATATTTAAACATTAAAATCCATACCTACCTTCTTCAATTATAGAAATTTTGTTTTTAAAAAGCCAAATCAGCATCTTACTTAATAAAGCAAGAGCTTCTATTTATTTCATTTCTTTAAGTGTTCACTAAAAATAAATAAATGTGGCTATAAATCATGTGCAGTGGCTCATGCCTATAATCCCAGAAGCTCGGGAGGCTAAGGCAGGAAGACGGCAAGTTCAAAGCCAGCCTCAGCAAAAAGGAGGAGTTAAGCAACTCAGTGAGACACTGTCTCTAAATAAAATACAAAATAGGGCTGGCGATGTGGCTCAGTGGTTGAGTGTCCCTGAGTTCAATTCCTGGTACCTAGTAAATAAACAATAAATAAATAAATAAGCAAATAAGCAAATAAATAAATAAATGTAGCTTAAGAAGTAATTTTGCAGTGAGGGACTTTTTCACATCCTCACACAGAACAGATATTTCTTCTCATTTCTATTCTACCCACCATCCCAGCAGTATTACTGGGCTTCTCAGATCCTATTTTGTTTATGATGAAGGTGCTGGAGATGATCTAATTATTTTTGTATTTCCTCCTTCTGGAGAAAGAATATTATCCTAAGGTACTTTGCTTTGCTGGTGCTGTAGTGAAAAATAAGCAAAGCAAACTGTGCAACTCACAGGCTGTATAAACTTGATAAAGTTAACCTTTGTATATTGCAATGTTCTCATCTTTAAAATGGAACTGACAGTCCTAAGTACCTCATAGGGTTGCTGTCAGGTGCAGCTGGGTTAGTTCATATAATACTCAGCACAGTGCTTTGTTTACATTAGTCATTTTAGGTTTTAAATTTCATCCATGTAGCTTATCCTTCCTCACACTTAGGTAATTCTTGTTCATCTGTAAAGTCTTATTCAAGCGTCACCTACAAGGCTACTTGGATATCCTCCTACCCCAGAGCGAGCCATGCACTCTTTTATGTTCCTCCTATACTTTATAGTCTAACACTACTATTGAGATATTCTCGCCAAATAAGTCAAATATTTACATGTTCTTTCTCCAATTCTAGAGTATACTTTTGAAAGCAAGAATTGTCTTTATTCATTTCTATATACCTTATTGCTTGAAGAATTTTTTGAAACTGTCTATTTTTGGTGTGCATTATTTCTTTTCTTAAGAAATAAAATCAGCCAGGTGTGATGGCGCCCACCTGTAATCCCAGTGACTTTGGAGGCCACAAGTTCAAAGCCAGCCTCAGCAACTTAGCAAGGCCCTAAGCAACTTAGTGAGACCTGTCTCAAAATAAAAATGGCTGGGGATAGAAAGGGCTCAGTTGTTAAAGCCCCCTGAGTTCAATCCCCAACACAAAAGAGAGATAAAAAGAGAGGGAGAAACTCAATCATGAAGGTTCACTTGAACTCACTTAGATAAGACTTGGAACTTAAGACTACCACAATGCAAATCATTTATTTTATGTGAGAGCAAAGAAGAGAAAGGAAACATGAGAGTTGTTTTTAACACAAAGTCTTTTGGAATATAATATCTTTTCTAATGAGCAATACTTAAATGTGCAAGTTTTGAAATTCATCTAGCATCATCCCCATTTTACAGTCCTTTGATATATAATGACTAAAATACTCTAGCATAGATAAAATGAAATGCCATTCAGCAAATCATCTTTTATTTAGTCCTTTATAAGGGCTTTAGTTCAAAATCAATGTACCAAATGGTAGTTTCCAAGTTAAATACAACTTCTGTATAACTTTTGGGGGAAAGCATGAAGCACCATCTTCTTCTGCTCTCCTGAGACACCCTGAAAGCTCTAGGAACTGTGATTTGGGGACAGAAACAGGGAGAAGTTAAAGCAACACACATCCTAAAAGTGGAGTTACATGCAACTACTGTCCCAGGATCTGGCTGCATGCATCTCTGAGTGACAGGTTCATTATGTTATCTTGCCTCACCCTTCTGTTCCAGCCGTGGAAAATGATGCAAGTAGAAGAGCTGGGAAAACAAAGAATGCTTCTTCCCATGTTTATTTTCACTATGCCCAAGCTTTGCCAGCCTTAAAGTCATCCTGGCCTTACCTCTGTTTTTCAGTGGAGGCAGAGTAGGATGGAGGTCTTTATTACATTCATTCCTTTCTGTGCAGCATTCAATTGATCTTCTTTGATGAGGAATAGGAGTGTCCTAAAATTGAACCCAAACAGCTCTTAGTGAGTTTCCTCAAAATTTCAAAGTCAGATTATTATAAATGTAAGAAATTACTACTAAGAGAACTCATTTAAACATCCAATAATTTTATTCAAACATCTTGAAAATGTTAGTTTCTATCAGATAGTTTATTTCAATTTATTGTCTATTATTGCAACTTATGCATTTCAACAAAATTACCCCTACATTTGTAATAACTAGTGTCCATAAACTGAGGAAGAAATCTTGCCTTAATGCAATTACATAAAATGGATTTTGAAGGATGTAAACTAATGACACACTAACAAGAAGTTAACAGAAACAAAGGGAGAACTGGTCCAATGAGAACTTTCAATTATTTTCCAAATTACTAAAAATGGGCTAGCCATGAAAAAATAATTATTTTGTCTTACTTGAATCTTGCTAGAAATCTAGCCAATGCAAAATTACAAATGAAATCAGGTTATCTTCCTTACCCGACACTGAAAATCTGATCCTTCTAGTCCTAGACACCCAGAAGTGACCACAGGCATCCCAGAGTCGTCTTCCTCTATCATTGTGAAACAATATCCGTCTGTGCTAAAAGCAAAACCAGCAAAAAGAGACAGGGTGAGGTGGGGGACGCAGAGGGAAAAAGTATGTGAGTCTGGGAAAAGCAAAATACACAATGTGTATCATTTGTTTCATTGCAAATAAGGAGCAAGTCAATGATCTTTACGATTACACTTCAGAGAATCTTAAAACTTCCCTTTATGAAAGTAGATTTAATTATCATAGAAACATTTAGTAATATCTTCTCTATCTAGAAATTTGTGCAAAGGGATGTAAAATTTCCATATAACACATATTATTAATTAATAAGGATAACTATATAGACCACTTGATAAACTTTGGCCATTCACAGATATCACTTTTCTGGAAAAATCAAGACATGCAACTCTGAGAAAGGTAGTACCATTCTCACCTTTTATGGGAGGAAACTGAGACTCCGAAAACATGAGTAATTTCCCAAAGGTTGTAAGCTCAGTGAGAGAGAGGGAGGGCAAGAGTTGGAATTCATGCAGGTGAACATTTAGGCCAGCTCTCCTTGGCGTGAGGTAATGAAGTACTCTTATTCTCACTGAGGTGTGATAATTATAGACAGGTAGGAGCCAGTCCAGCAGGGTACAACTTAGGCAGCAAAGACTCCATCATTTTCTGGGTTAGCCAGAAATTTGGCTTAAGCAGTCTAGGCTTAGGCTGAGAGTGGATAAGGATAGACAACAGAAAGAAGGGGTTTTGACCAGATAATCAAAAAAAGCACACGTTTAATTTTTATGTTTTCCTAGGTTAACATTCACGGATGTCATATAAATTTTTTGAGCAACAGATAAAATAGTAACATTTCTTCTATTTTACAGATGGAAAAATTGGAGATGTGAGAGTACTACACTTATACAAGGTTAAATGATAAATGTTTGTAGAGTCAGGCTTTGGATAAAGGCCCTCTTACTTAATTCCCACATAGTTTCTGCTATCGTAGGACTAAAATGAAAAAAAAAAAAAAAAAAAAAAAGAACTGGTAAAAATATAGCTATTTTAAAACAGACATTACTATCTTCACAAGTTTGAGTAATAAATGCCTGTAGACTCCCAGTGTAAGTCATAAACCACTACTGCAGGTCCTCTAAACCAAAGTACTAAACCATATCTCCATCTTTTTCTTACCTATATGCATGCTCAGTGTCCAAGATGGAGATGACAATAGTCCTAGAAGGTGAGGGAAAGAAGCCTGGAGCATGGTATTAGCCATGATTTGTAGTATGTCTGTTCTGGCTTAGTGTTAGTGGCATTTTGCCATATGTTAGTGCTTCAGTTACCATCAACATTCTTAGAAGTGTTTACTTAGCTTACAACCCTCAAGTGATCCAGCATGCCTCAGTTTATAAAAAGTAGCTGAGGAAAGTTCAAACATACTATGAATGGCTTGGAAGGGTTAATGATAAATCTCTTCATCAGACTAAGGTCAAATGCATGAATATTACTGTAGATCAAAAAAAAAAAACCTCTCTCAACAGCCCATGTTCTGAATTCTCTGAAGCTTTTTAGCTAATTTACTAAAATTTCCATGGAAAGGATATAAATTCTGATGGTAATAAAGAAATGTTCCTTAGAAATTTAAACAATATGAGTAGAAAATACTCATGTGGCTTTTAAAATTCTTTTCCTACATACTTAGCTTAAGTATAACCAACCTACAGTTCTCATCCAAAGCAAGATACAGGAACTATAAGAAATAAGTCATCCTAATTTTCTGACATTAGGAATTCATAGGGGCTTTAGTAGTCAATGTAATATATTAAATCTGAAGAACAGTTTCTCCTTATTCATGAGTTCGACTTAATCAAATTCTAAAAATATGAAAATGGACTTGTAGGTCATTTATAAAAGTCAAAAAAAGAGATGTGGGCATAGTGGCATATGCTTGTAATCCCAGCCACTCAGGAGGCTGAGGCAGGAGGATCACAAGTTTGAGGCCAGCCTAAGCAACTTACGGAGAACCCATCTGAAAATAAAAATTTTAAAAGGCTGGGGATGCAACTCAGTGGTGATGTAAACCTCTGTTTATTTTCTCTGTCCCTAGTAATGCAAAAAAGAAAAGAAAAGAATAAGAAAGAAAAAAGAATAATAAAGGGATGGAAAAATCAGGTAAAGATGTTGGCCAGTACTGCTGTAATGTCCTAGAAAATACAAAACTGAAGGAGAATAACTCAGGCTTTAAAGTTACACTTCCTTGTTTGCAAAGAGAGGGATCAAAAAAATATAAAAAAGGGATGGTGAAAGAGAGAGATTCTGGAGAAAAGAATCCATGTGCCATAAATAAGAATTCAGAAAGGAATGTTAGTTGAAGAACAAGAAGGAGGTGACAAAGCCATTTGGGAGCATATCATCTACAAGTTAAAGTAATTTATAAGTTCCTCACTAAAATTGCTATCTAGTAAGGAATATTAGCTGGAGACTAGCTTAAGAATCACAGGAGAGCTTTCAACTCTCAAGCAAGCGTAAATATAACAAATCTATGCTCTCAAAACTGATCAACTCTGCCCACCACTACGATGGCCGCTGCATGTCACACAGGGCAACTGACACCTCCCATTGGCTTATTTGACATTCTGCTACCTGGGTGACATATAAAAGCTTAGTTCTGTATGGATAGATTATTAGCCTCATTCCCACAGTGTTGACAGTGACAGGAAGAAGAGAGGAAGAATCATAATGGAAATCAAAATAGAAATACTTTAAAAACAAAATCAAAAGTAGTGAGATGTATACATTAATGTAAACTGAATCATGATTAGAGTAGTGATCATGAATGTTTAAAATTGGAAGGACAACTGATGTATCATTTTTAAAATATGGCCCCCTCTGGATCAGAGGAAAGAAAAGTGGACAACCAAATGGGACAACACTGGAGAGAGCACATGGAGCACTGCTGACTGATGCCTCACATAACACCAAATTCATAAAAAACCAAAGCATATGAGAATTTAAAGGTTACATGAGGTCACAGCAGCGACAATAAAGCTCAACTTCTCAGATGGTTCTACACGTGTAAGGCTCCTTAAATTTGCCCAGTACTCTAAGAACAAAGAGTAGTCTGGAACATCTAGAAAGATCATCAGGGGAGTAACCACTTCAAGAGATTTTTCATTGTGTCCAAGTGAACATAAACCAGCAATAAAGGAATATACCTGCTTTAAAGCTTTGAGAGAACAAGTGATATGCTTTAGGTGGATGTGCAAGTAGAGACTGAGGGTTTTGAATTCCTCTACTTTCTTTGGAATCCAACTCATTCATGAGCTTTGTAGATGGTGAGAAACTTCATAAGGCATTGACACAGCATTTTAATTTGAGTGCAATGTGTACAACAAGGCTTATCGGTCCCTTCAACTCTATTCTCCCACTAAGACCTCAGGTTTCTCTGTTGAAAACCCAAGGGTTGCTCACGGCCACCAAGCTGAGAAGGCACTATCGTAGAATTTTTCCTCTAACTAGTTTGTCTTTATAAAGATTAACTTAACTATGAAATAATTTCTACAAGTTTATCTGCTTTGCTCAATCAAGTGACCAAAAATTTAAAAATATTATTTCAAATTTAATCTCTACAAAAATAATTACATAAATGGGTGCTATATGATACACATCACTGCCCAAAGAATTAACTGTTCTCTTGACTGATCATTATTTATCCTTCCCTCTTTTAGTTATAATACTAGAATTCTTAAATTTATTTTGAATGTAATTGTTAGAATGGATCTTAGAAGGCTGGTTAATATTGGGTCATTTGTAAGCAAATGTTTGACAGCATCCTGTCTTCAAAAATATCTATTTCACATGCAAGGGAATAAAGTAAGTTTCCAAAATTTCTTGTCACAGGTAAACTCGAAGAGGTATACAATTTGTGAAGTTGCTATTTAAATCATGCATATTTTAGTCTATTAACTAAAACAGCTGGAAGCACATAGAGCTTTTTGTTAATAGTGGTTCATTTGATATATGTTCAGCATGCTATAACTCAGGCTGAGTTAGATGGCCAGAATGTCAGGGCGAGAATGATGTGGCCTTTGCTTTTGAGCTAAGTGACGTTAGAGTCACTAATATGGGCCACGGAATCCAAGAAGAGAGAACAGGATTCAATAGAGCAGTAGGAATAGAAATCACAAGCTATCTAAGTGTTTTCTACCAATTGGAAAATAAAGCAAGATGAACAGTGATAATTACCAAAGCAACAAAATTCTAAAGTTTTGTTTTCCTTCCTTAACTTACAATTCCCATACAACTAGAACGGAATAGAATAAACTATATATGGCTCTACTGTGCTCTTCTCTGGCTTTTTCTCTGAGCGGGCTGTTGTATTAGAGAAAGGTGAAGTTACATTAATGACAAAGTTCCAACCGGGGTTGCCTTTTTCTATTCTGTCCTCAAGAACATGTAACTAGCATGTACCTATCCTCTCCGGCCCCCACTCTACATGACTTAGTATTGTGTTTATTTTTTCTGATGTACAAGACTTTTCCAATTGGTCTCAGTTTGTAAATTCATCAAGTAATCATATATTTTTGCCTCTACCACCCTATGCAGACCCCTGCTGACTCTGAGATCCTCTTGGAAGGACTTCTCTCCTCTCTGAACCCTTAACCCACTGCACACAGTACTGCCTGATAGATCCTACATTTTCTTGCTTTGATCAATAACCTTCAATGGTTCGTATAATTTTAAAGAGCTGTACCCTATTCACTTCTCATTAAGCCCGATAACAAGCTGGGCTCATTTGACATTCTCATTTCTGATTAATGAGAGGCATAAAAGGAGAGTTATCTTCCATAAAAGGCTCTATCAGTGAATTTGAAATCACAGACTCTTCCAACTAAATAAAATTCTAACGAAGGACCCACTGTTTTCCTAAGTGCAATAGTTTGAAATCTGCAGCTTCTACTGGAAAAGAATCTTAAAGTTCAATATCTAGATGGCCTGCGCAACAGTGGCAAAAACTGGATGGCTTACAGTGATACTCAGCACACAAGGTAAGTATGCTCACTTTAAATCCTCTGAGACTAGGTCAGGAGCAACTGTCTGAAGACTCAGGAAGAGCTTTAAAAGGCTCAAGTTAATATACCCTGTAAAAAGATTTTCCTTTTGCCCCTATGACCTTTCAAGATATACAGTTAGAGACCTATCTAATTCCTAATTTAAGCAGCTGATGTCATTTGCATATCCTTTGTGCAAACATACATTTCAATTTATTACCTCTACAACACCTAAAACCTTTCAGGCAGAATTTTTGGTCAGAACCCAATATGATAAATGAGGAAGTACTAAAAATTATCTCTGAAAAAAGAATGTAACATAATTTTTAGAAATGGATAGACATTCATGAAGGCATGGAGGAACTTGGAAGAGATGGTGAGAGAGAACAAATATGACTATCACAGCTCACAGTAGTAAAACAGGAAGGCTATATAAAGCCAGACTCAATTATACAGAGAGAAATCAACAAGTCTAAGATAACACTTGCTAGAATAGGAAAATGACACAGAACATTTGCATAGTAGTTACTTAAGATTTTGCATTGATGATCTTTAGTCCTAGGAATAGAATCAGGAATTGGAAGGATTACAATGCAAAGTAACTCTTGGAAAAATATTTAGAAGACAGACATCATCTTAAGGGAAAAAGGAAAATGGCTTTACCCTTACTTTGGATTACAGACAAAAAAATACTCAGTCATGATATATTTGCACTATATCCTCCAACATGCAAACTACGAGCAGTGGAAATTGCATGCAGTTGGGTAGCAGACACATGCACCTGACAGAGATCAATCCAAGCATACTTTGGCCTTGGCATTTGGCTGATAGAGTGATTAATTGATGGTACTAATGAAGAATTTACAAACCTCTGAACTGTACACATTCTCTGAACTAACGTATCTCACAATCTCACAATAACGTATTTCACAATCTCTTTAAAGTAGGTTGTACTCTTGTTTCGGTCCCCTTTACATTATTCTCTCCAAAGAGACAGAAGTAGTGATGAAGAAGAAGCCCTCTTGGGACACCCTGTTTGACTGAGATCTGCTTGGTACAAGGCCTCAGGTCAGACAACTTAGACCTATGTAAGGCATAAGAAAGTACGCCTTTGTCTTTCAAATTGGTTTGGAGTGCAAGACTTAGCACAGCAGTACTTACTTAAGGTACATCCCCCAGCAGGACAGCAAATTGCTTATTGCTGGTCTGTGAAGGAGTTAATATAGAAATTGAAACTCATATAGCAATTTGAGTGTATAAATTTGTATCTGTTGAAACTAAATGATAGAAATAAAATAAAGGGGGGCATGTAATTTGCGAAGTTTGTATTCATTTTTGTAATAATTCATTTTTACTTTACTTTTAGAGTGGGTGGCTATCTTTCACCAGAAAAATCTAGAGAATTATTCTTTGGAGGGCGAAGAATCCAGTGTGAACTAACAGAAACAAAGGCAGAAAGTCAAGGATTTATTCTGTCTGAGGACAAAGGAACCAAAGTAGTCCCTGTGATTTGCACAGTATTGATCTCAGCTCACAAAAGACTCAACTGGAGTCAATCTCATTAGAAAGAAACATGTGCATTTTACTCAAGAGTGGATGTTTAGTCCTCTAAGAACCAGTGTCAGGGCTGGCTTCTGGCTAAGAATTCATGATTTTGGAATTCTAGCCACAATTTTTCATTATACCATCATACCTACTGATTATTTAACTTGCCATAGCCTCAGATTTCTTACCTGGAAAATACAGATAATGCTCTAGAAATGTTTCCATAATTAAAGATAGGTGAAAGTAAATTTCCTAACTGAAGCTTTTCAAAGTTATTCTAAACTTATAAAAGTTTCAACAAATATTAGTTTTCTGTTGACTTCTTCAAGTTAACCCACCTATGCTGATTGTAATAGTATACCTATGTTGTTTTGAGAGATTCCTTTGTTATTGACGTTTTTCTTTCTGTGACTTTCTTTTGTTATAAAAAAATCAAAGGTTGACAAACATATAATTCAAAGTCCATCTCAATCTGGCTTCCATCTCTACTACCTTAAATATTTCCAACCTGCTCCTATTAATGTCATTGGACCTGACTGCCATTTTTCAGTTCTTTTTCTACTTGACCTCAAATTATATTTAAGATAGTCAACCTTAGTTACTCCCTCAGTAAAATTAGCTTCAGGGACACTAATTCTTAGTCTCCTGGGACATCTCCTTGACCCAAGTATCAAATGTCTTAAGGCTCAGTCCTACTCTGGTAAATGGTAGCTTGTTCTATTATTGATCCCAATTCTTCATGCTTCTCCATCGCTATGGCTTCCTCTTGACTTTGAGCTTGGCTGCATCACTTGATTTGATTAATGGAATATTGGAGGACGTGATGCAAACAAGGGCTTTAAGATGTCCCTCCTCCACACTCACGTGAAAAAGAAATGACCCGGGTAGCCGCTGCTCCAAGAAGAATGAAGAAATGGATAGCAAGCCTGTACCCCATTGGCAGCCTGAATTCAAGCCCACTCAATACCAGCAGAGCCCAGCACAGCTGCAGCCTACCTATCAACCTCTAAAAGTGAAAAAATAAATGTCTTTACTTGTAAGCCTCTGTGACTTTGAGAGTGTGTGTTTTACAGCAAACACTGACCAGTGCTCTACATACTCTATACTATCATTGCAATCTTTATCTGAGCATAGATCCATACCCAACGTATAGTGTCTTTGACATCTTTATTGGGGAATATCAAAAACCAAACTCAATTCTGAGTTTGAGGAACGTGGTTCTTTGCCTCTGTCTTCTTTCAATAAATGGCTATACTATGTACCTAAATCGATGTCCAGGATCTTGTAAAATCTTGTATGCCCCCCCTTCCCTGTATCCAATCCATTAATACCCAACTTTACCTTCTAAACGTTTATCAGTATGCATCCAACTCTCTTGCAACAACACACTAGCTCCAGATTATTTTCTCTCACATGAACTGTTCTTACTGAATCCCCTTTTCAAGTTCTCTGACCGAACTGTTCTTCCTGAATTTACTTTTGTTTCCTTCTGACACGTTCAATATTCTGCAGCAAAGTAAATTTTTAAAAAAGAGGGGCAGATCATTTCATTCCCCACTGGCCCTACTACTTAAACACCTCTTTCATTGGCTTCCAAGGCTCTTAGGTATATGGCCAATGCTTTTATAATAGTCTACCAGGCACAGTCATCTCTCCCCTGTATTCATGCTCAGCTCCTATCACATCTCCTACTCCCTCTATTCTAAGAAAACCAATCTTCTTTGAATACACTAAGCTCCCCTTCTTACAGCAGAGAATTTCCTTGCCTGGCCATTTTCTCCCAAACCAACTTAGAACGCTCATGTGGGTAACAAGAAAACAAAAACAAAAACAAAATGGCAAAATATTTGAAACTGAGATATCTGTAGAAAATCCTAAACATACAATTACTAGGACAATAGCTCAAGTGACACAAAGATGCATTATGAATACCACAGGCTTAGATAAGACAGTAAAAACTACCTCCCCTTAATTTGCTTCCTCCTGCTATTTATCTTTCTTCAGAAAAACAAGATTCATTTTCCTGACAATCTTCTGTTTACTGTAAAGAGACAGTGTTTTCCAGGAAAAGCAAGAACTAGAAATCATTTTACCATAGCACAAAACTCAGTGATCTCAGCATGGTTCTGTAGTGAAGAGCCAAGTTACGAGACCTCCCTGGATTCCAAATCCCTCCATGCTAAATGGTTCTGCTGATTAAATGAAACATATGCTTTTGAATATCCCCAACTTTTTTCTGTGTTAGTCAGTTAACATGTTATTTATTTATTTTTTTTTTTGCTAATTATACTAGGTCCTCAGGATATTCTGGTAACCTTATCCAGGTGAGCAGTCCTTACCCAAAATGTGTGAGAATGGAAGTGTTTCAGGTTTGAAAATTTTTCAGATTTTAATAACTGCCTGTTCCTGAGATATCTAAGGGCCAGGAAGTATATCACACCTAAAAATAAAATTCATTAAGGTTTCACATACATCTTATACACATAGCCTGAAGATAACCTATGATGTGTGTAGTGAGCTTGCACTTAGTGACCTGCCACATGAGGTCAGGTGTGGAATTTTCAACTTGTGGCACATCATTTCTATAATCAAAATGTTTCAGATTTTGGAGCATTTTGGATTTCTGAATTTTTAGATTAGAGATTCTCAACCTATATTAGATTCTGCATCATAGGAAACTTTATAAAAACTCTCTGATAGAAAAATAAAACAAAGTCTCAAATCAGTTTCCTTTACATTCCTAGCTGATAAAGACCCAGATGTGTGTTAGTCAGGTTTTTTATTTTGTCACTAACCAAAATACCTGACAAGAACAAACTAGAGGAACAAAAGTTTATTTTGGGCTCAGTTTCAGAAGTTCAGTTGAAGGTTGGTTGACTCTTGCTCTGGGCCTGAGGTGAAGCAGAACATCATGGCCAAAGGAAAACTGCTCAATTCACCACAGCTGGGGAACATGGGCTAGGAACAGGGACAAGATATAATCCCCATGGGCACACCCCCAATGAGCTACTTCCTCCAGCCATGCCCTGCCTACCTACAGTTACCACCCAACAGTCCATTCAAATTATTAATCCATCAAATGAATTAACCATCAAATAAATGTAACCACTCATGAGGTTACAGCTCTCATCATGGCCTAAAAGCCCCACCTCTGAACCTTTCGGCATTGGGAATTTTGTTTTAAAAGCATGAGCTTCTCAGGGGACATTTCTAGATCCAAACCGTAACACAGTCCATTGTCCTATTTGAGTCTATGACCAAGATCTCATAAGGTACCCTCTGCTTCTCTGACATTTTAACTCCTAAGATCCACACTTCTCTGGCTAGCCTATCCATATCTCCCTTTACACATTCTGGCCTCATTAGACTGGGCTCTTTATTCACTGCCATTCTTACCAGGGAATAAACACAGTCATGGTGATCAGCAAGATGGATGTGGGTGCATACGGATGGGTAAGAAAGAAAAATGCCAACAGTTCAGTTTCAAATGTTGCAAAGAATTTATAAAACCATGATTATCAAGTTCAAGGTTGACTTTCTAGTACTCTGATAATGTCTCTCCTAAGACATCTGGTGAGCTCACATATGCTCCATCGTGATACTGCTTCCCAGAGCCAGTTTATCAATATTCCCAATAGCTTAGACGTTCTTTCAAACAAATTCTTAAAACAAAAAACATCACACATGTGGTACCTGCTGCTGTTGAACTGACTGTAGGGAACTAGTATTTTGAAAAAATAATAATAATAATAATAATTAGTTTTGCTCCTTGACAAGAAGCCTGAAATCTGTAATATTTATGTGCATGTGTGCTATGTGGAGGAAGAAATCTCAGAATGCTGTGTCAGGGTAAAACACAAGTCTGTATTTCTCTAAATACAGCATAGCTCTAAGCATTAATGTAGTTAGGCACTATTCTTCAAAATGTACTCTTTAGAAATACTGGCTTACGAGTAAAGACAAATGTGACTTTTGGTTAAAGCTAGGCTTAAATCATTTATATCACCAACCTGCAAATATTGTTGACCGAGTCTTCTGGACAATGGTGGTGGCATTTACAACGCAAGACCTTTGGACGAGGGGTGGGGGCTGTGCTCTCACCATCCTCTTTCTTGGTGCCCACATTTAATTTTCCTGAACTTCGCAAAAGCATGTTATCATGGAAGTTTGCTGAAAGGAAGAAAGAGTGAGAGTTAAAACAAGTGTAGGTTAGCCTACCACAATCTTCTGTCCAAAGGATAATGTGAGATTAAATAAGAAATGAAGTATTCATAACTAAGATTTAAACAGCAAAGAGGGAGTTTTCTACTTTCTATTAAAAATATACCTTCTATTTATGTCTCATATTCTACATATGTCCCATATAGAATAAAGAAATACCCAGAATCCTTTCAGGATAGTGCTTTATGCATCAAATTATAATACTTGTATTTAATTGAGTACAAGTTGTTCGATGAATCACTATTTAAAGATTACTCTTTATGTTGATACAAGGGGTGGATATTATCAGTCCCACTTTTCAGATGAAAAAATTAAGACTCACAAAGTTTAAATGAAGGATCTAGAATTTAAAATCCAGATTGCTTGAAATCTAAAACTGCCTTTCTACCCTATTACAAGGTTTCTCTATTTGACATACATCACATATTTTTAAAAAAGAAATCATCAGAGTATTTCCCTGAAAAACCAGGTAGGAAAATAAAAACTTTGTAAACATCAAGATGTACTTTTAAAAGATAAATCTTTCCCATCAGCTTTTATATGTGAAGGTACTGAGATACTATTTAGTGATGTTTCTATCAATTTCCTTTTTTTTTTGGTACCAGGGATTGAACTCAGGGGTACTTGACCACTGAGCCACATCCCCAGCCCTATTTTATGTTTTATTTAGAGATAGGGTCTCACTGAGTTACTTAGCACCTCACTGTTGCTGAGGCTGGCTTTGAACTTGCAATTCTCTTATCTCAGTCTCCCAAAGTGCTGGGATTACAGATGTGCACCACCACACCCAGCTCTTATCATCTTGGATGGATGCAATGTAGTAGATGTGATTTCTTAGACAGAATTTCCTGGTTTTACAATCAACCATACTATGTACTAGTAAGCTGTCCTTGGAAAACCTTATAAATAATCTTCATGCATCTCATTTGCTTATCCTTTAAAAAGGAGATAATTATAAACACCTACATCTGGATATGTTACACACAAGGAGAATTTATTAATTAATTTGTGTTTCAGGGATTGTATTAAGAGCTCTCATATATGCCATGTCCCTCAATAACCATTACCTTAACCAATGTTCAATTTACAATCTCTCTAATAACACATCTACCTAGACTGTAAGTCAAATTTCAACAAAATATTATCTCAACCAAATATTGTTTGGTTCAGTTTTTACCTGAAGTTATATATAAGAAGTGTCAATATATGCAATAGCTATGTACAGTGTGAATTTTTAAATCACAAATGAATGCCTCCTGGCATCAGTTATATCACAGAATAAGAAATTTAGGGGAAAATAATCTGGGATAATTTTCTTGATTTCTAAGCTAATTAGTCAAATTCTTAGAGAATAATACTGGAAGTAAAAATCAATAAAATTCAAGTTCATTAGAATCTCCCTCTAGCATTATTAACTCTGATTTTTCAAACTTATATGATTTGTATCTAAAAGTTCCTTGCCAATTTAGTCTAGAAAAGAACGTTAATCAGTGGACATCTAAGGAATGTAAAACAATTGTTAAGAACCCTTCCCTGTCCAGTGCTTATGATTCTGGAAATTTTAGGTGAGTCAAGTAAAGAACATATTCAACAAGATCTCATTTGTGTTTGAAATAGCTGATGTGCAGGCTCCCTTTTGAGAAATTCTGGGCCAGATTAAGCAGAGACTATTTGTTTAATCCAATCACAAATTCATCTCAATAGGTGTATATTACTTCTGTACAACAGAAAAATAAAAGTTAAATACAGTTCCTGTTAGTACTTCATCTTGCAAGCCATTTGTTACAAGTTTGTTCACAAAGAGTGTGAACAAGCTTGCAATCCAGATGCAGTGTGTGGGTATATCACTATATTACCCTGTCCCGGGGCTCCTTTCTTTTAGATCTGGCTCTCAACCTTACCAACTTGATGACCTGAGTTGCCTCAAGGGATAAAGTGATGAAAAAAAGGTATTTAAAATTAATTGCACTCTACTTTTTTCCATACCAGACCCTCTTGAAGTTTATAAATAAAATAATAAAAACTTATTTATTATGCAGATGTCTACATAACAAACATTTATTGGGTGCCTACCATATCCCAGATACAACCTGGTCACTGTGATCAATAAAGCATACTCAGAATTTCCCATCTTCTGGGAAAAGTTGTTAAATGAAGTGTGTGGCACCGAATCTGATTGTAAATAAGATGGCATTTTGGAAGAAACAGTTTAAGAGAAGTTCACGATTTTCTAACACTGCCAATCTAAAGAATGGTATAAAATTTAGCTAGAAGAAGATTCCTTGCAGTATTGCTTATGACAACCCATACTTACCACAGTAAGGTATTAGATACATCTCTGAAATAAGATGAATTTATAGCCATTAAAATGTTGAAATAGAAGTATGTTTATTGACAAGAAAGAATGGTAAAATATAATGTGTGGTGAAAAGAGTAGATTACAGGGTTTTCTAGTTGTGGAATCCCCCTACAATAAGAGGGAAATGGGTTAGACAGAAACCTACAAAATTAGAGAGATCAAGAGGGAAGACACTAGCAATAAAAGCCTAGGAAGCAGAAGGCCAAGCAGTAGCTGATTCAAAAAAGCCAAGAAAATGGATTCCTTCAACAAAGGTGGGAGAAGCTGAGAAACAGTATAATTTTACCAGATGACTCCCAAAAGACTCCAGAAGTGGCACTGTGAGAAGGAAAGGTAAAGGAGATAATGAAAACAGGAGGCTGAAAATCTAGTTTTGTACCGAGAACTTGGTACCCCTCTCCACTTCCCGCAGGCTAGTAACTTTCTTCCCCACCCTCGTAGACGACTGAAAGCTTAACGTGTATGCACACATCACTAAGACACCTTCTGTATTTTCCTTTTCCACCTTGCAGGTCAGGGACTGTGGGAAGCCAAGCACAGAGGAGGGCAGGAGCCCCGCCTTAATGCAGGCATGTGGTAGACACTGATGCCCCCCAGCCTCCTCCCCATCATGGCTTTCAGAACTCAGCTCAGTGTGGCTTATGTTTTCTTTCCCCGGCAACTGGGCCAGGGATGAACAAAAAGCTGAAGACAGAGAAACTGTAGGTTTCGCAGTTACATTGTGTCATCCTACAGGGAGGCCTTCTGGTGACAAGCACAGGAGCTTCCAGGAAGCTCTTCTAGTGCTCTGTTCTCCTATGCATGAGCCACTACTCCACAGTCACTATGTATCTGAAGAATGCCTCAAACATCAAAGACTGAAAGCAAAACAAAAGCACAGAGAAATCTACTTGGAAAATATGGATCACTGAAAGGAAGGAATGGAAGGAAATAAAAACAACAACAACAAAAACAATACTCTCAGCTTATTAAAATATATCAAAAAAGCAAGTTATGATAAAAGGAGAATAACAAATAAGAAACTTTAAAAATATTACCGCATAAATGAAAATTTTAGCAGATGAGTGGAAAGATAAATACTAAGAAATCTTTAATACAGCAAAAACAGGAAAAAGTTAAGTAATTTATTTATTTTTTTAAAATATTTTTTAAGTTGTAGATGGATACAATATCTTTATTTTATTTATTTTTATGTGGTGTTGAGGATCGAACCCAGTGCCTCACGCATGCGAGGCAAGCGCTCTACCACTAAGCCACATCTCCAGCCCCAAAAGTTAAGTAATTTAAATCATCAATTCAGGAAATTCAGCATATAAATAATATTAACTGTCTTGAGACTTGAGAAAACAGAAAAGAGGAAACACTGAATACCTATTCCATGCAAGGTCCCATAACTGAAAACTATAAATTTTTAGTTTGTAAAGCTCCATGAAGTTTAAGAACAGAACCACATCAAGTGTGCCATTGTAAACTTCCCTAACATTGGACACAAAAGGAGACCCTAAATTTTACAGAGATAGAGGCTAGGGTGAGAGAGAGAGAAAGGTAAAAGAGATTAAAAATAAGTATAGCAGTCTGGGTGAGGTGGCACATGCCTGTAATCCCAGATTTGGGAGACTGAGACAAGACGATCTACAAGTTTGAGGCCAGTCTCAGCACCTTT
Source organism: Geosciurus inauris (assembly GCA_004024805.1). Lineage (NCBI taxonomy): Eukaryota > Metazoa > Chordata > Mammalia > Rodentia > Sciuridae > Geosciurus > Geosciurus inauris. The sequence goes on from PVHX01000323.1 coordinate 46,714, forward strand.
GACCCTGTCTCAAAATAAAAACTAAAAAGTAATAGGGAAGTAGCTCAGAGGTAGAGCACCTCTAGGTTCAATCTTTACTACCACAAAAAAATAATTAAATCTGGCATTGAACTTCCCACAACAAAACCAAAAACTAGAATAAAACGACACATATATGACACATCATTAAAGTTTGACGGAGGAGATGTTCCATCCAAATGAGAGTATAAATTTTAAAAAAGAAGACTTAATGACTTAATAGGTTCCTGCTAATTAAAAGATCCAACCGAAGAGGAAGGTGAAGTATACACCCAAAATAATGGTAAGCATGCATGATAAGACAGGACCCAAAGGCCTCACTGAGAACCAGTCAAAAGACTCTGGAAAGGAAATTTGCATGATTTGTTGAAATTAGAATCAACTTTGCATTTTAAATTCAAATTGAGAGTTCAGAAATTAATTTTTGATGGAAATATAGGACACCAAGGACATAAACATTTTACTCTATAGGGCAGAGAATACAAATTTGTATACATATAGTGGAGATGGTTAAAAACAAGAAGTAAATCCTCATCTGTATTGTGAAAGTCAAAGTTATGCCTAAAATGTAATAGCTAAAAAGCAGCAGTACACATATTAATTCAGAGATGAGGAAAATACAAAAAGAAAAAAAGTATGAGAAGAGGCACAGATGAAGTTGCTACTAGAGATGAAGAATTTGAGATAATTTTTTAAAATAATAAGCCTGTTTAAATTATATTAAAATAAGCAAAACATAGCAGATTCAAAATAAGATATCTAACATAAACTCACTGAAGCCTGTATGAGAGAGAGAGATAGAGACAGAGGCAGAGAGAAAGAAGATTCATGTCATTATACATATATTCATGAAGATCCTACTTTTTTTGCTTTTTGGGGGGGGAGTGTACCAGGAATTGAACTCAAGGGTACTCTACCACCAAGCCACATCCCCAGCCCTGTTTTGTGTTTTATATAGAGACAGGGTCTCACTGAGTTGCTTAGTGCCTCACCGTTTCTGAGGCTGGCTTTGAACTCCTGATTCTCCTGTCTCAACCTCCCAAAGTGCTGGGATTACAGGCATGCACCACCGCGCCCAACTAGTATCCTGTTTCTTATAGTAAAATTAGCTCTGTGATCATATTATATCATGAAAATTTCAGTTTACACTCAAAAGGGCTATAACTCCTGTTTCTACATCTGTCTGAACCTATGGACTTACAAATTAGAACAGATAATACTTAAAGCAATTTAAATGTATTTGCAAATTGCCTATCAGTTCAAAACAGGGAAGAAATTAGGCTCATATCCTGATACAGATCAATGGCAACTGAAAAAGCAGGATATCAAAAAAGAACATCAAGCCAAGACGAAGGAACTTGTCCACCTTATCTCTGTCATGGAAATCACCACTGGCCAATGAGTGTGGCTTGATAATAACACTAAATTCACCAATGGTTTACTAGCCTGTTGTTATCCAGTATGTACCTGGGCTTCACTTGTTGGTAAATCTATGCACCTAATTCCATTCTGTTAATTATGAACAATCTATTTTGTATAAGTTGAGCATCCCTAATCTGAAAATCAAAAGCACTCCAAAACCTAAAACTTTTTGAGTGCCAATATGATGCCACAAGTCTGATGGTTCAATGTATACAAACTTCATTACCTTCAAGCTATGGATATAAGGAATATATGAAACATAAAAGAATATTGTGTTTAGACTTAGGTTCCAGCCCCAAGATATCTCACTATGCATATGCAATTATTCCAAAATCTGAAAAAATTGAATAAGGTATATTCAACCTGTGATATTTTACAGACTATCCTAGGCTATCTCATTCAGTTATTAAGGAAAAGCACCTGAGTCTGGTAACTTCAGGCAACCTTTAAAGCAAAATGCTGCATTTCAAATGCTGGAAAATCAGGTAAGAATCATCCTTCATATACAGATGAAGATGATATATTACTTCTAACCTTTCTAAAAATACATAACATTTTAATATTCAAACAGGCTATATGCTATTTTACCAGAAACACATTCACAGGAACAAAAGGATACAGCTATCGCAGGCTCGTAAGAGAGACACCATTTCTATAAACTGAGTTAACAGACAACATCCTGATGAGCACGTAATGTACCCTTCATATGATATGAACTGAATAAGTAAAAGTTGTGAAATGATGACTGCTTTTAAAAAAATGCAAATCTGGGTAAGGTGGATAGCTCCTCACCAAAATAATCAAATAAAAGAATTAATTCACATAAAAGCAAGCAATTGTTTATTAATCTACATGTCCCTATGAATAAAAATTACTATCACACAAATCACAATACTTCCAATCACCAGCTAAAAGTAACTGATAATCTGCTGGAGGTTATCAGATAGAAGGCGGCAGATACAAGGAAGAGAAGCAAAAACAGAGTGAACAGACCTAGTTAGATTCACTTTAAACACTAAGAATACTAAAAAATAAAGACTATAAAAAGTTCTAATGTCTATCCATGTTAGAGACAAGGGGCCAATGAGAAACTTCACTGTTTCGTGTAATGGCATAACTATGGAAAGGGACTTACACAAGGATCACTTGCAGATGTCAAATTCTACTGAATTTTTACAAAGTCTAGCCTCACAAACACAAACTGGGCATTTTGGACCATTAACAAGACATTAAAAAGGCAATTGTATGCATATATAAAGAATGATCATTTTATTCAAAATTTGGCCCAAGGATGCTCATATAAATAGAAGATAAAAGGTATGGACTTATATTAAGTGAACATCCAGATGAACATGACATTAGTAATAATGAAACTATCTCCCAAATATCCAATAGCTGATTAAAACCACATATCAGAATGTATTTTTTCATATTTTATTATTAGTACCCCTTTTAGAAGTAGAAGAAATGCAGGAATCTAAAGAAATAATAAAAAGTTTGATTTAGATAGCTCATATAGGGTTAGATCTTTATTAATTCTCATTATATTTGATTTTGTTTTAAAGTTGTATGTCAAAGAAAATAAACGTTGATGAAAAAGCGGATGATGCATAAACCCTTAAAGAAACACTGAGTATAATTTAATATACTGTATTTACTGAATCAAGACAAGAATCTTACATTTTTTTCACCAAGGAAAGCCAGATAGCAAATAGTTTCTACTTAATTGTGCAAACTTCAACAAAATTTCTTCCCACTAACATTTCGGTTATTTTTGTATAGACATATATATTTAACAACAGTATCACGAATAAACCTGATAGGAACAAAGAAAAACAAATGAGGCTGCCTAGAAATTTCATAGGAATAAATACTACACTAAATAGGTCATTCTTTCAGAGCCCATTTCACTTCTGCTTTCTTTCTTCCCCCACTTGTCTGTCTGCCCATCCCCCATCCTTTTGTAGTGACCTATATCTAGCTTAATAGTTTGGATTTAGACATTTCAAATATGCGGTTAGCTTAGCGGGTTACAGGGTAGTTAACCCAGGGAGCTCACTATCCAAACTGCCATGATAATAAAAGGAAGGCTTTTGAAAATCAATCTAAAATTAGTACTCACTTTTGAGAGGACCTCTAGATTTTAGGAGTACAAATGAACTATGAAGTTCAAAAATGAAGTACAAAATGAAGGAGTACAAAATGAAGAATCATGTTTATGGAATATATTTTGGTGTTAATAGATCATGACTAAGTTATATTACTTATGATTCTCCTATATGAGAGATAGATGAATAGATTTTCAGGCAGATTCATCAATGTTCATGAAACAACATTAATAATCAGCATATAACAACTTTGACTTCCATTAAATTACAACAATTATTTTTCTTGCCTATAATTTTTTGAAAATGTTAGTTTTATACATAGTGTCACTTATGTACACATTTTCTGTAGAATCTCTTCTTGCAGACAATAAGGCAGAAATATAAAAAGTTCTTTAATGTATTAATTTGGAAATGGGTAATGAATAGCTAGAAGCCTCCTACAAACACAATAAACTCATTCACTGATTTATATACTTAATAAATCAGTTCTTTACTTAAAAACATTTACATATCATTTCACATTATTGTATATTCTTCCATATGAATTTTATAGAAAAATGAAACATGACTTTTACAGAAAAATCAGAAGACATAAAAGTAAAGTGAAAAATTCACAGTATTAAAAACCATAGGTACAACTTTGTAACAATTAAATTTTGTTTCCAATATTCATCCATTACAACCTAAAGTATGTTTCTGCCGTGCTTTAATTATTTTGTTCTCAGTAACATTCTTAATAACCTCAAAAATACCATAAATAAAACATTTAAATGTGTGATATAAATAATTGTCTATAGGTCATACATAGTGAAGAAAATATCAGAATTCACTGTCACATGAAAATATATAGAGAACAATCTCTATAAATAATAGACAATCCAAGTAAAATTAAATCTCAATATATATTTATACTTAAAAATGGATATGGTTCTTAAAATTTATTGAAAAGTGACATATGATCATTTATGTCATAGGGTCCCTAATAATATATATTCCTTTTTTCTTTTCACTTTTTTTTTCTTGTTTAAATTCTGTCTTGAAACTCCAAAATTTTGATTGTTTCCACTGTTCAGCAACATCTACACTAGAGGGCAGCCAGGAGCAAGAAAAGAAATTGAAATTCCTATCACAGAAGTTTGTACTTTCTCTTGAGTAAAGAGGTCAGCAAGGGAAAAAAAAATTAAATGATGAATTGTTGAACTTTGGGAATGATCCATCCTAGCCCTATTCACATGCTTATAACAACAAATAATGTGATCAATGCCCATTTTCCTTTTCAATCAAAAGTGATTTAAATACCTACACTGGTTTTATTTAAGAGTATTTTGCATAGTGATGAAATCAGAATCAGAGCTTTAAAAAATATTAATTTTTAAAATAATGCTAATAATGCTTAGTGATATATAATAGTGAATTTACATAGGTAACTAATTTTTATATACACCACTTAAACTTGACTCATTTCACTCACATTTAAGTGAGAAAATTCAAAAGCCCTGATCTTCATTTTCATTTCGAAATTCTTTCCTTATACTAAGACATCTTCAAAGAAATGATTTTCTATGTTGTTGGCAGCAAAACCTTAGATGAAAAAGTATATATGTATATATGTACATATATGAGTGTTTGTGTATATACATATATATGTACACATACTGTGTGTATATAAATAGTGGCAAATATATACACATATATACAAATGAACAACACGAAATCATCATTAATAAAAACTTGGGAATATATGTTTAGATCTTTAGGTAAGTAGTAAAGTACTAATATACTTTTGATTCAGATACCAGAGCATCACATGTAGGAAAGATTAGAAACTGGTGTAACCCACATAGGAATCTTCTTCCTTCAAGAGTCAGACAAGAGTCAGCCAATGGAAGAAGCTAGAGTAAGTACCTGGCATGCTATGAGGCAGTGAAATGTCAAATGACAGGGCAGCAGCAGGTATGGTCCTCAAGCAGTGGAGCCAGACGTGGCTAGGATTCAGAGCAAAGGAAGCAAATTGGTTCACATTCCAGCTCAACTACTTCCTTGCTAAGGGTCTTAGCAGGCAACTTAACCTTCCTTGAGGAAGAGGAAGAGAACAGCAGTATTCATTGGTGGAGAACTGGGTAAGATAACCCAAGTAAAGCATCTACTAGAGTTCTCTGAGAGTGAAAATCAGTAAAAGGAAATGATTGTTGTTTTCTGTGCTGCTGAAATCTTTTTCTTTTCTTCAGGCTTTTTTCTCTTTTCCTAATTCCCTCCCTCCCGCCTCCTTTTCACTACTCCTTCATCTCCTTTCTTCTCTTCTTCTTATCCCATTCCTGATTCTCATCTTCCTCTTCAATTCCCTTTTCTTTTATTTCACTTCACTTCCTTTTACTGTCCTTTCCCTTCTAGATTCATCACTATGACCAAAACGTCTATAAACACACAGAGCTTTTTGGCTTAAGAAATATTTCAAGTTTGGGCTGAGGCTGAAGCTCAGTGGTAGAGCGCTTGCCTCGCATGTGTGAGGCACTGGGTTCGATCCTCAGCACCACATAAAAATCAGTACATAAAAAGATACTGTTTCCATTTACAACTAAAAAAATTTTTTTAAAAAGAAATATTTCAAGTTTGTTTAAGGATGACTATTACATTGTCATGAATTTTTTTCCCTGTGGTATGCTGATTTTTTAAGAAAATAATGACTAAATATATTTATACTACATGATGGTCCACAATACCCGAGAGTGACATCAATGAAATAATCTCCCTGGTAAAACAAATCAACCACATGTGGAACACAGTGAGACTGACTACGCAGAGAAATCAAAAAGCATTATGTGAAAACAGTAAAGTAGACCTCACAACATCACATCTAATCATCAAATGTTTAAATCATAGTTAGGATGGCCTAAAAGGGAAGATTATTTTGGGTGGCAGAAATCAATTCATATATTTTCTGGAAAACCTAACCACCAAAAAGCCAGAGAAATTGCCAGTTTTTCATTTCAACTAGTCAGTGTTAACAGTCAATAGGTTGAGAGAAACATATTAGTTTTTAAATGGAAGAGATGTGATAGTTTTATGATAAAAGTAGGGCTTTTACAATAAAATATGTATACATGTTTCTGGTCAAAGGCAACTGGTTCTTTTCACCATACACATCCACACTACCACATCCCTCAGATTGAACATGTTGAATAAACATGTTTTCATATAAAACCCTGCCAAGAGACCCCAAAACATCTGGATTAAAAAAATGAAAGCTTCAATCACTCAAATGTTTTATTTTATTTGTGATGCCAGATTATGGCTTAAGCAAATCATGAAAAGATTAAATATTACATAAATGTCAACAAAAAAATATACATTCACATTTCTTTGTTTTCCAGGTAACCGATACAGATACTAAATTTGGGAAAGCATAGTTAATTATGGCAGTAATTATAGTTCTGGACATTGCATTCATACTCTTAAAAGTTAAAACAATAGCTAGCCTTTCCCTTACTTTTGTTCATGCCTTTGAATTTAGACAAGCTCGAACCAAACTTTTTATTTAAATTAAAACACTTCTAAAACTACTCTAAAATAGAAAAAAAAAACTTACAAGTAATCGGATGTTTGAAAAAGTAAAATCAAACTGAATCCATACCTATAATGCAACATAATGACAACTGATAGGACGAAACATTAAAATTTTAAAACGTCTCTGTATTTTAAAATATTTAATGTGTCAGTTCCAGGTCCACATTACTGCAAAGACATTGAACCATGGTTTCTTTGACAATGATGTCAAAGAATCAACTAGAATTTGGCAGACTTCCAAGTCAGGAGCTATGGTTTTATTGGGTGGCGTTTCTATCAGTGCTCTGCTTCACAGAGTTCTGAAGCTAATCGAAGTGGATGTTCAACTTGCCACCACACCAAAACTCTCTCTGCAGCTTTGCAAAGCATTCCCAGGACACCATGATGTGTAAAATTACTTTGAATTGATCCATATATAAAGAATATAAGTAACAAAAAAGCTAGACAGATCATAAACTAAGTCAGCATGTTCATGCTATTTTTTTCCCCCAAAGAAAAATCCTGGAAAGTATTTAGGATCTCTCTGTTTCTAATCCTAAGTGTATCCTTTAATAGGATAATTGCTAAAGGACACCTTAGTTATGTTGCATATTGACCTAAAATGTATACTGTTATTTAAAGTGCTTAAATATTTGCAGTATTAAATACAGTGTGTGATTGTGTATAAATATATTTTAAACTAAACTTTGAATATACTGTTGTCAACCACTATCATCACCAATGAGTCTAAAGGTCTATCTCTGCTCAAACAATAGGGAATAATGATAGCAGAAACAAAATTTATTTTAAAAATTTGAATGTCAATCAAAAAGCCATTATAGAGTCTGAAGAGAAATCTTGAAACTAAAGAAAACTATTTAAAACCTGTCTTGCTATCCACTGGACTTTGTTTATGTATTAGTTATGCTTCACAGAAATGTTCACTAGGATAGATACCAAAAATAATAATAATTACTAAAATGCCCTTGCTATCATTTCTCCAAGTATATGCTTTATCTTGCTAATGTAATTTTACAACCTTATTGTTGAAAAGTAAATGACTCAGTCACTATAGTTTCAAAATCTTCACATGATCCAATACTTATGTCACTAATCTTACACTTTAAAATATAATTTTGCAGTTTTTAAAACCCATATTTGCAAGCATCCAGCTTTGACTTTATAATCTATGAATTAAAAGTTGAATGCCATAGATAGTAAAAGTACTCACAATGTTAAAACACTAAAAACAATTAAATTATGCCACAAGCACTTTACACAATCAGGACACTTGATTTTAACCATGACAGTGCTGGAAAATGCATAGGGGCAAACACACTCATGCAACACCCACGACGCAGAAGTGAAAATAATATATGTAAAAACTTCACTTGTTTAAGCATAGTCTGTTATACACATTGCCTCGACAGTTCAGCTAAGCTGCAATTTCTTGTCATTTGATTTTTGTGCATAAAATTTGTGAAGCCCCTGAATTGTTCTATTCCACCCTATATGCCAAGAAAGACTAAGTTCAAAAAGCTTTTTCTTGTGCCAAAATTGGCTTTACAGATCTTGCTTACGTATCTTGGAGGGGAAAAATAGCCTCTAAGATGGAAAGCGTCTCCCACTACTCACTTTTGATTTCTGCACGCTTGATATATCGTTGCCAGGTTCCCTGGGAAGAGAGACATGAGGAGGAGGAACAGAATTGCTAGGGTTTCCCACTAAAAAGCCCAGCACTGTAGGCAGCACTAATCCTGCACCTGTGATGTGTTATTCAGCAGTTAGGAAATGCAGTCCAGACTGCGGTTGCCTAATACAGCTCAGCTGTTTTTCTCAGTACTCCTTTGATTAAAAGCTGGCAAGAAAGATTATTCCGGTCAAGCACTGAACTGTGTTCAGGATCCATGGCATATGACAGTGGAAAGGTAAAAGAGAGAAGAAAACTTGGAATAGGAGAAGAAAGCAAAAAAGAAAGGCCATTGACCACAGTATATTATGTAACATTCCCAGATGGTTAAAAGCTGCCTCTGATGACATGTAAGACAGAAAAAAATCTAGAATTTATCATTCAAACATCTAGAAATCTATTTTTATGTCTTTTTGACATTCTGAATGGTCTTTCATAACATAGTATCTTAAACAATTGATAAGCAACACAGCAGTTAGAAATCTTTCTTCAAAGAGGTTTACCTTTACTATGTATGTCAAATTCCTTTTATTTGCAGCCTTTCAAAATGATGGGAAAATTGAATACCAAATCACTGCCATTACTTCTATCTTTTTATCAAATTCACTGTATAATTTGGACTGACTCACTAAAAATTTTATATTAAGTTTATTTATTTTTTTTTTTTGGGTACTGGGGATTGAACTCAGGGGCACTCGACCACTGAGCCACATCCCAGCCCTATTTTGTGTTTTATGTAGAGACAGGGTCTCACTGAGTTGCTTAGTGCCTCGCTGTTGCTGAGGCTGGCTTTGAACTCGCGATTCTCCTGTCTCAGCCTCCCTAAGTGCTGGGATTACAGGCTTGAGCCACCGCGCCCAGCTTATATTAAGTTTATATTTGAGAAAACTACCCTCTTGATCATGTGTGGTTAAACCAGAATGAAATGTTTATTATAACGAGCATAAAATTGTTAATAAGTCTAAATCAATTTAAGAAATACTTATCATGCACAGGCTGTTTGTATAGCACCATAGACTCAATGAGAAGAAAAATGGCCACTGTGCTCACAAACCTTAAAATTTACTTGAAGAACAGCACTAAAGTAACCAATTTTGTTGTTCCTTTGTCATAAGAAGGATGCTGACTACTCACTCACACCAAATTTGCACTCTGTTTCCTCTTATAGTCCATACAGAAGCAAAACCATATGTCCCCAACACTAGAATCTGTGCCACTTTAAACTACCTAAAATTTATCCCAAAAAAAGATGTCGTTTCCTAATAACAGATGGTTAAAAAAACAAATGTTTATTTTATACACAAAAGAGCTTGAAATGAAGAAATGGTCAATTTTGAAAGTTAAATATAATTTAAATATACATTAAAGAATATGTTTAACATTTGCTTTTGCTGCTCAGATACTAATTATAGTACTTGCTATAACCAAGCTATGTCTAAAAACTTTTTATTAGGGGGGAAAAAATCTGTATCTATACATAGGATATATATTAGGACAAATAGGGTCAAAAGTAATTCCAGAATTTGACAAGTTTTTAATAGTTTTACCTTACATTCAGATGCCAGTGTTAGAATTAAAACAACATTTACAGTTCCAAGTTACACTCTGAGACCAACTGAAGGAAGGCTGATATTTAGGAAACATGCCACAAATGTTATACTGGTTTCTTCCTAATTCTCCCCATTAAGCCCGTTTGCACATCCAAGGTAAAATAAAGCAAATGAACTGGGTCTTGGAGATGTATAAGACTAGGATACATAGTTTTGACCATTTTCCCTTAATTATATTACGTTACCATTAAAATGGTACTGAACTCTGAATCACCATCAACTTTGCTCTGCTTTGCAGGAAGACTGCCAAAGGACAATCATGTTGAGTTCTAAGCAGAAAAAAACAAGGAGCAATCTGAATTGAAAATATGTTGTTATAACAATTGTGTTATCTTCAATCTGGGTATGGCATACACAGGAACATTCTGGCCTGATGCTGCTCAAGCTGTCCCTCTTTTGATAAAGAAATGGCTTCAGTTCTCAAAACATTTTCCAAAAGCACTTTTCTTTTTATTTTTAACTGTATAATACCTACTAGCCTCTATGGTCCAGTCTCTAAAAGCTTCAGTGATTTTGCCTTTCATTTTCTTCTTTATACTCCTTTATTCATGCCAATAATGTTCTCATTCATACCTTCAATTGTAAGGGCATGTTTCCTTATTACATTTGTAAATAATCATCAGTATGGACTTGCACAATAAATAACCAACCATCAAATAAAAATAAAAACCAAAAACCACCGAAAGACCGACTCTAAGATGCTACATGAAAAATAATTACCTCTCAAAATCCCTTCCATCACATATTTCTGTATTTTGAGCCATACCAACATAAGGCAGATGTGTGTGTCACATTTTTCACCCTGAAATATTTTGAGAAATTGAGTATATAATCCTAAATTTCAATATCAGAGTAAGAAGAGTGGGAATACATACATTCTATTTAAAAGTCCAAAATGCTCCCAAATAATCACAATACTAACAAGAGGGGCAAAAGACAGTGGCTATCTTCAATGACCACTTCAGTCAAAAAAATTTTCCACATTCACAAAGAACATATGAGATCAAACAAAGTGTTTTACCAAAATTAGCTGGTATGTCAGCTGTAAAGAAACTATTCCCTATAATAACCTAGAGAATACACTATTTTCTGTGTAAAAACCCAAATAGTAGAGGTTGTAAACTTCTCAGTTTTATCATTTGTCATCAAGCCTGTTGATCCCTCCCTGCTAGAAGAGATTTTTTTCCCTTTAAGAGCATGATAACCTTTCAGAATGAAAAGGCCCTATTTATGATAAATGAATAGTTAACGATTATTTATTTTAATTTTGTCCTTCTTATGAAATAAAATATTTTAATCATTTAAACCATGGTAGTTACTTGATAGATAACATGAAGATTTCCTAGTGGCTTCCATTCTCTATCATTAAGTCAAAGGGTATGAAAAGTTTTAAAACTTTGCTAATTATTAAATAGACAATCTGAAATAAAGCAAGTCCCTCTAATAGGTCCTGCCTACATATTCCTCACTCTGGCTCTTAGGACACAGAACTTCATGATAGCTTTTGTTCATGCTAAGATCATGGTCCAGGACACATTCCCATTCCCATTTCACACCAATCAGTAGGAAAAAAAAAAAAAAAAGCTGTCCAATAGGAGCCATTGCAAACAATCTACTGACCCCAGCTGTACCAGGCTCTTGCCTCTGTGGAGTTCAGTGTCTCCTCACCAGCAGGAAAGTATAAGCAGAGAGATCATTAGTTATGACATGGAGACTCTAGCTGATAATGTCAACTCACTTCAGGAGCTATTACACTAGAAACAGTGTGCTGAAAGCCATTTATCTGCATTTTAGAATAAACACCAGGAACTATTCAATTAAATAGATCATGAGAAATAAACTGTTGATGTCAAACCAACTGAAGCTTAATTTTAAAAAGAAAAATCTGTAAATATAATAAAAATCAATGTGGGATGCCAATGATGCTAAAATGTAAAAATACTCAACATTTTATTTTACAAGATACAACATATTTAAAAAGACTAATTCGGTTATTGAAGTTACTGCAGAGTAATTTGAAGTTCAAAGTAAAGCTACTGAAATCTGACATTCTCTCATAAGTGACCACATATAAGATATTGAGCAAATGCATGTTATTAAGGAAAGCTTTAGTTATCACTATGTAAAAGGTAAAATTGAACTGGGTCAGCTTTCTTTATGACCACTATTCCTAACAAATAATTTACTATGAGATAATTTCTAAATGATTAGATCAAAACCAAAAGCAAAACCCTACATGTGCTGTTCTATGCCTTATATATGTATCCATTAATCTATCTATAGTATAGTAAAATGCTTCAAGAAAACGTACTATAAAATTAAATATACAATTGAACCTTGGAGAATCTTTATTCCACAAGTGATGAGAAGTCTAGTAGTTGGAAGGGAACTTGAGGAGGGAAGAGGGGGAGGACAGGCAAAGTCCTGGGGACTGAATTAGAACAAATTATATTCCATGCTTTATAATTAATGTCAAAATGAATATTGTTACTTATAACTAAAATGAACCAATTTAATAAAAAGAAATAAGTGAACTTACCAATGAAAAAGTAGTTTTGAGAAATAGTTTTACTTTTCACAGAGAAGGTGACTTACAGACTATTTATACAATTCTATTTATATGGTCTCAAATAATTTAGAAGTCCAAATGGAAAATTAATTGCAAATTTGTTAAAAATGTGATTTTGTTTACCAAAATGTGTAGAATTTTAAACAAATCATTTGAGAACTAAAAAAGAAGCGTTTCAGACAAACCTAGACCTTTACTACAAGCACCACATAGAGGCAAAACACTACATTTAGAACGTATTTTTCCTACTTGTCAGAAAACAAATGAAAATCTGCTCTTTTTCACACTTCCAGATGTCAGAAGCCCTTCAAAACAATTTTGAGGTCAGAGAAGAGAACACACAGGTGTGCTTTATGTCAACTACTGAAAGTACCTGCAAGTTAGCCTGGAATTTGATCCCTCTACCAACACATTCTTGTGGGCATTACAAATGCTCCCTAAAGGAATATTACACTAATGCTGACTAATTTTTAAAAACATCCCAAATCTCATTAGACCTATTCCCTAGCAGCATTGTTCAAAAGCATCTCTGCTAATAACATCAAACTCACTACCACCTCTTAGCAAACCTTTAATGTTTTCTCCAGTATCACCTCTTCTGTTCCATTTCACTAACAATCCAACAAGCTGAACAATAAAACATACAACACCAACACATATGCACTTTGTCCTGTCATGACAATTATGGCAGCCCACACAAAAAAATAACTATTAGGTTATAAATAAGTAACAAATGTTGAAGAAAAACATTCACATTAATGGCCACTGGTCTTAAGGAAAGCATTATATATTTTGACTGCTGGTTTAACAGTCACGGCACAGAAAGGTACGAGTACTCTTTTCAAAGATGAAATTGCATTTATTTATGCCAAGAAACCAAAAAACCAAAAACCTATGTTGTTAGTCCTTTGAAATCACTGTTAAACAAAGATAGTAACATACATATGACATGCTCTCATTTTTTTTAAAAAGAGGGACAGGAAGAAAGTAATTCTTGTCATTAGATGACTAGGTTCTCAATCAAGGCCAGAAACTTTCTGCCTATCAGTAGAATGACCTAATAATCATAGACTTCTGATTGTTATTTACTCATGGCCCAGAAAAATCACATCAGTCTAGTCTTTAAATATTCATCATTAATAACATTAACACTCATTCAAAAAATTTTGTATTTATGTAGCCCTTCCTTTCATACACACACCCTACAAATATGTCCAGTGAGGATCCACAAAGAACAAATTGTTACTCCCATAAAACTCATCTTTTCTTGCCAAATATTCCTACCATTTTACAAGCCTCAAAAATGTTTTATTACTGAACAAACCCTCCAGCTAATGATCAAAAATGTAGAAAACGTTTTCCTTTCCCTTTTTCTATGTCCATCATCCAGTATCTGAATGCTCATGCGCCCAATGAGAGCTAATGCGAGGACAGGGTGTGCGGTGGCACTCTAAGCTTCTGTAGCAGTATCAACAGTTGTTGATAATTTTGCTTAAACATTTCATACCTACACATATCAACATTCTCATTTTCACTTTTCTCCTCAGAAGCCTTCACTGACCCTTCACAATGTGTGGGAAAGCGGGTGGAAGGGAAATCTATTCAGTGATGTGCAGAATATGCCTTTCAGATATGAGATCCCTTTCTGCCTCCTCCTTCACATTTGTTTTCTCTCAACCCCTAATACTTTCTCAAAAACTTGAAATATTCTTCAAGACTCAGGCATCTCCTTTCTTCCCTGCCACTTGCACTGAGCAGCTAGGAAACACCAGGTGTAAAATGGCTCTGTGGCCCCCTCCACTCAACAACAATTCCTTCCTGAGAACCATCTTTCATCCCTGTTTGTTGCCTCATGAAACTGCCCTGCCCTTTGCTGCTCTCTTCTCACACACCCAGATGCACAGCTTGGGCCACCAGCCCTCTCACAGAGGATGGTTTGCTTCATACATCCTCTCCTGGTTTATGATAAAAGGGCTGTTTTCCCAGCCTCAATCAGCCCAGCTGAAGAGACGTTTTAGGACATAGAGAAAATGAGGGTATTGGGTAAGAAAGGGTGAGAGAGCCCTGAAAAGAAACCTGACAGGCTTATGCTTTGCCTGTTATATCAAAATGTAATAACTTATATACACAACATGTAACCAGGCACCAACTCTTACAATAGGCCAAGTCACACGTGTAACAGGATAACTAGACACCAAACAGGTGTCAGAATTGTGATTCCTGCCCCAGTTACATTACTGCCTTGGAAATCTTCTCAATGTCTTTTTTGGAAATCCAGCACTGTGATGACTTACCAAATAAAGCATAGGTAATAAACATAGGATATCAGGATATATTTGTTAAGGGAATACTGAGCAATTTCACTAGATCGCCAGAAAAGACTCAGCTAACCATAACTGTCAAGATTAGAAATGAGTGTGAAGAAATGATCCTGAGTCAACACCATATGTGGTAGTGCCACACAGACAGGACCACATTCCCTGACTGGATAATAAAGATTGCCAATGAATGTTTCTAAAGAAAGGAATCACATGCAGGAAGAAGTGGTGGCTGCTCTGGTAACTTCAAAGTACACCAAAACACTCTAACACCTCTACTTCCAACTCTATCCTTACCTCATAAAGGATTTGGAGAAGTATATTTAACCCCCATTGTCTAAAACTATAACTACTCAAGGACAGGAGGAATAAAAATAAACCAAACCTTCATGGCCATAAACACAGGAAATCATTCATATAATATAGACAGATTATACACACACACACATACACACACATCTATACATGCATATATATGTATGTAGATATATAGTGTACTGAGTATATATAAAGATACACAGATATAGATACAAACATATCAAGATATACATATCCTTATAAATTAAATATTAAAGTGTATATGAATGTCCTGATTTCATCCATCTAATTTCAAGTAGATTTTAAAGACTGCTTTGCATAAGGGAATATTTCATGTACTTCAACTTATTTATGCTTATGTGTTTGCATTAATGAGTTTAATGATAAAGTGACTGGAAAGGACTGTAAGAAGACTACATTAAAGAAAGACAAATGGCATGTAAACTTCAAAACTTAACATATCAGTCTGAAAATAATTTGCATTTCCTTTGAGCTTATTATGTACACAAAATAGCTTTCAATAATGATTGTATTTTACTGATACAGCATATTTACTTGGTTATGGTTTTAGTTTTACTTAGTAAATTGGGAAAAAATTATGAAGAAACACAAAAGGAATAAATAAATATCATAGAGTGATGACCAAAACCTTAACTCCATCCTCCAGAAGGCTCTCTGAGTTGTGAGTGAAGACAGACAGCCTCAGGATGCACAGTACTATACCCTCATCTTTTTGTTTTTGTTTTTATTTTTTTATTTTTTTAATATTTTTTAGTTGTAGGTGGACAGAATATCTTTATTTTATTTTTATGTGGTGCTGAGGATCAAACCCAGTGCCTCATGCATGCCAGGCAGGCACGCTACCACTGTGCCATAACCCCAGCCCTACTATACCCTCATCTTTTGAAACCACCAGAAGATCGTGTGTCACCCTGTTAGCTGTCTGCTCTGAGGACATGGGCTGTCTGGCCCTGACTCTCATGTGCATTTTCCTGTTCAAACAATTTTCAGTTCTTTTTGATTTTTAATTGAAGTATTACAACTCCTCCTGTACCCTTTTAAAGTCACTTCAGCTGAACTTCTAACACTTCACAAGTTTCTAGGATTTGAAAAAAATTTGAATACAAGTCAACCAGTAGCCACAGAAGGCTGTGATTATTTACCGTAACCTTTCTGTCCGCCTTCTAACTTGGTTTTGTGTTTCTGTTTTCAGTGACATCTGTGTGGGAGAGGAAGTGTAGTTCTTCCCAAAGATGCTTGAGTGCTTTCAGTCTGACTAAGAAAAAAATAGAAGGCTAAAAGAAAGGAGAGAGAGCATTATGTTAAAAATACCAACAGTTTTGTCACACTTTTATATTTGTGTACTCTGAAATACCTTATTAAAATGAGAGTGTAAGAAGATAAATTCTCTAGTTTCTCCAGCATTCCCAACCTAAACTTCTGCTTTTCTAATAGGCACTTTTCCCTCAGTCTGTAGTATGAAAAATGGATACTGAATATTATGATATTGAAAATTATAAGGTCCTAGGTTTAATTCCCCAAATAAATAAATCAATAAAAATTAAGAATCTTAGTTTTGGCATTTGTTATTAAAGTTATGTGACTAAAACAAGTTCTTAATTTCCTTCGGTCTGAAACATTTCATGGCAACAGTACTTACACTTCATAGAGTTTTGAAGAAGATTAAACAAGATGTAATCATTTACCTGCCTTCTATTTAGCATATTAGAAATTAAAACTGAACAGTTTTAACATGTTTAATGTATTTTAAATAGTAAATTCATTATACTTTAACATATTTTCAAAAAATAGCAGCACATCTACATTTTTGCAAATCTCTGTGATGTCTAACTCAACATGCTGTTTTGGTTGACATATAAAGAATATAAGGCCTGAGACCCAGCATGGTAGTAAGTACCTGTAATCCTAGCAACTCAGGAGGCTGAGGAAAGAGGATCACAAGTTTGAGGTCTACTTGGGCAACTTAGTAAGACCCTGTCACAAAATTAAATAATCTTTTCAATTAGGGAGATGTAGCCCAGTGGAAAAGTGATGGAAAAGGAGGATATTTTAATAGCCTTTTCACATAATAGTGGTTATTCTTTAATACATTAAAACATTAAATAACTGAAATTCTTTAAGACATTAGAACTGTACAAATGACATTCTCTTAAAAATTACAATGTAGTATTGAAACTTCTATGAATGAAATTTTCATATTCTGATAAATTAAAATCTACTGCCAATCATGTATTTTGAATAGATCTTTCACCCATGCATAAATATGAAACAATGTGCCCTGTCATCTGGAAAAAATATTTGGTTCACTTAGTTATGCAGATGAGTTGTACAGATACTAGCTTCTCCAAATCCTAATTTTTGCTTGAGAGTTTGAGTTTTATCATTAGCAATAAACACTGTCAGTTACTCGTAGTCCCAGAAGTGACAGGCTCACTTTGTTCATTTTTGAGAATATGTGTGCAAATACTCAAGTTTGAATGCCACAGTTTTTCAGTCATTCCTTCTAGTAACAGTTTCTTTTCATGAATTAGTCTCAAGACAACCATTGATTTCTGGTATGCTGAAGAATGTCATTATATATATTTCATAATTCATCAGGCAATATAAAAAGGTATTTACTCAGAGGTTGAGATGTAATAAAATAACTAAACACAATAATAATAATATATGTTATCATAAGCATATGTGTGTAGATTTGAATTCTGTTTTGCCCAATAGCAGGGAAAGGTTTTCCTAACTCTTCCATGTTCTCTTATGACAAAAAACAAGCTATTGGCTGGAGCCCTTGCTTTTTATCCCCTTTATCCCTGTCCCTAATCAGTGCTACTATAGTACTCTCTGATCTCCTTCCCACTTCCATAATCCATTATTTACACTGCTCACTTAAAAATAACAACACACATGCATGTCCTTGCAAAACCAAACAGCAAGCAAAATAAACAAAAATCTCTAATGGTTCTCAGGTTCTTAGGAAGGCATTCAAGTTTCTCTGTAAATTGATTAAAACTATTTTCCAGCTTCATCTCCTACCACAGTGTGCCCCCTGTCTATATCTTATTATATTATGTGAACCATAATTTTTATATTCTCATGTATTTTTTCATAATATTTGTTCAGCCTACAACATTCTTCCTTTCCTTCCTTCCATCTATATTACACCTTCTAATAAAAAGTACATGCTTGTTTTTGATGTATCCATGGAATTTTACCATGCTATATATTTTACTCTACCTTAAAGAGTACCTGTATGTATCTATCCTTGCCTATGACTGTTTTATTGCAAGCACTATGTTTATTTATATATGAGTTACCCAATTGATTATTAATTTGAATTAGCTATGATCTCAGGAAAGTTACTTAACCTCCATGAACTTTCATGTCCCCATGAAAAATGAGGATAACAGTAGTACTTATTAATATACAATAAAATGCTTAGAATGGCATCTAGAACAGCTTGCCCCATATGAGTAGGCACAATTTATATACTATTATTAGCTGCAATCTGTGACCAAAGAAATTCATTTTTTGATGTTAACTGGCTCACATAAGTATTCAACTCTGATTTTAACCTTCATAAAATTTTGAGCAGACATTAAAGTTTTTAAAGCACAAATTTTTTAAAGCAAACTAGATTACCTTATAACTTTTCAAAGTAGTTTTATATCAGCAAATATATTCATTATCATAATAGGCCTAAAAGACAAAGCTAACTACAATATAAGACCATTCTGGAGTATAACACTAATGAAACTAACTAAAACAGATTCCTTCAAGCATGAAAAAAGCTCATTCCTTCAAGCAAAGCATCAGTTCATCCTAAAATTTCACTGTACAATGAAATGAAGGTTGAAAATCAAGGTGGGACTCTTGGGAGGAGATAAATTTATTAATTGGATAATTTCATTTCTGGCCACAATTTATGAACTTTTTTTTGGAATGCTTTCTGAACATTTTGCTATTCCCAAAAAACAATTAAGCCTTATTTTATAGTTGAGCCTCAAGGTCCTTTCTCTTCCCTCCCTCTTTATAAGAGCCAACAATTCTGATCCATTAGCCCTCAGCTGAACTAGAAAGAGAATGGACATTAGAGTTGTGATGTCAGCTGGATAGAAGAGAACAGCTATGGACCTCACTGAGCTAGAAGAAAGAGCCTAGATATAACATACAACAAAAATACACACTGGTCAGCACTAGTGTAGCTGATGGTTTACTTGGAAAATATGGAGAGAATTGGCCATGTCCTCTAAAGGTTTCCTACTCCAAAACAGTGACTAGATGGGTTACAATTATAAAAGCAAATTTAACACCAACAAAACTGGGAAGAAATATCCAGTAGCCACTAAATGATAAAAAGATTATTTTCTAATCTTTCATCAGGATCATATTATTAAAGTCACACACACATATATACATGTGGTAATGAAGTCTCCCTATGATACATTTAAAAGATTGAAGACGAAATCACAGATTCACTATCTGCTTGAAAATCCTAATTATAGCATCATTTTCTAATAGAAAATAATTAGAAGGAAGAAGTTTACTTAGTTCCTGTGAAAAAGATATAACAACTTGTGTACAGACTCTGCAAAGAACAGATGGTGAAAAGAACAAAAATTCCATTAGTCACTAGGACTTATTATTACAAATTTATGAGACATATCTTTAAAAAAGTTTGAGTTAAATAAGAGTTACTCATCACTTTACAAAGATAAATTCAATCTTATGACCTATCATGTATACAGTAGGTTGGCAAATAACTTAAAAGTAATGGAAAATTCTCTAGAGGAACACTGTAACCAATAGAACATTTTTTATTTCGAAGTTTGTGCTTACTTTTGCAAATGCTAAGAAAGCCTCATGGAAAGAGAAATACATAGACTGATACTTTGTTGTTTCTTGTTCATTCCAACACATGCTTCTATCTCATATTAAAAAAAGAAGTAAGTGGGCATGTAACTTTTCAAGGCCATACTACCTGATTTCATTGTCCAGGTATTTATTTCCATTATCAAATAACTGATTTACACAGCTTAGCAGCAAAAATGGTAAACTGCTCCAGCTTCAAAGTATCTTGTTTGCTGCAGCAATTTCTCATTCATAAAAGGCTGTTTTGAAAGTGACAGAATATAAATTGAGGCATTCCTTTATTCTATGTATGTATCATATTTGAACCAAAGGAACAGCTGCAGTCTAAGGCAGCTGGAAGTGGCAAGATGGAGAGCCTTTGGGTCTTGGGAATAAAGAATGGAGAAAAGCTGAAGTGAAGAAGAAAATTAAAGTGTTACCCAACACAAGAGATCATCATTCCTTTGCCTCACCTGAGCAAGAGAAAAATACAGACATTTCCAAATGGCCTTAGCAAGGGCCAAATAGTGTGAATTGTTAGGAAAGATTTTTCAAGAAAGAAATCAGTGTGTCCAGCACTATTCTAAGGCCTTCATGTTTTAACTCAGCTAAGATTCCAACAGGCGTGTGGGTTGTGTATTTTCTCCACAATTCTATATGGAAACTAAAGCACTGAGAACTTACTCAAGATCACAGAACTGGAAAAAGCTGAAACTGTGGTTCAAAGACACAAAAGTCTGACTCCAAAGCCTTATCTCCTAACTATTATGACATGATAAAAGCAGGGTTTCCAAGTATCTCCAGAGACAAACACTTGCCAAGCCAAAAGTCAGTGCAAAACTAAAGTTACCATGTAATAATCAAATGTGTCTGTTATATTGAAACTACTCCCTAGAATTATTTTTAAAAGCCAGTTTACTTGCAGTGTTTCTGAGTTGACAAGTCACAAGCAGCCAGCAAAAAGAAACTGGAGTTTCTATTGACCACCACATTCCGCTTTAGTCTTAGAAGTGTTTTTTATCTCTTGTCTTTTGAAGTGAATTTTAATGAGCTCCTAATTGTCAAAGGACTTTATAAATATTCATTAGATATTAAGAGAAGTTCTTTCCCTTCCCTAAAAGCTCAAAGAGAAAAACAATAAGACTCCAAAGTGGATCCACATAAATAAGTGCAACTGTAAACTTTTAGTTTTGTATTAGATATTTATCTCAATGATTGGTATCACCAGAACATTCAGAAAGACAAAAATAAGAGTATTTTCACACTGACACTTTTTTACAATACAGAGTATTTTCATCTCAATGGGCCATATTTTCTTTTCATATCTCATCCAATTTTGAATCATCCAGGACATTTCACCAACTCTTTATAATACCTTCTGTGCCTCCAAACAGTAAAATGGTTTTGATCTTAGGAGGAAATGATTTTGGTCTAAATCAATGGGGCAAGTCCTATTATTACAAAAGTACCCACAACCTTTTCATAAAGAAAGCTTTTTACACTGCCTTTGAGTCTTCATAGGAAGCATTCCAAAGTGTTTCATTTAACATCAACCCTAAACAACATCAGATAACACCACACAGATGAATGTCTCCTACTAAAGTTGTAGTCCTGAGTGCTCCTCCAAGAGGGAGGAGATGCCTACAAGAGAGTTTGGCAGCTCCAGGGTTCCTGAGATCAGTCTCAGAAGTACAACAGTCTGGCAAGTAAAATTAATTAAAGCCAATCTATCCTAAATCCACACTCCTGATTCAGTGTTGAAAGGTATCTGGAAAACAGGGAAAAATACATTTGCTAGTATTTGCATTGTTGTACTAAAAAATACAACAATGTTTTTCTCCTCTATCTATTAGAACTTTTGCTTCCTCGATCAAGAATAGGTTTCTATGGAGTAACTTCATAAACACTGAACAGCCAAAGACTCTACTTTGTCATTATCATAGAATTAGAACCAAGATAAATATCAGTCCAATTTGAAAAAAAATAAGAGATGAGCATTATATTGACAAGATGGAGATGCTTATTTAATGGAATCCTACTTCTATAATTTCTAATATGATCCAAATTCAGAATACTTATATCATTAATGTTTCTGAATTTTTAAAAAATAATTAATCAAAATTTTTTAAATTTTTTATTCTAAACATCAGAATAATACAAAAATACAACTTCCATATTACTCTTGCCTTGTACTTCTCATTTTCTTAAGCTTGGGTGGGTCTGGGTAGGGATAGGGTAAAGACAGAAGGTGGTTTGCAATGGTTATTAAATCAGTTCTGCTTTGTGGCTAAATAATTATTTTGTATTTATAGGAACTCACATGCTTTTTTAAATAAAAAACACAATTCTTTAACTACTACAACCATCAAACACAGAAACATTTTATAGTGCCTGGATTCACAAACAGGAAACAGTGGGCCACAAAATGTGATACAAGGATATAATGATGCAACTCAGGTCACAAAATGCTAAAGAAAGGAGTTGTTGTTTGTTTGTTTGTTTGTTTGAGTATCCACTTGCACAGTAACAATGTTTTAAAACACAGCCTACTACGGTTTGAATGTTCCCTTCAAAATTCACATTGAGATTCAATTGGCTTGGTAAGGGTATTGAGAAATGGGCCTTCAAGCAGTGATGAGGGCTTTATCCTCATGAACACAGTGGCGGTATCACCCCAAGAGTGGGTGAGTTCCCGTGGAAGAGGATCTACTGAAAAGCTTACTCAGCTTTCTCTTGCTCCCCTCATGCATGATGCCCTCTGCCATCTTATAAGGCGACAAGGAGGCTCTACCAGATGTTGGCACTTTAATATTAAATATTCAACTTCCAGAAAGTGAGAAATGATTTTTTTCTTTATAAATTATTCAGTCTGTGATATTCTGTTATACAACATAAAACAGACTAGGACACAGACTAAGCTATCTGGGTTTATCATTTGAGGGTTATATTACCACCTTCCAGATGAGTATGTATTATTATATCAATAATAAAAGGAGTTAAGGAAAAGAAAATGTAGGTCTATGGTATCCTTATTGGCTGCTTAATAATTTCAAGTTAAGAATAAGAAACACAAGTTTAGTCCCAAGTAGTCAGCTTCAATAGATAGATGATCTTTGAATAACAATGGTTTAACTTAAGATTTTTCTACTTTTGAATGATGTGAAAATACCTCCATACAACCATTCTGTTCTTTACTTTCAGTTCAGTATTAGATAAATTATATAAAATATTCAACATTTTATTTAAAAATAGGCTTTGTATTAAATTATTTTGCTAAACTGTAAGCTAATGTGAATGTTCTAAGCATGTTTAAGGTAGGGTAGGCTAAGCTGTGGTGTTCAGTAATCTAGGTGTATCAAATGCACTTTCAACTTACAATATTTTCAATTTACAGTGGGTTTATTAGGATGTAACCCTCTCATAAACTGGGGAGTATCTGTACATGAAAAAATCTCGGTAAAGAATGTAACCACATTAAAATTTGTATTTTTTCCTTATTTTATTAAGTTTTATTTTGATCTCTATTAAAGGTAACCTGGCAATTGTCTTCTACTTCTTTACAATACTGAAAATGTTTAAGCCTCTCCTGGATCCAGAGTTACCTAAAATGTTTACTGATTGAATAAATTGAGCATAAGCTATTTGATGGTTAATTTAATATGTCAATTAAACTGAGACATCAGGTGCCCAGATATTTGCTCAAACATTATTCTGCCTTTTTTGCAGCAGGTTTGTAGCAAGAACACAGGTATCATGAATACCAGCACTAAATCAAAACCAAAATGCGAAAAAACATATAGATTTGGGCAAGTCCATCACCACTGGCCATCTGATCTAAAACTGTGGTCAGCTCAGCTGAAAGCATTCTTTCTAAAAACTGGAACAAGACAAGGATGTTCTCTTTCACCACTTCTATTCAACGTAGTCCTTGAAACTCTAGCCAGAGCAATGAGGCAAAAGAAATAAATGGGATACAAATAGGAAAAGAAGAGCTCAAACTACCCCTATTTGCTGATGTTGTCAACAACATGATTCTATATTTAGAAGACCCCAAAAACTCTACCAGAAAACTTCTAGAACTCATAAACAAATTCAGCAAAACAGCAGGATAAAACATTAACACCATAAATCAACTGCATTCCTATACACCAAATGATGAATCAACTGAAAATTAGGAAAACCATCCCATTTACAATTGCCTCAAAAAAAAAAAACAAAAAAAAACAAAAAAAAAACCCCTTGGGAATCAATCTAACAAAAGAGTTGAAAGACCTCTACAATGAAAACTACAGAACACTAAAAAAAGAAAATGAAGACCTTAGAAGATGGAAAGATCTTCCATGTTCTTGGACAGGCAGAATTAATATTGTCAAATGGCCATACCAACAAAAGCACTATACATATTCTCAATGCAACTCATATTAAAATTCCAATTACATTCTTCAGAGAAATTGAAAAAGCAGTCCTGAAATTCATTCAGAAAAATAAGAGGCCCAGAATAGCCAAAGCAATCCTTAGCAAGAAAAATGAAGCAGGAGGCATCACAATACCAGACCTTAAACTACACTACAGAGCTACAGTAACAAAAACAGCATGGTATTGGCACCAAAACAGACATGAAGACCACTGGATGAGATTAATATTTAAATGGGTAGACCCAGTAAAGCAGATTGCTCTCATGTGGGTGAGTCTCAACAGTCATCTGAAGGTCTGAAGAGAACAAAACAGGCTGAGTGATGCTCCCTTAAGAGGGACTCCTCCTGCTGATTGCCTTCCACCTGGGACATGACTATTTTGTTTTGTTTTTTTTTCCCCTTGCCCTTGAAATCAAACTGAAACCTCAGCACTTCCTGGTCTCACACTTGCAGGCCTTCTGACAGCAATCACACCATGAGATTTCTGAGTCTCCAGTTTACCACTTGCAGATCTTGGGACATGTCAGCCTCTATAATCACATAAGCAATTCCTTATAAATACATCTCTTTCTAACCATGCATACCCATGCTACCGGCTGCTTCTCTGGAGAATCCTAATACCCATATTCTAAGTTTACAAGGCTTGTAAATAACCAGGTTTGTTTTAAACAAATACAATAGGTTCTCTTAATTAAATGTGAACTGTCTTGGGCCCTTGAATTGTGGTTCTCACAATTTCTTCCATCCATGAAAGCAATAGTTGTAATTTCACTGCTAGCAATATAGTTTAAGAGTTATGCATCATAATCTATGCTCTGCTGATTTGCAGTTCAGGAAACACAGCCCCTAATGCCTCAACACTGTACTGAGTATCCAGTGTAAGCCAAAACTGGGAGATCATTAACACTGTAGCATGTTGCAAAGAGTTATCACAAGGTTAAACAACAAGGATTAAATTCAAGTATCAAGGCAAAGATTCCACCCCAGCCTAGGTGTACTTGCCAACTAAGAGAATATCATTGATCAGACAGAGTGAATTTGTTTGCATTCCTATAAATTTCCATCAGCAGTATCTTTTCTATCTATATCCCCTATTGGCCCAGAGTTTTTTATAAAGTAATCTTTCCAACAGCACTGTTCCCTTGAGAAATCAAATCATTTAATAAATTTCTAGGTTGAAAACCAGTTCAAGATGCTTAACTCTCCTATACTAAATAAGGGAATAAAAATCACCAGAGGTATGAAAGCTGTTGGCAAAAAAAACTAAGCATCAAAATACATGAAAAATGTGTTCATGGAGAACACAACTATTAAGAATTTTATATTACTAAACATATACGGATATGCCAAAAATCTTACTTGAAAGATTTAGACATTTTTTTATTTCATGTATTTTTAATGTTTTACTAAAGAACTCACTCATTTCCGATGACTAAAGGAAAAAAAGTTACTTCAACATGTTTTCAATAAAAGAAGATGGCTATGAAAGCCAGGACAAGCCAAAGGTAAATTCCTTGCACTCTAGAGGTACTTAGACACTTCATCTTCAGATAAATGCCTTTTTCATACTTTCAAATATGCCAACAAAAACGAATCAATGAGATGGGTTTTTTTTTCCCCTTTTTCAAAATTCTCTCTCTCTCTTTTTTAAATAGTCAAACTAAACAATGACAACAGTTAAGAACTCTTGGGTTGGTATAGGAACACAAAGAGCGGCATGTGGATTCCCATTTGGTTTTTGAAGGGCTACCTGCTACCTCCAGGTACCATTTCCTACTGGGGACAGTCAGACCTACAATCCCTTTCTTGAGCTCCAGCTCTACACTTAAGCTAACAACTGCTCTGCTACCAGTTGATGCTCAGAAGTCTTGCTGATGCATCAAACTAAACATAGGTAAATACGCAGTCATCTTTCCTTCCTCCTGAAGCCTCTTTACTCTATTTCTTTCCTCTATATGTTTTCTTCAGTATTTTCTCTGATAAATACAACCATTATCCACCCAGCTGTCAATGCCAAGGCCCTCAGGTCTTCCAAGATATTTCCCTGTCTCACAGGCATTATATCTATACCATCTACAACACAATCATTTCAGTCTTCTATATTTTCCTATAATCCATCATCTTCATTAATCCTGTTAAAACACGCTAATGAGACCATCAACAACAGGTCTTATCTGATTCGCAGCAAAAGCCTTTCAATCTCTGTTCTCTATCCCTACCTTTCTTTAATCTTCACACTACAGCTCAGAATTACATTTCCTAAAATATGTCTTCCTTCATTTATTGAGCAAGTATTTACTGGGCACCTTTAGGTCCCAGGGTCTGTTCTAGGCCCAAAGACATGGCAGTGGAAAAAAGTAGACACAATTCCAAGCCCTCACAGAGCTCACAGCCAGTGAAGAAAAGGAGATAGTCAACAAAATAACATGAAAATACATCAATTATACAAGTGCTATGGCGAGAAATAAAGTAGGGATAGAGAACAGAACTTACTAGGAGTGGTTGTGACTTTATAAAGGACGATTAGAATTTCCTCAGTGTAAAGTCATCTTTGAGAAGGGAGAGATGAAGAGGACAGTGAAGAAAAGACACAGCAGAAGAATGCTCTAGACAGTGATTCCAACCCAGAGCCTGGAGGTGGAAGCACACCTGGTGCTCTCACAAAGCAGCAGGAGACAGGTTTTTTGTTTTTTTTTTTCCAGCAACAGGGTGAAATCAGAGAAGAAATGGGCAACAGATCCTAGCGGCCCTGGTGGAAACTTTTCCTCTGCTGTACTAAGAATAGACTAGAGAGAGCAAAAACAGAAGCAGAGAGCCAGTCAGGAGACTACAGCAACAACTAAGGCAAGCACTGATGGTGGCGTGGACACAGGTAGTAGTGGTGGTGGTGGAGAGGGGTGGTGAGAAGTGGTGGGATATATTTTGAAGGCACTAAACCAACCATGACTTCCTAGAAAGGCAGAGCCAAAGACAACATACATACCCAGAGGCAATGGATTTGGGAATGTCACCTCGGGATATTGGAGTACCAGACTGGGGATGTGAAATAGAGAAGAAAACAAATTGGAATTGAAAGATGCTATCTAGTTCATCCATAGTAGAGGTATTAAGAAGGGAGTCTCGGAACATCCATCCATACAATAAAAGAGATTTTAATGGTGATATCCAAAGTCATACAAGTACTGAATAGCATAGAAAAACCTTAAAAATATAAGTCTGCATACATCCATCCAAAAAGGCTACTTGCTGCCTTCCCAGGTAACTATTGGACAAGATCTAAATATGCTTTAAGCTGTTTTGTAGAATTAGGTAGAAGGAAGATCAAAAATGCCTACTGCATTTTAATACCCACTTTCTATTGAAACGGAAAAATAAGGCCATCCAGAAGTAAAATAAAACCATTTCAACTATGTTCAAAATGACTCTTTTTTTTTTTTTTTTGGTACCAAGGATTGAACTCAGGGGCACTCAACCATTGGGCCACATCCCCAGTCCTATTTTGTATTTTATTTAGAGACAGGGTCTCACTGAGTTGCTTAGTGCCTCACTTTTGCTGAGGCTGGATTTGAACTTGTAATCCTTCTGTCTCAGCCTCCCCAGCTGCTGGGATTCCTCAGCCCACAATGCTCTTAAAAAGAAGAAGAATATAATCAGATTTTGTGCAGTCACCCCCATCTCAGATTCACTGCTAAAAAATCTTATTCTACGGGGTGGGGGGCAAGTGCCTATAGTCCCAGCTACTCTGGAGGCTGAAGTGGGAGGATCACTTGAGCTTAATCAACACAGGGGAGGCTCCATCTCAAATTTAATAAATAAATAATTTAAAAAGATAAAAATTTTTTTTTTCAACAGGCTATATATAATCCACAGAACTAAATTACATATTTCGTTAATGCTGTTCATTCAGGGCAAAGACTAGAAAATTTTTCATAGTGTTTTCTTTGCTTTATTCTATTTTCATTCTGATGTAAAATATGAACACATTAGTTTTAGATGCAATATAGGTTTTGTAGGGTAAACATCTTGGCCAGCTAGATTTTCCAAGTCTAGTTCTCTACTCTTGAAACAAATGTGTTATTTCAGAAGATGCCAACACATCATGTGTTACTGATACATTAACAAGATTACAGAAAAAATGAAAACATTTGAAATGCAAAACACAGTTGGGAAAGTTATGCAGGAAAATAACCCGAGGAATGCCCTTAACCATTTTCTAAAATCATTTGCATAATATCTTCAGGGTTTAAAAGTACACTTAGGTCCTATTGAATCTGTAAAATGTTTTAAGAAATAAAATGACATACAAAGGGAAGTAATAATTTACAGTAAATAAAAATCACCTAAGTTTGAAACTTTTAAAGTTTTAATTAAATCATTAAATAATTCTTTTAAATAAGAGAAACTATAAACCAAAATAAGTTAAATCAGATAGCTAGATACTGTGGCATTTTTTAAACTTAACTAAAATTCATTCACTAGAAAAATAAGGCAGAAGACTAATACCTGAAACATTTTATTAATCATTTATTAATCATTCCATAATTCTGCTTATAAATGTTGCCTGTGAGATAAAGTTCAAACTTATCCCCCCATATAACTTGGTCCAGTGCTTCTTAAACTTTAGAGCAAATAGGAATTACCTGGAGGGCTTGTTCCAACAGATTTCTGGGCTCATCCCATGAGAGTTTTAATTCAGTAGATCTGGGTTGAGACCCAAGAATTTGATTTTCCAACAGGTTCCCATGTAAGGCTGATGCAAGGACCATGATTTGGAAAGTAAGATAAGGTCACTATCCAGCTCTTAAGACCCACTTCCACACTCTCAAATTTCTGGCTATACACCTTTCTCAGTTTTTGAGTTTGCTTAACTATTTTAAGTGTGCTCTTATTTTTATAGGCTCTGTGTTAGAAGAAAGAAAATTGAACCTGTACTCTACAAGGTAACTATTTGAATGCTGCCACACTATATTTTTACCCACCCTGAGTCAGCTTTCTTGCTTGGTGTTAATACTCTGACATGCAAACCTCAAGGCCTCAAGGTCGATTTTCCTCCCTACTGGTGGCCATGTCCCTGAGTGGGGAAAGTATGAAACAACATTCTAGGAAAATGTGTTTTTGTTATGACTATGAACTCTATCAGAGAAGGGCTTGTCAAAGTGGGCAAGCTACCAAACACTAACTCTCCCCTATCACAGGAAAGGTATTTAGGCCACAATAGCAAGAAGAAAAGTAATGAGCACCTCTGATTCTGGAATGATCCTTCCTGGCCTCAGACCTCAAGAGAATCTTTTCATCTATGAGGGTAAAGCCTGTGACGAAGGTTCACAGGCAAATCAACAGCTTCCCACAAGGCCAGACTCAGAATTATGAATAGCAGCTCCTAAGAAGATAAAATTTCCCCTTAACTAAGCAAACAGGATTGCAGGTTGTCTACTCTCCTAAGTTTTTAACAATGAAAAAATGACCTGATTTGAACCAGGGCTAATGTAACTCTTAAACACGAAGAATTTTTCTTATAAACCAAATAATAAAATTCTGACTTTAGAGATAAATACTATAATTGATATAAAACAGCAAACATCATTCATTAACAAACAACATCAGGAGCTCTAAATTAATATTTTATTGTAGAGAATATTTTCTAGAACAAGGTCTTCAGTTAATAGGGAAAAGGAGAAACAATGTTTTCTAGCTGAAAAGGGATGGGTATGCACTTGATTTGATTTCTGATTATTTTCTATTACATAAAATTCTACAAATAAAAAATAGAGAATCTTAAATTCTCACAATTCGCTTTTATAAAATCTTAGACATTTTTATTTCTAAGGAAAAAAATGTTATAAAATGAAGTCAAATGAAGACCAGCCCCTGCTTTTCCCTTATTCCTCATTATCATAAATAGTGCTACTTAATCATATGGATATTTTTAAAGAACTTTATTGGATATAAATATCATATACCATAAAATTCACCCCTTTAATATGTACAATTCAGTCCTTTTTAATGTATACACAGAGATGTATAATCATCAAAAATCTAATTTTAGAACATTTTCAAGCTCCCCCAAAATGAACTTCAGACCCAATAGCAGTCACTTCTGATACCAGTCCTCAGCCCACTCTGAACTTTCCAAATAAATAGAATAAAACATCATCAGTGTTTACATCTTGCTTCTTTCACTTAGCATGTTTTCAGGCTATTCATGTGGTGACATATCAGTACTTCATTTCTTTTTATTGCCAAATATTTGTACACACACACACACACAAATTTTAGTTTATCCATTCATGAGTTGGTGGATATTTGGGTTTTCACTTTTTGGTTATTATGAATAATGCTACTATGAACATATGTGTGAAAGCTTTTGTGTCGACATAACATTGTCATTTCTCTTGGCTATATGTATTGAAGTCAAACTTCTGGATCATAGGATAACTTTATATTTAATATTTGACAGAACTTTCAGAATGTTTAGCAAACTGGTTGCACCATCTTATATTCCAAAAAAAAGTATAAAAGATTTAAATTTCTGCACATCTACACTAGCACTTCTTATTATCTGTCTTGTTAATTATAGCCATCCTAATGGGAGTGAAGTGGTATCTCATTGTGGTTTTGACTGGAATGACCCTGATAAACAATAATATTAAACATTTATTTATTCATTGGGCATCTGCATATTCTTTGGAGAAATATCTGTTCAGATTCTTACCCATTTTTAAATTGGACTATTTTTCATTACTGATTTGTAAGAATTCTCTATATAATATGACTTAAATCCCATTATCATATTTGTGATTTGCAAATATATGTTCTGATATTCTTGGTGATGTACTCTGAAGCACACAAGTTACTTTTTAGTTGACTAATTCCAGTATTTTTTATTATTGATTATGCTTTGGGGCTTATATCCAAGAAATCATTGCTAAACCTATAAATATTTCTATACCAATCATATCTATATCTATAAATAATAAATCACTCTTCAAAACAGTTAGAATATTTTACCTTCCAAATAACAGTGGTTTGGGGTTCCCAGTTTTACATATCCTTGCCAAACATTGGTACTCTTAGACTCTTTATTTTAAGTAGAAATTCTCTACTTATTTAGCTTCTTTTCCTATATACTGTACTTTCTCCTCTGTCAATCACCTGTTCATGTCTTCTGACATTTTTTTAATTTTTAAAATCATTTTTAAGATATTCTTAATATACAATTGACAATTAAATTTCTCAGTTATATATCTTGAGGCATGCTTTCCAACTGTGTGTGTCTTGTTCTTTCACTTATTTGTTTTGTTGAACAAATTGAGTTTAATATCAAATTCTTTTTTTTTTTTTTGGTACCAGGGACTGAACTCAGGGACAACTGACCACTGAGCTACATCCCCAGCCTTATTTTGTGTTTTATTTAGAGACAGGGTCTCACTGAGTGCCTCGTTTTTGTTGAGGTTGGCTTTGAACTCATGATCCTCCTACCTCAGCTTCCTGAGTCGCTGGGATTACAGGCATGTGCCATAGCACCCAACCATTACTAATACCAAATTCTAAAATGGTTTACGTTTTGTGTTTTTCTTCATCTTTTTTGAATTTTCAGTCTTATGAATATTCTCCTGATATTTTTTAGTATAAATAGTAGATTGTACACAGCAGTCAGACCATCTTGATTTTAATCTAGACACTACTTCCATGTTAACTTTGTGACCTTGAACATGTTATACTATTCAACTCTGAACCATTTCCCATTCTATACAATTAAGATAATAAAACACCTACACCACAGTCCACCCTAGGCCATAACCACATTATATTAATTAGTACAGCTATAAAACTGCAAAACCATAATAAGTTACTATATCTAGAAGGGCAAATATCCTTACCTTGCTCTGTGATTAACATCTACAAATGCAAATCATGTTATATTAAAAGATAAAAAGAATGTTGACATTTGTATCCTTGAATTTATAAATTATAAAATCCAAATGAAATATGTGAGTTATTGTCTATTAAGTTGTTAATATTTAATGTAACTGTAAGAATGCTGATTTCTATTTTTTCCCCTAGATCCTTTTGATTATTTTGTAGATAATAAGTTAATAATTCATTAAAAAGTACAGGAATAATAAAATAATCTAGACTCAGAAGTAAAACATAGAACTTCTGGGGGTAATTTTGCCCGTGTATCTTGTAAAATACAAATAGATATGATATCCTCAGCCTGTCTTTAAACCCTCTTAAGTATCATATACAAGAATCAAAATAAAGCCACAGAACAAAAGACCATGTATTCTCATTCAGTTTGCAAAACCAAAGTCTGATGTCACAGTAAATGAAGAAATAATCAAGGGAGAGATAGAAAACTTAGAATAAACACTACAGAAATTTTACTTATTGAAAACAGTTCAACAATTATTCTAAAACATTCAAGAGCAACTGCCCAAAGCCATAAAATCCAATGTGTAAATCTAGAGGATCCCAGTACAAATGATATCCTACAATGAAAAGGAACAATAGCCATGTAATTTTAGCATTAGGAAATAAATCTGCAGAGGTGTTAGCATTCACTCTAGGTGTAAAGCTGCAGATCACATTTCTTCTTTGCATGTCAGAACAACTCAGGATATTTTGCAAGTAAGCTTTTTAGATTAATATTTTAGAAAGAGGAAAAAGGAAAGAATGCTCTATTCTTCAGTGTGGGATGCAAATTTATTTCCTAGAACACAGACATATTCCTCAACTTTGTCTCCTCCTTATTTCTGATACTGAGGTATTTTGGCTCAGACCAAACTGCATGTAAGTTGCATTCCTGAGAGTACTTAATTATGACAGATGAAATGTGATGGAATAGAGTACTTTTTAATAAACCAGAATGTACTATAATAAAGTGGACAATCAAAACAGAAGCTATCAGTGTTATATTCATAAGTTCAAATTTATTCTTGCTGGTGGCAGCAGTGATATGTCTTTTTTGTAATCTGTCTTATATAAAATGTTTATGTGGCAAAGACCTTGCTTCAGCTTTCGGCACATTTAGCCTATATAGCAATTCTACAATCAAATATATAATTCCCAAAGAACTAGAACTAAAACTCTGGGATCTCAAATTCTGTTCTACTTAACAGTGAGACTCCAGACAAACCACCTAACAACTTCTCACCTCATTTTCCTCCCTTGGAAAAATGAAGAGAAGTAGATCATTAAAATCAATTAAGTCTTTTCCAAATATAAATGTTGATTCCTTCAATATATATTTCTACTAGGTTTGTTTTAGATGGTGTAGATGATTATGTACACAACAGTACTTTATTTTCTGTTAAAGGAAACCTTCAGCTCCATCATCCCACACACAAACTACTTCCTTTCTTACTTGAAAGGAAATTCCTTTTCAAGGTTCACAGTACATTAGAGACAGCTGCATTACTGAGCTTCCTCCAGCAACTTTAAAAAGCTGCAGATGTAGCCCATGCATGACATGGATCACAGAAAGAGAATCCCAAGCACTTAAGATTGCCCCTTCTCTCACCCTTCCTTAATTTTATATATTCTGGGATATTGTCTGTGTACACCAAGTGATACGTGTGTGCACATGCAAGAGTTTGTATGTGCATGTTTATTTTAAGTCAAGCTCCTAAGGAACATAGAAGCTCTCAAAAAATGACTGTCTTGAGTGCTAATTTTCAAAGTGAGATAAGGCTAAAAGGGGAAGAGAGTACATTTCCAGTTAATAACATTTTCACAACAGTCACTACCTATGAACTTCCAAAGAGACAAACCTCACATGAATACAGATTCCTTGGGTATGCTTCCATATTGCACTGGAACTCAAAAGTGTTTGTGTGGAAAACTTAATTCTGGACTCAGAACCAGCAAAACACCACTAAACTAAGGTAGTAAAAATTCTGGCATAGAACTTTTCCAGCAGAAGCAGAAAAAGAGTTATGACTTGGTTTCTTTCCAGAACAGTCCCCAAAACTACTAGACAGCCACAAAAAATATATTCTTTTCACTGGGAATAAATTATTCTCATTGTGAATAATACATTTAATATAATTGGGGGTAGGCACAGGTTCAGTAGCAACAAAGTAACAATATGGTGCTTTCTGAGGGTAGTTCACAGAGCTAAATTCTGAAAGGAGTTCCAGGAGCCAAACAAGTGTTTAATGGCTATTTGAAAACAGAAATTATTTACTTAAGAATATCTGATAAAAATATAGGAAATGTGTGAATCCCATTTCATTTTATTCTCCCAGAAATCGTTCAGAACATACTTGGATTGTTCTAAATAAAGTCATATTTATTTTATCTCTTCTTCACGGCGAACAACATGTTAATAGTACAAGAACAATTATTTTATTAAATAATAGGTCACGCAGCTGCAATATTTTATAAAATTTTGTCTAAACTGGATATTTGGGTAAATTACTTTTAGAAAAAATTCTAACAATTTTCTTAATGAATTATATGTAATTACATATTATATGTAATTACATACAATATGTAATTACATTAATTACATATAATCTATACTTAATTATTACATATTAATACAATTGCTTCTATGGGTGAGAAAGGTGGGAGTGGGTTTAGAGGTTCTTTCTATAAGTAAAGAATGTTCTAGAATTTATTAACTCGGATCCAATGTACATGAAATCTGTTACAAAAACTTATTGTGTTGAAGCTTTCAGGCTCAAGTCTCAAATATTTGGTTTAGCAGATTAGGGATGGGGTATTGGGCCCCATATCTTAAAAATGACCTATAGCAATTCTGATATAGGAAATACTGAACCATTCTGTGAGAACTGCAGACTCTGTATTTTAAATTGGTGAACACTGACTGCAAATCACACCCCAGTTAGCTCCTACTCAACAACCATTGCAACAAGCCCTCAGTCAGTGCTCTGGGAACATCTGATTAAACCCTCAATTCTACTAGGCAGGCCAGAAAGAGGCAGAACAATCACCTGATCCTGAACTCAGGCTCTTCTGCCACACTGCACAAAGCTGCCACAAAGAAAACACACTGGCCAACTGCTGTATTATTGTTGGCATGCACCAAAATTTGCTCAAAACCTTTACAAATGAAACCCAGCTGCTTAAGCTCAATACCAGATGTCTTATACAATGTGTGGCTTTGATAGATTAAATTGAGCATAAGAAAGAGATGAAATATATGAAAATCTAATTTGCAAGATGTTTGTCGTTAAGTCTATTTTTTTAAAAAGACAGAAAATTGCATTTTTCACTTGAAAAGACTAATAGTATGGATTAGTAATATTCATAATAGCTATTAAATACTTAAGTCAAAAACAGATTGTTTGATATAGATGCATAAAATAAAAGCCAAAAAACAATCTCAAGAAATGCTGCCATTGAAATAATGTCTTATGTCTGTCAAATCACATGATTTAGCATGAGGCTCCTTTTCCATTATAACCATGCCCCAATTTGAATATGTTTTCACTCTAGGCATAGGAAATTAAGTAGGAAATATTTAGTGATATTGTCTGATTTCAATAAACTTTAATAATCCTACCTAAAACGTGGATGGATCTGGATAATACGTATGTATAAGAAAGTGTACAAAGTTAAAAGCCAATTGGTTTAGCAACTTCAATTAAGTGGCATCCATCCTTCTTCTGTGACCATGTCATGATGGAACTCATTTTTGTTGTTGTTGTTTTCTGGGTCACTGCATAGTTCTCAATAGCCTCATTTCAGAGGCTAAGTTAAATTCAGAGAGCTACTCAAATATTCTAACACAGAGGAGCTACTGCTGCACAGGTCCTTACTCAAATGAGTTAA
Source organism: Geosciurus inauris (assembly GCA_004024805.1). Classification (NCBI taxonomy): domain Eukaryota; kingdom Metazoa; phylum Chordata; class Mammalia; order Rodentia; family Sciuridae; genus Geosciurus; species Geosciurus inauris. The sequence goes on from PVHX01000323.1 coordinate 83,393, forward strand.
CATTTCATGAATAAATATAGCATGTTATTCTTACAACATTAACCTTTTCTCCTCCCAAACAGGAACATAAAAAGACTGCTGCTTTGCAATGAAATTTAAAAACAATACTCATTTGAGCCTAATAACTCTAACCAAGGATGAACATTCACTTGAGACTGAGCCTCATAAAAAGTACATATTCATTAAAACTCAACTATAATTGGCAAGTTTTTATTTTTTTCAGATTTAAAAAATACTGACTTGCAATATTGTTTTTCATATTTTAAGGTAAACAGAAATGGGAAAAATTTTTTTAACTTCCTCATATTTGCCTGATACCTCTCAACCATTTAGTTCCCACATCACTGAAGTTACACAACTGATGAAGAACTATTCTAATTGGCTATTTCCATATATGTAAAACTCCCATGAAAATCATGAAGATACCAAGATGAATATGGAGACATTATGTACCACAGGGTACTTCAGGTCAAGGAAAACTATGAACCAAAGTCATCTTGCAACATGTACTCATGAAGTGTTTAAAAAATGAATTAGAAATGCACATTAACTTTCCTGTGAACTTGAGATCAGAAGCATAGTTTCAGATACTATGTTCCAGAATCTGATCAAATAAATGATGTACAGGGCCAGCCTAAAATTTATGGCCTGTACAGGAACTATAAATGCCAAAATGCAAGATGTTCTTTGTGAGACATAGGTTTGCAACCACTATTTTAATAAAGCAGTGAAAATTATATTTAATAACCTGACAGAACTAAAGTCTGTCAAGTCACTAATCTGCTTATTTCATATATTATTTCTTGATAACTTGATCTTTTTTTTAATGGGGATTGAACCCAGAGGCACTCTCCTCTACCACTGATGTACATTCCCCAGTGCTTTTTATTGTGAGACAGCATCTCACTGAATTGCACAGGCTGGCTTGAAACCTGTGATCCTCGTGCCTCAGCCTCCTAATAGCTAGGATTATAGGTGTATGCCAATACATCTGGCTTAAACTTCATCTTCTTTACTCCAGGAGACACCTATAAACAAAATGGACAAAAGCTTTTCTTCTGAGAAGTAAGCTTCTATCAGGAGAAAGACCTATATAATGATAAATCGTGATGTGAACTGCAAAAGAAAAATAAAATTTACAGGGAAGGATTATATCAAGGGGATCTCAATTTACACTGTTAGGGAAAATTTAACTCAATGACACGTAAGCAAGCCTATGGATAAAAGGAAAGCCAGGAAAGCCCTCAAAGGAGAGCTTTGCAAAGGAGAAAGGCAAAGAACTTTCCCAACTGTAAAACTGTAGAAATAGTATATGTGAAATAGGTGAGTGAGAAAAAGTTTTGCATTTTTTTTTAAACAGTAAAAGGTGTATTAACTGATGCTCAATAAGAAGTAAGATGAGCTGCAAACCAAGTCAGAGGCAGCTGGATACCAAACTCTGCAGGCCATACAAAGATGTGCATTTTATCCTAAATCCAAGGAGTGTCCACTAAGGAGTTTTAGATAGAAAAGTAGGAAGCAGAAACACAAGCAGGAAGAGAAGACTGAATTAGAACAGGATACATTCTCTGCTTTTATAATTATGTCAAAATGGATTTTATTGTCATGTATAACTAAAAAGAACCAATTAAACAAAAGAGAGAGGAGAAAAAGAGAGAGAGAGAGAGGGGGAGGGAGGGAGGGAGAGGGAGAGAACAAACATTAACTGCCCAGGAAAGCCCTCAAAAAGATACACAGAGTAGGAGCTCAGCTCTTGGCCTTCTCAGGAGGCCCAAGTTTCCTTGCGTTTTTCTTCATGTCTCCATTCAACTTTGTTCTCTACTAAAGCTTCCGTTCTCTATAACCAACATATCCATACTAATAATGTGATTTTATGTGAATAGTTAATAATCAAAAGAATGTGATGGAGATGGTATCAAGTAGAGAAATCAGTTCACTGAAAAGCTATAGCTTCTTCAGTTAAAAGTGGAGGGGTCTGGAGTAAGAATGAGGTTACTCTGTGTGCACACTCCAAAATCACCTCACAAAATCACTTGTTTTACAGATGAAAAAAATGTATGGAAAGTAGAGTAGTAAAGACCAACAGAGTCCACCTGGACCTAACCTGTAGCATAAGAAATGTAGTAACAGAAAATTTAGCTGCTTATGATCATTTTCCTACAGTTATTGATACTTTGTCTTACTTGAGGATTTGCTCAATTTCTTGTAAGAATTATAAAATAGATATGCACTTGAAATGTTAGAAAAAATATCCACAGATTGTTCCTGTCAGTTCTGAATCAATAGAAGATTTCTAGAATGTCATTTCAGATTCAGTTGGCTTACAGAGGAAAAAACCGATGTTACTCTGTTTCTAATATTGTTATTTTTCCAAAAGCCTTCATGAATTTGTAATTTGAAAATTAAAATTATATATGCACAGATATTTATATGTATATAAGACTTCCATGTACAGTTTCTACCACTTTTTAAAGAATATAACTTCTCATAAAAAGGTTAAATGAAATATGATTTGAGTCTATAGTCAATAGTTCTATGAATGTTCATTATCCAATCTACAGAACTTAGGTTGAAAGCTATAGTTCAGTCATTTTCATCCTAGGTGACTTACCACAGAGATCAGATTTCTTACATCTGTGATGCTCACCACAACTTGCAGTTACTGCCCATTAATAGCCTGAGATTAATTGTTAGAAATGCCGCATAATAGCAGCAGTAGAAAACATTTTAAACACAGCACCGCATTTATGCATTTAACAGCTGTGTTGGTCTAACAGTTTAGATTTTCACTATATTTTGCCATATGGTAACGAGGATCATTTTTCACTGAAAAATATTACCAAAAATTGATACCCTATAGCAATATTACCATCCTAATTTTGAAACTCTGCATTCACAGCCATGTTTGTTATCTTCCTGTTATTTTATTCCCCATTTGCCTAATTTTTCTTGAAATATTTTATAACAGCAATTTTGAATTTTAAATTAGCATCAGCTAGGGCAGATATAAATATTACATGTTAAGGAAAACTATGGGATATGACCTGACAATGGAGAGAAACGATGTAAATTCTGTAAAATCTATAAAACTATAGAGGCCATGGAAAATGGGATCTGTTTGTTTTATATTCAAAGAGAGCTGATTCCTACTTCCTGTCTCACCATATTTTGGTATTAACTATATTCAATAATGTAGAATCACTCTTAAAGATCAAAAGGTGGCTGCTTTTATATTAATCTCATTGCTATTTTTATTGGGGGGTGGGATTTTACATGTGCATTTAGCAAGAAGCCAAATGAAAATTTCACCTTTCTAAATGCCAGAACATGAGTCCCATCCTTGTCAGGAAGGATACGTTGTGTCTGCCAATGTGTTAAAACAACGGACACATTATATTTGTTTGTGTAGGTCTACCACTCTAGCATTTTTCTGACATTACTAAATTCCTTTAGCAGAACTTAAAAAGAATGGTAGTTACCAAAATAATACTTCAGTGCTGTTTACACAGTGCATCACATTCATTAGGACTCAGAGACTCTCTACATGCCTTGAAAATAAAGGGACAGGGTAGTATAAGTAGCTCAATTTTTTAAATAATTGATTTCAAATAAAAATGAGCACTACAGATTTTCATCATTTCAGATCATATTTTCACTTTCAGGAAGACAATGTCACATTTAAGGATCTCTAGCTTTAAAAATGCATAGTTGAAGCAATCACAGTGTGCCAACAACAACAACAAACATAAAATTCAAAACCCCTACCAAGATGTACTCTTGCTTCTTTTCCTTCTAAGCCTGTGTCTGCTCAAATAAAACACTCAAGATAAGATTTAGCCAGTGATGAGATTTAGGCTATTTGTGTCCCTATACAAAGTCCACTCCTGCTACTACCCCAAGTACAAAGTGTTCTCTCCGCTTAGGACTGTACGCAGCTTTTGAGACATTTGGGGTAGAACTGCAGTATCGTGCAGATTTCTTCCACATAAAATGTTTAAGTCTCCAAGTATTTAATTAACAAAATGCTTCTATCAGCCCAAAGCTCACTCTTTCCAAATATCTCAAGTTGTCATTTTGAAACACATTTACTTTAAACAAGCATTTAAGGCCTAAGAATATTAATCTTGACTTTGTCATTTGCTTAAGTGTCATGGCCACTTTATTTACCTGTGCTTCACAGTCACCTTTTTCTTGTTTTGTTTCGTTTTTGTGATCATCATTCTCACTGAAGTGGCTGCAGAATTAATGACTGTAAAGCATGTTACAAGTTGTCAGTGAATATTGCAGTTCAGTTGTCAAAGTTGCTTAACTGGTTCAATTCAAAGTCTCTACACCACATTCTGCATTCAGAATCACAAGTAACAAAGTTTATTTCTAAAACCTTATTGATAAGGAAATTCCTCAAAAAAAAAAAAGTTAAAGTTAATTGGTGACAAAGTTTGAAATGTCAATTAGGATTCAGGCTGCTAATTACATTAAGATGAACTATCAGATTGTTCACAATCTTGTTCCAATGTACATTTCCAACTTGGGTGCCTCTTAATTTGGACATAAGTTAATTATTAATAATTGTATTTATAACTGCAAACTCTCAGGTAATACTATACATGCACCAGACGCTATTCTAAGTGCTTATGCATATTTATTCATTTAATAATAAATGAATCCTATGGTAAATATAATTATCATTGCCATTTTACAGTAGAAAAAAATTAAGACATCAAATATGAGTTCACACATCTAGCAAGCAACAGAGGAAGGATTAAACCCAGGAATTCTGGGTCCAGAATTTATAGTCTTAACCACCAGGCTACAAGATAAATAGCAGCATATGCTGGCACACGCTGTGTGTGCACACGCGCACACACACACACACACACACACACACAGGAAAGAGTCCTGGACAGGGAGTTTTTTTAAAAAGACTACATGATTAGAAGGTAGGGAATGTCTCTGGGCTTCAACCTCATTACTAAAAAAAAAAAAAATATTGTGTTATACAACATTATTTTAGGGAACATTCTAAGACTAGAAACATGATCAAAGATTTTATGCAGCATCTGGCCTCTGCTTTTTATTGGCTTAATTCAATACTGAATTAAGCAATTCACAGGTTTTGAAGAAAAGTCTAAAAGAAAATTTAAAATTACTTTCAAGCAATAAAGCAGTAGTAGAAAGTAGAAGAGAGAAATAAGAATTTTACCTTACATATATCATGTTTTGAGCTTCCTGGAACTTTCTTAAAATTAATTTAACTTTAATTCTGAGATCCTTTAATTCTCTTCTAGAAGGTAGGAGATAATAAGAATTTTTGGAGAATTAAACTAGCAAATAAGGTAAATGATCTATCATTCCTTCATATCAATGCACAAAACTCCCTTGAGTTATAATTATACCAGAAATTAAAAGCATTGTTCCCTAGGGCCAAGTCATAAAACATAACTTTAATAGCGTCACAGAAATACTTGTAGATTACGAAAATATTAATCCTGTGTCAATCAAAAGTACATGCCAAGGAACAATACATGCTTTCTGCATATATAACATAGGGAAATTAGTTCTATGAAATACATTCAGAAATACATAAAAGTTGAACTGTGAGTGTATTTCATTCTCATACATATTCCTTTATTTTGAAATTACTTTTAGTCAAAAACTTAAAATAATTTTTAAAAACTGCTTTTATTAACTTGATGTGATAAATAATTTTTCTGGGCAAAATTACTGCAAATCAAGCCCCTGTTCTTAAATGTTGATAAACATTTCACATATTCACAAGCCTTAATTACTGCCATTGTAAATTACAGATTGATTCCATGCATCCATATAAAAATGCCAATGAACTTAAAAGTTAATTAGCTAACCTATAAAAAAAAAATAACAGTATTCAAATTACCATAATCACAAACAAAGTTTGTTAGAATTGTTACTATCCTAAGCACTTCACACATACACTGTCACTGTTTTTTAAAAATTAACTTCATTCTCAAAGCTCCAAACTGGATCATATTTGATTCTTATTAGAGAAGACAGAAATTTTCAATCCCTTCACAATTATTTTAATAGATTACCTAGAAAGCTTTGCCCTAGTAGAGAAAGTAGTAAAAATTACAGAGCAGTTGGAGGATAGGAGATGGAAATTTTTAGCATGGAGCCTCTGCCCTGAACTTTCCCTTCTGTGACAAAAGCCACAAAATCAGACGCTAACTCAGCTCCCTGTCAGCACTGTTGTGTGGCACTCATCTTCTTACCCCTCGCATGCAAAGACAGAAGAATGAGCAAGGAAATGTGAAGCTGCCAGTTTGGATCTCCGAGCCAACCCACTGCAGCAGGAGAGCAGTCACTGTGACCTGCCTGCTCACGCCTCCTGTTCCTTGCCTGGCCTTCTCTGACTGAGACTCCTCTGCTGCCACTCCTGTCAGATCGTCCAGCAAGTCTGCCAACAAGCCTGAGACAGGACCATGAAAGACAAGCCTGTTACAAACTGGTTCTGTCACCACTGAGACTTCAACTGATCACCTCGTGGGGAGGACAACAAAAGGCAGTGAGGACCCCCGAGCCAGATTGTTTTCCTAAGAAAGGAGCCTGACCCAGCTGCCTACACAAGGGCCAGCACACATGGGGGCCTCACCCTGCACTGGCAACACCCAAGTCCACCAAATCTCTTGAGCAGCTAGGAAGGAATCCGAAGCAGACCACACTTAAACTTTGCTGTTAGAAAAGAGATTGTTTCTTTCGTCTATTCTTTTTTTCTCTGCAGAGAATTGTAACTGAGAAATGTAGAAAGACAAGGAGAAATTCTTCTTTGTTCCCCTTTGATGAAATGACAAATAGTGCCACACATCAAAGTGTTGTGTTTCAGCAGCTTTCCTACATTACTCATCAACATGTAAATAATGAAGCAAATACCTTTGGATCAAGTGCATAGATATGACAAAAGATCAGCTGTAAGACATCACTGATGAATACTGCAAGTTAACATATTTTAATTATGCTACTCGCTAATCAATTACTTCTAAAGAACTACATTTTAAGTTACCTATATAGAAAAAAAAACTGTTGCAGATCTAATCAATCTTATATAATAAAACCAATATAAGTTATTCAACTTCTTAGATTTTAATTGTAACTGTGTTTCAATACAAACTGTGAACATTGTTGAAAGGTTTCATTTTCCATAATGTTAAGTAATCATTTTCAACACTAAAGGCCTTTTTAAAAAATCTTTTACTCTGAGAACTTCCAATAAAAGAACAAGAAGTAAAATTAAGTTGTCATAGTGTAGAAACTATAATACAGATACAAAAAAGTAATTATCAAACATCATCAGCTTACCTGATACAGGATTTATGAATATAGAAGCAGAAATATTTCAAGGATTATATGTGAGATATTATGTTTGATACTTCTGGAATTATTTTCTTGGGAAAAAAGTTATCTCCACTGTCTTCTCACTTTTAAGAGAACCCCCCCACACACATACACCTCCACTTAACCTTGTACCTCTCAGCATTACCCTACAAGGAGCCATTCAAATCACCTTCAGCTTAGGGAGCCCCCCCAACTGTTTTTTCTGATTTTACAAATACTGCCATCAATCCAACACTCTCTCAATTCACACCTGCATAAGACAAAACTTAACAGAAATATAGTATTTTTAGCCACCTAAGAAATCTTTGAATATTCAGAACTTAATAAGGCACACATTTCTCAGAAGCCATGCAACCTTCTTGTTGGGAAATAGGGAGTTGGGAGTAGTGAAAAGGGGTTGTCTCCTAGTGTGATTTATGAGTATCCTTCTTTGTTAGAACAGGAGATTTTGTGATAGTAAAATAAATAGAGATAATCAGGAGAGGTGGATGATAAGTGGGAAACACAGACAAAAATCAAGTAACTGAATTCGTTCAAATCTTCTTTATCTGGCTCAGAGCCACATTCACAACATGGCTCCACTGCCAGTTTGGAAACAAGCATCCATGGAGTGGTGGTGCAAGGAGTGAATAGCTGAAATGTGGGACAGCTCCCACTGCTCCCATGTCCTCAATTATGGATATCTATAAATGGTTCAAAGCACGGACAATCTTACTCTCACCCCAGAATCCCAATTCAGTTCAAACCAACTTATGTCAACAACTTGTTCTGATATTGAACTATGTGTTAGCTGAAGCAGATGCACTCAAGAAACATACAACATCACAGAAAAAATCATATGGTAATTATGAAAAAAAACTACATCTTTTAAGATGAAGTGCCTCCAAAAGGAACACACAGGGACATTCAGAGTAGGACACAGATTAGCCTAGGTTAAAGACTGAAGGGAAAACTGGTTGCTGAAAGATGTGTTGAGCATATACAGCAACACAGAAGGTGAGAAGGAGAAATGAGCAAGACTTAGATGTAAGAATAAATATTTCATTAGTGCAACAGCATGAGAAGAAAAACCTTACTGGAACAGACGGCTCCTATTTGTAAGTGGTTGGAGAGAAAGCTAGACAGAGTGGAACCAGACTGTGCAGGACTCTCAATACAGGTTACAGAGTTGAGACTATATAATAAACAAGTAACTAAAGGCTTTTGAGAAACTGACTGGCTTGATGAATTAAAAAAAAAAAAGGTTCAGAACTTCAGCATGTAGGATGAATCTCTGAACTCAATTTCCAACTGAGTGAGGAGAAAGGAAGATTAGATAAAAACTGTAAGGAGAGGTTTCTACTCCATCATTTTTTTTTCTTTTTACTAATATAAATTTCTTTCTTTGCAGAAATTCAAGATATGCCCCTATTACATTTTTTCTTTATTGTTTGGTGGGTATTGATAATAAAGTAGATATTCTTTTAAAATACATACTCAGGTCTCAAAAAAATCTAATGAAACTCTTCTTATGTTTATCAGAAAGTTGGCCAGATATGTAATCCAGATTCACATATGATTTAAGCCACTCACCTTACTATATATCATTTTTGCCACAGTTAATGTTTCAGTTTCTAAAATCCAATCTAATTAGTCCTCTATGTGTACCAGATCAATAATTGGTTTCACTGAAGCTAAATCTGCACCCTGGTTTCCTAACTGTGGAGCTGACAGCAACATCTAGACACCTAGAGCCAACACTGCCAGGGATTGTACACCTGCTGGTGAACTGTAACACTTGACTCCCTGAACTGCCCAACATATTCTATTCTAATTAATTATGTTTTATCTACAAGCAGAAATACAGGAAAGGAGAACAACATGGCTAACTTCTGAGGTGTTCTTCAGCTTTTAGCACAGCCAACTTAATTCTGCAAGTTAAATTACATACCAAGCAAAGCCTCAATGAAAGCTCTAAGAGAAGATTAAAAGAAAGGTCTTACTTTGAAAATGCACACCTGAGAGAAAGGCAAGAACAGGAAAAAGTAGCACTATGGAGACCTCACAATATTCGTAGGATGCATCACCAGTACTTATTTGTATCAAAATATGTCTTAAGTCAAAGTTTAAGAAAATTCAAATTATATTCAAATTTAAAAGTATCTTTTAATTGATTCTTTCTTAATTCATTAAATATTCATGCATTTGAAGAAGTATATTGAATCATTTAAAAATGAGACTGTCTTGTTACCAATTTCAATTGTGACTTTTGCACATAGAAATCCATCAAACCTCCTGATTTTATGTACATACAGGTTTTTACTCTTTCACATTCACATTTTGCTGTATTTGGGGGTACTGTGTCTAGTGAATAGGACATGAGGACATTAAAAAGCCAGTAAGTGGTTTCAGAAAAAAGCTAACCTTGTATTGGTAAAGACACGTAGGCAAATAAACAGTGACAACGCAGTCAAGTATCTGCCCCTGTGCTGAAGGGACAGGAAAGCATGGCAGGGATTAATTCTGTCCGAGGGTGGGGGCTGAACTTGCTGGGAGAGGCATTTGAACCAGGTCTTCTAAGATAAGTAGGTGAAGGGGGGGCCAAGAAGTACTATGCAAAGAAAAAAGCCAGCACAGACATTTACGAGTAAGGGGACATGAGAAACTGGATCTGCCTACGAAGCAGAGGAGTTAGGCTGGAGGAGCAGACCGGGAGCTGGTAGACAGGACTTGAACCCAGAAGTACAAGTTCTGCTTTTACCTACAGACGTGGGAAAACAATTCCTTTGTTTCTGGAGGCATGTGTATAGGCTATTTTCTATTATGTAAACTAATAGCAAGTACTACTTCTTGCTGCTAAATTTAACTAGTGAAGTCTTTAACTAGTAAAAAATATTTTCCTTTGTGTTCAGGAAAATGTAACAAAATTCTTAATTATTCTTAATGAGAATAATAAGTTATTCTCCTTATTACTTGCACATCCCAGCTAATATTATCTGGAATAAAATCAACTTTTAATTAAACTTCTGTTCAAACAAACGAACATTTAAAAACAATAGTTATTTCCTTTTTGCTATTAGAAGCTATAGCATTTTCAGTCTTCACCATTCCACTGTCTTGAACTAAAATGCTTTTCAAACTTTCATGTGTTGTGCCAAAAACAGAACACAGCATTCAGAACTGTACTGGTAATTTATTTTGTTATTCTGATTTTCAGCTAAACACTGACATAGAAAACTACCCCACTATGAGGACAAAAAGAAAAAACAAAACAAAACAAAACAATAGAATTCAAGGTATAAAAACTTTTCCCCTGACTTTGGAGTTTATAAAGACTACAACTTCAGTCTGCTTTCAGTCTGCCTCCTGCCTCCCTACCCAGGTCTAATTTGCAGCATTCCACATCACTAGTCATTAACAACCCAGAGCTCCCCTCAGCTGCACAGTGAAAGACCATCACATCATTACAAATAAACAATCCCTTCCTCCCGTGAAAGAGTGACACATTATTCTGAGCACGTCTCCTCTCTGCTTTCATTGCTCTGCCAAGGTCCCCCATGAGTGGGAAGGGGTAAAAAGAGAGACAAAATATCCCACAACTTGTCTAAAGCATGTAGAGGATGATTTGTGTCCTTACTTACGGGTTATGACTGTCACTGCTGATCTGCTTTCAGGCCTAGATTACATGTGATAAGGGCTGACCTTCCTTAAGTATTCACACATTATGCACTCATGGAGAGCAAGCAGGACACAAAAGTCCTTCAGATGTTCTGGACATCAATCAAGTGCACAGCATGGAGCCTGCCAAACTTTTCTTCCCTTTACTCAGGGATAAGAAGGGGGAGTCCAAGGCAGACTTAATAAAGTTTAAACCAATGCCACAGTATATTTGGGGAGACCATTGTTATTAAAAAGGTGCCTTTAAAATAATTCTCTATAGTTACCACTAGCAACAAAAAAATTCACACACAAATAGAGAACCAGATTTCATTCCAGCTTTAAAATTTCAAAACTTTTACTATAAACTAAATCTATTTGCTATTTTTTCCTGAAGACATCTTATTAAGGATATATTTCAAACATTAAACAAAATTTTTATAACAACTATACATAATAGGCATCTTTTCTGATGCATTTATGTAAGTGATGGAGGAAATGTATTTGTTATGAAATACTCTGAGAATATCTTGATATAAATTAAATCCTGGTCAATAGCCTAAGTCATTTTTCATCAAATATAAATATTATCATTGTTAATAGGCAAGAGTCCAATATTCTGGAGTAGAAATAATGATACCTTCTTTACGGGCTTGGACTCTTATTACTGTTCCTTCCTACAACTTGTCACTGGAATTTGAGGTTGCTTTTGAGAAAGAACAAATAAGCTCCAAACTGTGTTCTATGACATTGCAACACCGTGTATGTATTTACAGTGCATAATTTAATCATCAGGAAAACCAAATCTTTCAAAGAAAGATACTTTGTGGAATTTGGAGATAGAATGCTATCTTAAATCAATGGGGTTATCATTTACCTAGAGAACACAGAATTCTCTTTAAAAAAACTATTGTCATTCTATTAATATAAAAATTATATGAATAACCTGTGTATAAAACAAGATCAAACACACAATGGTTAAACAATAATTTATGAGAAAACAAAGCAATGAACATTAATAGAGTAGGAAGAGAATAAAAGACAACCTACATGATTAGAACTATCAAAGAAAATTAACCCAATACATTTGGTAAGATAAACTCTGCAGTCAAAAACAACTAACCCCCAAAAGTCTCATACATGCACAACTCTTGTACAGATGTTTAGTTTATTATTTGGTTTGATTGTTACTCCACTAAAGAATTATAAGGTCAAACTTGTACCCCAGTAATAGGGAAGTAGGTGATAGATAAAACTTGAGGTCATTCCCCATGTTAATCACTATACCGCAAATCACACCACCTGGTGAATAGGAGCATCTCAGGCCAAAACTGAAACTGGATGGAAGGAAGATGTCTAGGCAGGAGGAGGGAAGCAAGGAACTCAGGGGAGACATGCACAGTTATTTCCAAATAAATATAGAATGGCAATGACAATGACAGATGACTGATAAATACCATGTGGCAAGCTATTACTCTTTGTTAGGTATCATGCTATATCCCTAACGTGTTACTCCATTTAATCTACACTGCCTCCCTGTGTGGTAAGTAATGCCATTCCCATTTACAGATGAGAATACTGAGTGTGCCTCAAGAGGCCCACAAATTGGTTACAGGATCAGACACTAATACTTCACTGGGTAGGGCCCCATTGGCTTTGGTTCTGTAAGAAACATCTGAGGCAAAAATAATCCATTCAGTAGACAGAGGACTCAGAGACTGAATGAACATTCTGGAAACAGGGCTGCCAGAGATTCTGTGGGCTGGAGCAAAAGGGATCAGAGGAAGGTGACAGCAAACACTCTGGAAACCACAGAAGTACATTCAGATCAGGGGTCTCAGATGTTTTGAGAGGCAGAATTTGCTTTTAAAGCATGTAAACTATTTGTTATAAAAGTAGTTGCCATCATAATCAAATACAGAAGTTATTATTAACTGAAAGCAGTGTTTTGTATACATTCTTTGGAACTTTCAATGCACTGACCCCATTTTACAAGGCAAGCAACTAAGGTGAGGGGGTGCCTTGGAAAGAGGAAAGAGGTTTGTTTCTTTGGAACAGGACTGTGCTTTAGAAGACAGAGGGAGACAGCATGGCAGACTCAGGAGGAAGAAAAGTGGATGAATGAAGTCTGCAGAACCATGTGAATAGTCCTTTCCTCCCAGGATGAGTCTGAGTTTATTGCAACAAAAGAGCCTGGATTCTTCATGCCAAGAGAAAAACGTTCTAGAAGATTTACTTTGCCCCACTTACAGTGAACTAAATGAGAAAAGGCCATTTGTCATTTGTTTCAAAAACATCAGACATGCTGGTTGTATAAATGTTAACACTTTAGCACCTGAATTCCAGAGTTAAAATTCCATACTGTGAAAACCCTGGGCTACTAATCTGACTTACCAGATGCTCTATTTTCTTTTCTTTTCTTTTCTTTTTTTTTTTTTTTTTTTGTGGGAGGACAGATACTAGGGATATAACCTATAACCCAGGGGGCACTTTACCACTGAGCTATATCCCCAGCCCTTTTTTATTTTTTTAATTTTGAGACAGGGTCTAAGTTACTTAGAGACTCAATAGATTCCTAAGGCTGGCCTTAAATTTGCAATCCTCCTGCTTCAGCCTCCAGAGATACTGAGATTATAGACATGTACCACTGCACCCAGTTCATATGGTCTATTTTAAAGAGATTCTAAGATCATTATCTTCTTTATTAAATTAGTGCTATAGCACCCTTGAGTAGCAAATAAAAATCTCTACTAGTACCTATTTGCTTCCCATGCTAGGCATTTATAAAAAGCTGAACAAATTTTCACATCAAGCTTATTTCATCCTAAAGTCAATTGTGAATGGCACTCATGTAAATCTAACTTAAATAAGGAAATTGAAAATGAAATTTTTAATAGAAATGATAATATCCCCCAAAGCTATATTTTATCTTGTACATTTCCCTGTAACTGCCTTGAATGTGCTTTAGGAATAAAGAAGGTTCACAGAACATAGCTCTTGTTTAAACCCCTGAGGAAGGCATGCTGAAGCTGCTTCTCCACATGCCAGATGAAGACAGCTCCTCCAAGATCTGTTTTCCACTCTTTGGAAAATACCTAAATATGAGAGTTATATGGAAAAATGTTCTTTAAAATAGAACAGCAGACATTAGTAACAGCAAGACATTTTGTTCTTACTTAAGCCTACACTAGCTTTTCCATAGAAAGCCTCAACAACAGCACTACTAAAAGTCAGTGTGTGATTTACACATTCATTAGTAGACTTAGCTTTTAGTGGTCTCCAAAAATTAATGCTAGAAGAACTGCAAAGGTTTGAGGAAGCCAATGTTTTAAAGTGACGCTAAAATCTATGTACACAGAAATGTATTTTCAAGTAAAAGAAGCAGTAACTCCATAATTCTTACTTCAGATTCTATGATATATTGAACCTTTTCATATTCTCCCAGTCAACTGTGTATACTGACTAATCATTAATTGACACCAAAAGGATGACTGAAAATATGATATCTCTTTAATAGGTATGTGGTTGTATATACATACACACACACACGCATGCACACACACACCCTTCCTTTGTCTGTCCTCAGATACAAAAGCACAGCTGCTTAGTGCCCTGAATTTTTTTTTTCATTATAAGAAGTAACAGTTCTTGGTAATCTCATTAAAGCCTTCCTAACTGATTTCATACATGGAGAATTTTCTGAAAATTGAAGGTTGATTTGGTTGTTTACACAGTTATTTTGTGAAAAAAAGAAAAGGAGAACACCACTGCATTTATAGAACTTATTATATCTGAAAACATTACAGAACAGGGGAAACAGATTTCAGCCTTAGGAAAACTGAAACAGAGATGCAGATATGCTACTTCTTTCTATGCCCTCTCAAAAACAGAAGACATTTAATATGTAGAAAATGACAGAAGCGAGATGTTTAAATATGGAGGTAAAGAGGATGAACTTAGGTAATAAGGATGTCAGATAAAACCAGTAGTATATTTTTACATAAAAACAATTTTTTAATATTAGTCCAGTAGGAAGATATAAAACCATAACGCGTTCTAGTCAAGTAAGGGCCTGGTTATACAGCATTCCTTTATCTGATCAACCTGCTTCACACCCCTCCTTACAGGCAGTCAGCACTCTGTATGGTTCTGTCTGCTACTACCAAACTCCTCGCTGAAAAGAGAAAATCAGCCAGTTATCCTAAGAATTATGCCAAATGAAACACTCAAATTCAACCTTAACCAAAATAAGTAAAACTTCTATTTACCCAGATGATTAAGGCTTATTAAGACAGCCAATGTGATTGAAATTGTCACCATAATTTCCACTTTGAGGTCTCCCAAATGTTTATTGTGGAAACACTTCAAAGTCCTCAATACATTTCATCAGCACCTCCACCAAAGGATGTGCCAAGAAAAAAGGAAAGCAGGTTCTCAAGGAGTAGCTGCTTTCTAGAATCAATTCCTTAATAAGTATTTTCAATTGTCTATGAAAATGGCATGTGTAGAATTAGAAATTCATAACAGAACAAAAAATGTTTACTTCACTATATGAATTTAGTAAAATAACCATGAATTATTCAATATAGTTCATCTTCTAACTCTTAAATGGAGTATCTAGCCTCACCCTGCCTTGGTTATACAACATAATCTTTTTGTGTTTGTTTTTCTCACTTTCTGGAAGTGATTACAAACAGAAATAGTCTATTGAAATTAAGTTTGTGATCTTTCTGAACTGTTTAAGAAATTTTACACTAACCTCATGTCTGGCTACAGAAAATATCAGAGGGCTGCCAATCCTAGCCTAAGTGGTATGTCCTTGGAAAGTCCTTACCTGCAAGCCTTCCAAGTTCCTATGAAGTCTGGCTTCCAATTACCTCATTGGGTTCTTCTCCCAATCTTCATCCTCCTTCTCATCCAGGTACTCAAAATACCATGCATGCTGTAGCTCACAGTAATACATCTCCTGGTTACTCTGAAAGCACACTTCCCATAGATAATGGCCAGCTTTCTCCATCATCTCCAGCAGATCTTACTTGAACCTCACCTTCTCAAAGAAACCTACCTTATTGCCACAATCACCCTTACCCCAAGCCTTCAATGCCTCTTATAATGCTTTGGTTTTTATTTTTTTCCCACAGCACTTATCCCTGTATAGAATTTGCTTGTTTACTATGCCAAGTGTTCACTGTCAGTCTTGGCTCAACCCTATAGAATATAAGGACCCAAGGACACTAATCTTTGCTTATTTTGTTCACTGACCTACTCTAAGCACTTGAAGCTATGATTATGTAACAGTAGGTGTTTAGTAAGTCCCTTTTTGAAAGCATTTCTTTTGCAAGTTCTCTCTCTTCCTAAAGTACTTGACCCTTGATGCTAGTAATTATTCTCATCCTAATTACTTTTTCCTGGTAAACCCAATTTGCTCTCTGGTATTTTACCTTTATCACTCTAATGAATCTCTTTTTTAAAGGTCAACAAATGGATTTTTCTTAGTCTTCATGCTTTTCATCCCTATGTAGCACTGTGCATTTTGTGATTGCTTCAAGAGCTTCATTGATTTAAAAGTAAAATGAACAATAACCATGTACTAGACATTCAACAGAAACTCTACCTTTGGTTTTCATGATGAAGGCCTATCTATCCAAGTTCCTTCCTCTTCTATTTACAAAACTACAAGTGATTATGATTCCTTCCCAATAGTCTCTTCTCTCAAAGATGTTCACTCTTAATATCAGAGCGTCAGTTAGCGTCCCTTCTGACCATTTCATATTTCCAACTGTCTCTGAGTGTCTAAATATTATAATTGCTCCTGTAGCCCAAAAAATAGAATCTTTGCCAGTTGGTGGATATAGCCACTCTTTGTAGCCACCTCGCTTTAGATCCTGCCCCTTTCTATTTGTTGGGCACTTTTACCTGTTAAAGGCAGAGCTCCTCCAACACAGAGGCTAAAGAGTAAGACTCTCACTTCCCTGGCTTTTCCTGCAGCAGGAGGTGAGCACATGACTGAAACCCTCCAAACCTCATATATGTATCTGCACTAGGCTTTACTTGAAGCCCGCAGAAAGGACCCCAGCATATTCATTCTGACTAGTGGTGGGAGCAGCAGTGGCCACAATTTCCCAAAGGTGGCAACAGCACCAATGACAGGGACAGCATCCAAATCGAGCATGGACAGTATGAACATTATAAGTTGGAGTTTCTATGCTATGCACCAGTGACAATGATGTCCTTACAGATTAAATTCTGGGGTGGGATTTTAAGTATTGTTCTTGACTGTGCCTCTCCTAAAACTGATTCTCTTCTATTCCTGCAAATTCTACGATCAAGCAGATACCTTTAATACCTTTGTTTTCTGTATAAATTAATCATGGTCGGTTTCTGTTACTTTCAAGTGGAAATTTTTATATATATGTACAGGAAAATCAAATTGGTCCTCTCAGCAAAAATAAATGTTTCCTCTTCTGAATTTCCATGGCATTTAATCAGTATTACTTATTACTTTACCCTGTAGTTTAAAGTATGCACACCATCTTCCCTACTACATTTTGCATATCTTTAGGGCGGGGGTGCCTGTCATTTATCTTTGTCCATGATTTTAACATCCCCCACCTTGTTTATTATACATATCCTTAAAAAACAAGAAACTGCAGGTGTTTTCTTTCTGGCCCAGGGAGCTACTAAGTTCTGCCTTCTGCACTTTTGATTTGACAGGTTTTTACCATTCTATTCATGAATTACTTTTTCCATATTCATTTTCCAAAAGAAGCAGTTGTTTCAGGGGCAGCATCCAAATCTTGCATTGTCGATCTAAGCAGTGCAAGTTGGGGTATCTAAGCTAAGCTCTACTCTCTTAGAGGATAAATTCTAGGATAAAAAATTTTTTAAAATTGTTTCCTCTTGCAAATTAAACTACATTATTTACAACTTACTAAGCACTCACTAGAAGCTCTTCTTTTGGTTTTCATAATGAAAACCTATCCATTCAAGTTTTTCCTTTTTCCATTCACCAAAATATAAATGATCATGATTATTTCCTAATAATCTCTTAACAATGTTCCCTCTTTGAGACAAATTTATTTAGACTCACTTACGAGTGACTAACTTATGAGCCACTGACCTATTTAGAAAGTCTCGGGGCTGGGGTTGTGGCTCAGTGGTAGAGCAATTGCTTAGCATGTGTGAGGCACTAGGTTTGATTCTCAGCAACACATATAGATAAATAAAATAAAATAAAGATCTATCGACAACTAATAAAAAATATTTTAAAAAAAGAAAGTTTCTAGCATCTCCCCAAGGTTCTGCTTCTAATATCATCCCCTCCTTTCCACAGAATAAAAGCCTTTTGCTCCAATCAAATATACAGAGCTTCAAAATATGCCAAGACCATTCAAAGGGGAAAGAATGACCTTTTCAACAAATGATACTAGGAAAACCAGATATCCACATGTAAAACAATGAAGTTGGACTCTTACTTTATACCACATACAAAAATTATCTCAGAATAGATCAAAAATAAACTTAAGACCTAAAATTATAAGACTTTCAAAAGAAAGCTTCATGCCATTGCATTTGTCATGGTTTCTTGATTTTGCCACCAAATCACTGCCAACAACAAATAGATAAATTGGACTCAATCAACATTTCAAACTTCTGTGCATCAAAGGATACAGTCAATAAAATGAACAGGCAACCCCCAGAATTGGAGAAAATACACAAAATAAATATCTGATACAGGATCAATGTCTATAAAACAAGGAACTCCTATGATTCAACAACAAACAACTCTGTTTTTAAATGATTTGAGCTGACATTTTTATAAAGATATACAACTGGTCAACAAGCACATGCAAAGGTGCTCAATCACTAGGGAAATACAAATCAAGACCACAATCAGATACCACCTTATACCTAACAGAATGAGTACAATCAAAAACACAAAATAACAAGTACTGATGAGGATGTGAAGAACTGGAGACCTTATGTCCTGCTTTCCTTGTGTAGCAATATGAAATGGCAAAGCAGCTGTGGAAAACAATATGGCAGTTCCTCAAAGAACTAAGTGAAAGCAGGGTCTAAAAGACACATGTGTATACCCATTTTCACAGTAAAAATTATTCAAAACAGACAAAATCATCCACTGATAGATGAGTGCAGAAACAAAGTATTATATATGTACATATACACACAATGGAATTTTATTCAATCTTTTAAAGAAATTCTGAAACATGTTATAACATGTTTGAACCTTATACCAAGTGAAATAAATAATCCAGCTTAAAGATCTTACATGAGGTCTCTAGAGCAATTAAATTCACAGAGACAGAAAGTACAATGGTAGTTACCAGAAGCTGGAAAAGAGAGAGAAAGTTGTTTATGGATATAGAGATTATTATGGACAGAACATTTGTGTCCCCACAAAAGTTCTATGTTGAATGCCTAACCCAGTGTTGTGGTATTTGAAAGTGTGTCCCTTTGGGAGGGGAACAGGTTTAGAGAACACTATGAAGGTGAGTTCTTCATGATGGGATTAATATCTTCATAAGCAGAGGAAGAGAGACCAGAGACAAGTTTAGGCACTGACTCCCACTCCCCATTCTCTCCACCATGTGAAGATACAAGAAGGCAGCCATCTGTGAGTAAAGAAGACAGCCCTTACTAGGAACCAAATATGCCAGCACCTGGACCTTGTTCTTCCCATCCTCCAGAACTGTGAGAAGTAAGTGTCTGCTGTTTAAGTCACATAGTCTGTAGTGTTTTGTTGTAGCAGCGTAGACAGACCAGCAGAGCTTCAGCTTTGCAAAATGAAGAGTTCTAGAGATTGGCCATGCATTAATATGAACATACTTAACACTGTTGAACTTTAACAAAAATCATTAAGATTATAAAAAAAAAATTTGTGTGTTTTACCACAATTTGGAAAAGTTTTAAGAATATTTTTAAAAGGGTATGTGGGGGGGAGGTTGTATGCTCACCCCAGACTTCCAGGATACCATATGCCAGCCTGGTTAATCAGAGATGGTTTCATATTCCAGTTCTTATTATCTTCATCCTCTGCATTGCTCTCAGAGTGATAAGCCACATAAAATCCTGCAATGGCACTATATCATTCTCTTTATGGAGTCTTAGATGCTGTGAACAGAAGTATCTGCACTGCCTGATTCTCAAATTCCATCTCTTATACACCCTATGCTCCAGTTACAACATTCTGTTATCCATAACAATCCTCTCTGATATGCCATCTTCTCTCTCAGCTCTCCTCAATTCAGTTCCACAAGATTTTATTGAATGTACTATGTATTGAGCACAAAAGAGTATAAGACATACAGATCAAGAAAATGCTTCTGTTCTCAAGAACTGAAAAATCTACTAGGGAGACATAGTCTTTCCAATTATTGTGAGATATACTTTAGCTTAAACACAAAACTGCCAACAACAACTAGGGAATATATGAATATATATGCTTATATATTGAATATACATATGCTTCCCAAATTTCACGTTTTAATTTCTTCCATATTTCCAAAAGTTCTCTAATTGATGCTTGGATAACAATTTAAACTTCATATTTTTATTTTTGACTAATGTTTGGTCAATATACAGAACTCCTGCAGTCAAAACAGTGAATTTCTAATATCATTTTACAAAGAAATACATAATTTTAGAAGCATACATTTACTACCAAATAACACATCTTTTAAAATTTCTAAAGCTTACAATGATGACAAGTTTTCTTGAGAGTAAAGACATATATCTATTGGGAGGGGTGGGGCACATATCTTAATAGTCCTTTACCATTTTAAACTTAGATAATTTTGCCTTTTTTCTGGTTCCATAATTAAAGTTTCTCCTGCCATTTAGAGTAAACACAATTCCAGCCACGGGAGACAAGACTGACCAGTTCAAGTTCAAGGGTTCACTGCACATGAATATCCATAAACACCCCTTGACAGTCCTGGTAGTATAATGAACCTTGCAATTACTCAGCAGGCCATCACCACAATACAGGAACATAATGCTTCCAACGTCAAACAACAAAACATTACACAAATAATACCAACCAACTGTTAAGTTCACAGAGGGCTTTTGGAAACTAATTAAATTGCAACAGTTCCTCTTAAATCTTTATAAGTTTGCAGGCAGTTTTACCTGACTGAGCTATGCTTATGGGAAATAATTAATAGAAAAAGGTGTTGGCATTATATACAATTGGGAGATGCCAATTAGCAAAACACTCCTTCAAAATGACACCAGTTAATTCCAGCATGAGTGCTCAGAATGAAATAGCCTCCCTCTTACACAAATGCTAGTGCCTCATTGTCTTTAGGAATGTCTCCAATCATACTATATATAACCTCCTGGGGCAAATGCTTTTGGCTCTGCCTCTCCCTTGCTTCTACACAGAAGAGATGATCTTCATTAAGTTAAATCATTTGAATAACAGCGTGCTTTTCTTTATTTGAGGAGCTCTTCCTTTGTGGAAAGTTTCTCTCTACAAGATGATATTTCACATAGTTAGAATGATCAACTAAAAAATAACACAATCATACAAGATCATTATTAGCACCAAGAAGTAGTATAGAATTTACTGAACAATATATGTGCACAAAAACAAGCATCTCATCTATCAATTTAATTATCTGAGTGGTCTGGGAATTAAAGGACAAGACTGAAAACTAAACAATTATATTCTGTTTAAAATAGTTTAATTCATGTCTTCCCTATCTATAAATTGAAGACAATCTGTGCAAAAGTGCACTGGAATATGGATAACAAATAAATTCAGAATTATTACGTTGGTAAATAGCCATCATGTGCTATTTTCATCACAAAGGCTTCATTGTTACTATGGAAATTTTCAGAATAGGTTTGACATGATGGCTCTGCATTTATCATCCAGTTCAAAAGAAAAGATGAACAATAAAGCAAGCCTAGTTCCCCCCCTCAAAAACATATACTAGGGAAAAAGCATGCAGGATTTGGTGATAAGAAATGGAGAAATTTTGGTTTTCTCCTTCATGTTTTAATCAGATAAGTTCAGATAACTGGTTTAGCATTTCAGAAGCCAAGGAATTAATCCATGAAACAATCAGTACTTCTACTTCTAACTCTAGTTTTATTTTTTAATAAAACACACACACAGAAATAAGTTAGTTGGGAAACAGGTTCTTCGAGGTTTGTTAACAAATATTTCTTTTCATCATGTTCTGCAAAGCTAGCTGCTTTGCTGACCCTAAAGGAGTGCTATTCCATTTTTTAATGAGGTTTAGAGAAAAAAATAATAAACTGGACAACAGATAACCTTAAATATGTAGTTAAGAAAAATCTGCCTTTTGTGTTATAGAAAGTATAGACTTCAAAAAAAATTAGCACACTTTACAACATTTTAGAAAATCAAGTTTTGGGATAATTCCCTTAATTACCATTTTGATCTAAAATAATATAAACGAGAAAAAATTTAATGATCTCTAAAAATTGTATAAATACTAAAGGAATTTTTTCTTCATGAAAATGAAGAACACTAGTAATGATATTGAGAACCTAAGATTTTAAATACTTGGAGAAAGAAATGATGAGAATTCATGCTTAATGTGATAGTGAATAAGGACAGAAAATCATCCTGTAGGAGGTAGAGCTTTACAATGGTATTCTGGAAGCTATGTCTTTCTATAATTTTAGGACTGATTCTAATATTTGGGACTTGAATTCATAACCAGGACTTCACAATCATAAAATCACATATGTGACCTGCATATTATAAATTAAAAGATTCAAATATAAGACTCCACATAATAAAATAATGTTCCAACTTCTATAAAGTGGCCTAAGATGTATTGTAAATACTGTCAAACATACTTGTGACACATAAATACAATTATAAACCTATGATAGCTAAAATAAAAAAGAAATGTTTAACAATTATATTTGCTGTCTTAAAGTTATTAAGACTGCATTAAATCTTTCAAATTAATATTACAAATTCAGTAATATTCATCTTGATTAATTATCCTACCCTATTTAAAAAAATCCTACAAAACTGTCATTTTGATCAAAGTTCTACAACAGCTATTTAAAAAAAGATACCTATTCCTAATGAAGATGATATTTCTGAAAATCACTTTCATATTTAAAGGTCAAAGGTCAAGTCTAAAATTTGTCCCATTCACCTTCTCCTTGTGACTGTGTACTAGAACCTACTAAAGCAGCAACTTCTGAGAGCTTGATCAGATAAAGATGACTACAAAACAATTCAAGAGCAAAACACCAAGTTGATCATATTTCATACTTCTATACATTGACTGATAAGCCAGTATCATTTTTACCTCTAATATGAAATTATTTTCTATCTGCATATCCATTAGGTCTTTCTCAACTTCTCCCTTTCTCTCAGGTCTAATATCCAATCTACTACATCAAGACCTAAAAGCACTATATCCAGAGTAAATCTAAAATTGAACCCTTACTGTGAAATCCCTAGACCAAGTCACCATGAATCTCTGTTCATCATAAGAGAGAGAAAGGAAATTTTCTAAAATAATCTAAGCTAAGCTAAAGTTACATAAAGAATATGCATTGTGCCAAAAGAGACTCCAATATATTAGCTACAAGAATCACCACTAAAGTGGCTAAGAATTTTGGCCTCATGCCTAAATTACAGACCCAGTAATTCTGTATTCAACAGTACTATGAATAAGCAGTGTCACCCTGTTGGGTTTTGAAACATATTTTTGGTGTGGTCTGCTAGAAAACCTCTTGGACTAAGGGACACAGCTCTACTGTAATACTGAATAGGTCATTTAATCCCTCTAAGCATCATTTCTTACTATAAAACCAAAATCCCTTTGTGGCTCACAATACCATCACATTGAACAAATGATGTATCATATATGAAAGCTTGTAATTTATGAGATTGTCCAAAATTAAAGTCTTCACATTAAAACATGTTGTAATATACACTCACATGCATGTGCATAAACTTGCATATATTAAACTACATTTGATGTGAGAGGTCTGTTTCATTTGTGGGCATATGCTTCAAAGGCAAGAACCCAGAAACGTATTACATAAATGCGCATAAACACATTTTTAAAAGAAGTGAGTCTTGAAGGCTTGCCATCATTGCTTCTAGATCTGAAGTAAGTACAAGAGTCTCTGACATAATAGTTGGAAAGAACGTACAAATTTAATACATTTCACCATACTAGAAGTTTTGTTGGCAGCATGTTCTGTACAGGAGAAGGCAGAGGTCTCTAATGGGAGGGAAGAAAGGCATGGAGAAAAGCTTTGAGTAGATGTGTAGTTAGACTGGAAAAATAATAGGTTTTGTATTGAGTCCTATGAGTTTCCCATTACAAATGGGAAATGCTGTCACATTAAGGAGAATAAAATTCTTGGTAATTTTTCCATAATGAAGATATATACAGGTTGAGCATCTCTAAGGTTGAACATTAAGATTTTTTTCAGTTGAAATTCCAAAACCCAAAATTCTAAAATTGAAAACTTTCTGCGCTCTGACATGACACCACAAGTAGAAAATTCCACACCTGACCCCATGTAATCTGTTGCAGTCAAAACACAGGTGCACTAAAATACTGTATAAAACTGCCTTCAGGCTATGTGTATAAGATATATATGATGCATAAATGAATTTCATGTTTATACTCAGGTCCCATTCTCAAGATGTATCCTTATATATATGAAAATATTCCAAAATTTTAAAAAATCTGAAATCTAAAATACTTCCGGTACCATGCATTTTGAGTAAACACATTAACCGGCTCTGTGTTTATGTCGGTAAAGAAAGCATCTGAGGTTGTTCTCAATTGGAACTTTAAAGTAAGGCCCCGCTAACAGGGTAGTTTCCATTTCCCTCATCTAGCCTAAGCACCAAGATACCATTGATGATTTATAACAGTCCTTCTTGCACCAGGAAAGAACATTTCTATCCTTTTGTCAGAAGGAAAACAGATTTTACATTGAATCTTTCTCACTGACTTAAATTAGCAGTAGTAGTTTCAGGACATATACTATTTTAATACTACTCTAATGAAGTTTCATTTAAAAACTCAATTCACCTAGTTTTTGCCTAAATCCAAATTTCAGAAATTTCACTGATGCCACAGAAATAGATTCTATTCATACATGCACTTGTAAACATAGAAATAAAAATATTTTCCAGTCATGAGATACAACATTAAAACTATGGACTAGGAATATCATGTAAATTTTTAAGAAATGAATATGTAAATATAAATAGCAAAGGTCACCTAGAACCTTAATAAAATTCGGTTCAATTTCACATTTTATTCCACATATTGAACATTCCCAATAATTACAGGAAAAAAACTGACCATGCCAAATGATTACAAATGATTTCTACTATCACTCAAATAGAAGCCCACTGTACCAGAATTACAAAAAAGGCTGATTATTTAAGCTTATTATCTACGCAATGTGGTAAGAAAACATGTTTTGGTACACTCACCTAGTAACAGTGCCCCAAAAAATGTTTTCTAATAGCCACTACTAAGACTTGCTTCCAAATGAGGAGTTTTCATATTTTCTTTCCAGTAAAACAAAGTGGCCCTTGAAAAAACCATATGGACCTGCTCTCTAAGAGAAGTTTTCATTCAGTATCTATTTTTAGCACAGGTTTCCTTATAAAATATACCACAGTCCCCAAGCTGAATGAGCCTCCGTGTTTGTGTGTACAAAGCCTCTCCCCATCCAAGGAGTTCCCTACATACAGCTCTGCTAGCCAGAGTGCATGTCCTATTTCTTCTCCTCAGGGAATAAAATGCAAAAATATACTAAATTGTTTCTCAAACAAGTTATTTGTCATTTACTTCGCAAGCTATCTTCTAGGAACATGCACAGGAGAAGCCTCTTACACTGCTCACACAGCTCTTCAGATACAACATGCTTTGCCAAGGACACCTGAGAATGGACAAGGACCAAGAGCATATATCTCCACCTATGTCAGCCAATCCTCAAACAGTATGAAGAATGTTAACTTAAAAATTTCTTAGATGCAACAAGAGAAGTATTTTTATGCTCCCTAACTTATGTAGACCTTATGTATTTTATAACATACAATTTTTTACAATTTTTTCATAGCACTTCTACCCTATATGGAAACCAGTAAGAAATTTAGTGACTTTACGTAGATGATACATACAAAAATGCCAAAAGGGCACCTGACATACCCTAATTAGCATTTATTCAGTTGTATTAATCGTGAAAGAAAAATAATGAGCAGTTAAAATTTAAAGTGTTTAAGTTCAAATCAATCTCCTGGTTTTATAGTAAGTATGTGGTTTAAATTTTATCTACTGTTCACAGGTTAAAACACTGAAAAATCTCTAACACACAGCCGCTTTACAGCAAGCAAATGACACAAGGCATTGTAAACTAAAAAGCATGCAACAGGAAATATCACCGTATTCACTGTATACTTTCTAGGTGAACCAAGTACTATATTTTCCTCCGTTTTGCATACAAATGTACTGTGAAGTGATAGAAGAAACCACAAAGAATTTGTAACTGAATTTCCCAAGATATTTTGGAGGCCCCTCCCTCCATGAATCACTTTATTACTGCAGGACAACTGATAATGTATAAGGGAAATAAAAAAATAAAAATTAGGAATGTGCTATTGCTAGTTAACCACAAACAACCCAACACATGCATACCCACATGACTATTTCTTCCAGTATATACGGTATTTCTTCAGGAAGTGCCCAGCATCATCACAATCCACTTATAAATAAGAAAGTATTTTATCAGAAGATGACATCACTGAGGTAGGGAAAGTTTCTCAATCCCAGTGACATTAACATTTTGAGCAGGAAAATTCTTTTTGGAGCGCCTGTACCACATTGTGGGATACTAGACAGAATTCCCTCAATTCTTCTCATTCATACCAGCAGCTCCCTTCCCAGCAGTAAAAATTAAAAATGTCTCTAGATGCTGCTGAATGTGCCTCTGGGTACAAAACTCCCTCTGGGTTAAGAATCTCAGACTTAAAGCCCTGGATTTTCATTTTAATTATAAATACAAATTAAGTTGGATCAAGCATATCTGGTTAGACACCAATATGCTATGCTATGCTATTAATATGTAATAAACTATAAAGTGCATAACATCCAAGTATATACAAACTTACTTAATCTTCAACAATACTTTAAAGTATTTTATCAAAGTACCAACAGTAGAAGTAACTATTTCTGATTTTCCAAAAATATCCAATTTAAATATTTCTTTTCACTATTTGAGGAAGATTTATTTTGGTTTTGGTCTGATCCAAAGCGTTAGGAGTAAGTACAGGAAGTTTTATCTGAAAAATGAACATGTACCAAGTCTTATAAATTGGCCCTAGTGCTACTTCCTATCATAGCTCCTGTTTGTTTACATTGGAGTTCTTATAAATTGGGTGTTATTTCCTTTCCACTAAGTTTCAAGGTATTAACAGCCAAAGAGGTGTTTTTTGACTTTTTCCTCCCTCATTTTCTCCCATTTCCCCCAAATAAATAATGCACTGCATAGATTACAATTTTAAGACCAGTCTCCCAACTTCAAAACTACTATATGGTGAATTTATTTGACCTAAAACTACCTTTAGAGCACAACGGTCTCTTTAAAATGGAAATGAGTGAACTACACATTTTACAGTAGGTACCTAACTTTCCAAATGAATCATTTATCTAGTCATTTAACAGCTAAACCTTGCAAATTCTTAAGTAAAGCAGTTCCATTTATTTTGACTTCCTGCCTAGGCTCTTCCTTCCAGAGAAAACATTACTCTAATATTTTCATCCATTAGGTCCTCTTAAAATTAAATGTCTCTATTTAAATGAAATTTCTCACTCTCACTCAGAAAAAAAAAAAGCACAACTGAAACAAATTTTTTCATTTCTCTGAATTGAATTATACTTGTCTAGTTTTAAAGAAACACATTACCTCCATTAGTGATTTTCATTTGTATGAATTAGTAACTGCAGTGTTGAAACTTGAATAGGTAGCAGTGTGTGATAGTTGAAAAACTGTCCTTTACCAGCAAACTTCCAATGAAAAAAAAGAACTGTTGAAAGTTCATGCACCCCAATTGCACATTCATTATAATTAAACAAGAAGATTACACAGACATTGCTGACAAGGATTATCAAAATAGAATGGCACCCCTGCCCCTTGCTATCCCATTAATTAGTATAGGGTCTGAGGTGCCAATTAACAAGCAACAGCAGCAAAATATCAGTAAACACAGCTCTAGCTGAACTTGAAGATTAACTCTTCCCATTCAGGTTCTATTTCTTAACCATACTGTGTCTGTCTCTACAATCCAAAATTGAATCCTTGTCTTATTTCGTTAGAAGTTTGGACAAACAGTAGATACATATCAGTAGGAAGACATTTCAGTTAGGTGAAATAATAATTCTACAAATAGCAGCATGAAAAGGTCATATCATCCCATGAACAAGTGGCCATTCAGCATTTCACAGGAATACAAAATACTAAATAATCCAGGTAATCCAGTGACTAAAATACTTTCACATTATAAATTAGAAATTCGTGGTAGTTAATATGAACTCTGGGAAACAACTAGAGTACTGTGTGGTTATTGGTAACTTATCGCCCCCCTGGCTCCTAAATAGCACTTTATGGGCCTAAGAGCACACATTCTAAAAAGTACAGAGTAAATGGTTTCATTATTCGCTTTATGGAACTATTATTAGTCACTTTTAAATCTGACTATTCACTCTTTTTAAAAAATACTTTCCAAAAGCAATATAGGTATTTGCATATAACCTCCAACTCAACTCATAACTCTCTGTTGACGATAACATCATTCTTGAAACCTAAAATCACATCTTAAAAAATAATCAAATTATATTGTTATATTGTGTGCATGAACAAATATGCAAGAAAAAATTCCACTATTTTGTATAAGTCCAAGGCACCAAATAAAATCTAGGGGGGGGCACTGTCAATGCAAAATTATTGGTAAAATCACAATGTAAATTTTATAAACTTATGTGTATATGACCAACATGCATTCTTTAATAATTATTTCATCAATAAATAGTTGAATTTATAAAATAAAATTTGCTTTACTTAAATTGATTTTACTGAAGTGATGGTATTCTCCTCAAAATTTACAGAGGACCATCTCTCCCACAGAAGGATTCTATAATTGTTTACCCATTTCACAACAGTATTTTATTTTTTATGTTGATATAAATGTATCTAATCTCTCTAGAGGCACCACTTTATAAAGGAGCTGTGCTACAAAAGTGCTATTTGCAAACCCTAATGAATAAAAATGGAGAACCTTGGAAAGACACATCCTAAGGCCATTTCAAGACCCTAGCTCTCCAATGGCATTAGAGTATATATTCTGAAATATGGGAACACAAACTCATAGAACTGCTGAGAGAATTAGATTACATGTTTAAAGAGATTTGTTTTTGAAGCCACAATGAAATATTGATGCTAAGTGGAAAGTTTCATCTGCCCAGGAAAGACCTCAAACACTACCTGTGACTGACAACATCCTTAACCCTTTCTTTGTGTCACACTACTTTCTAGTCACAGTAAAGGGTAAAGCCTAAGAACTTGAATTTTAAAGAATTGCACCTGGTGATTCTAATACAGTACAAATTATACATGGCCCACATCAATATTGCCCTTAGACATGAACAAACAGGATCCCTATCCTGAGGTCTACACTTTCCCATTACTGGCTCTAACACTCTTTGGTTGCATGCTCTACCAGTTATGGGTTGACCCATGGAGTTTCAAGGGAATTTGTTTCTCTAGACTTTACCATTCTTCCCTTCAAACATTTGCTGCATGCCTGGGATTCTGGAATTTACTTCCCAGAGAAACGTAGTGCACAACTCTAGCTCAAAACATAGTCAAGGGTAATAATCTGGTGGCCATGTGAGACAGAGATTGAACCAAAGGGCCATGATATCCACATCAATGCCAAATAAGCTCCCCATGTGAGAAGGCAGGGGGAAAGAAAATGTAGGTGGTCATGGACTAGGGTCAGATCACCTCTTCTAAGGCAGCAGTAGCCCAGCACAGAATTCAACAACTCTTAGAATTCTACAGTGGAACCAGGTCTTTCAACCTCAATTTCATTTGAGAAACTTAAAAAGAGGCTGCCTGCATGACCTGAACACTGGAGAGAACTCTTGATATCCCTTACTTGGGCATCTTATGGGAACAGTGGACAGGAATGTTGAAGAAAGGGCGTAAAGACAATGAGCAGCTGAGCCTTGGTAGGGACAAAGACAAGTGAGTGTGTCCTCTATGGATTTGTCAAATGATTAGAAAAAGAGGCTGAAAGAGCCCAAAATAAGAATAAATACTTTTCCCTATTCTTTTCTTGTCTGATTAAGGCTGCTGGTCTCCAGAGAATAAATCATGGTCCTTTGTGGAAAATAACAATAATTTTGAATTTGAGCTATCCTTAGTTATTTAGTATGAACTATTGCCTTACATATATTTTTCTATTGTGGATAATATCACATATTTGTCAGCAAAAGGGGATAAATAATTTGTTAAATTCTTTTAACAGTGTGTTAGCTTAATCTATAACTCTCAAATATTTTAACATATTTTCTTTATTTCCTCATTTGTACTCTTGCAAACCTTGCAAAAGTTAGGGGAGATCTGGAAATTGCTTTGCAAATACTGTTACTCTTCTTTTCTCATCTCTATAATCTATACATTCAAACTGATTCAAAGGTATCTACCAATTTCCTCCTTTTAATATACCAAAAAGAAAGCAGGATACAGGAATAGGAAAAAAAAATGATCCCTCAACTTAAATATTAGGCAATCACTATTATAGTAACAGCAAAAATATGAAAACAAAGTCCAAGCTATATTTCCATATCTTTAAAGTTGCAAGAAAATAGAAAGGTGTAAACTAAATACTCAACATATTTGCCATGATTAGGGAAATCTGCATGATTAAAATGTATAGACCTAGATTTAGAGGAACTTAAAAATAACTCCCAACACCTAACAAAGTATCTGGAGAATAAAAGGTAATCATTTGTTGAATGCATCAAAAAATATAAAAATGAAAGGATAATATTACACTGAGACAATACAAATATGTTAAGCATGCTCACTCCAGAACTAGGGAGGAACAGAGTTCTCTGCTCTAACCTGCAGTTGAAAGCTATGTTGTCAAACCTTTTTGATCTCAGAACTCTTTCATATTCTTAAAAAGGATGAAAGATCCAGTAAACTTTTGTTTTTATCTATGTTTGTTTATGCTTTTCAGATTTATTTTTATGTTTTGCTATGTAGGTTTATTTTATTTTTTAAATATTTTTTAGTTATAGGTGGACACAATACCTTTATTTTTTATGTTTACATGGTGCAGAGGTTTGAACCCAGTGCCTCATGTGTGCTAAGTAAGTGCTCTACCACTGAGCCCCAACCCTAGCCCCTAGGTTTATTTTTAGGTATATACTACCTTTGTTTTATCTACCATATTAAAAATTAAAACAGGTATTTCTAAAATACTGATTTTACAAAAATAACTCTAATAAATCTATTACATGTTACCACGTATTTTCATGACATAACCATTGTCCCCAAGGAAAATAATTTGATAAGAGTTATCTATCTTAACAGGAGACAGAGCCTCTATTCTGCTTCTGCATTCAATATGCTAAATTAAAGTTGATGTAAATGAAGACAATCGTAACTCTCACATGTGGAGCACTGGAGAAGGGGAAATATTTAACAGCCTTTTCAGACACTGTAGATATTCTTCCTTAACATTACTCCAAAATTCAACAAGTGTTACTTTCTTGAAGTTTATTTAGGATGCAGAATCTGAGCCATTATCAAGGAAATATTTGTACCCTGTAACATTACAATCCATTCTACTATCTTGTATTTTAAAGCAATCTTTGATCCATGCATAATTTAATGTCACGCATTGATTATTTGGAAAATATCAGTTCTTTGAGTCATATGGAACTTCTCAAAGGTAGTACATTCCCTTATTTAGGAACAAATATCACATCTAGAATACCACCAAGCATATAACCCAAAAAGATTTTAATACTAGATGTTCTCAAGGTCATACTGGCAGTTACACATTTTCCAAAACTGAAGTTTTTACTTGAAACTTCAAATTTTATCTTCCTCACAAATACTGTCAATTATTTTCCTTGAAGGAACAGGCTTATTTTATTCATTTTCAAGAAAATGTCTACCCCACAGCCAAGTCTGAATTTCTATAGTTTGTCCGTTAGTCATGTTTTCAATAAAAAGTGATGTTCTATTTAAAAAGAACTAGATTAGCAGGAATTCATTGAATAAAACCATTGTCCTTCAGTATGCAGCAGGAAGCCTATTTCCACTTCATCCCATAGAATATTAAGAAGAAATATGACAATAAAATTGACAATTTCTGCCATCTCATTGAGGACATTTTAAAACTAAAAGTTCACTTTTTTCAATCGTGTGCCAGGGAACACGACAATGTCAAATAATATATAGTTTGTTGCCACTACTTTGGTGCTAAGGTGCCAGCACCTAACTACCATTGCTTTGAACCTTCAGAGCAAATGTCAGCATAGGGAAAAATGCAAATAACATCTCAGTATTATTATGAAAATAGTTTTTAATACACAGATACCCTGAAAGTTCCTCAAGACCTCCAGGGCCCATGGGCCACACTTTGACAAAGGCAGAATGCTATGGCTGCCCCTTCTCATCATACACTGAAAACTCCAAAGCAACTAATGGATGATACTCTGCAGAGAGCAGAATCATTCTGGTCTTAGCAGAATGTCTTCCTTAGTATTTAGTGGAAAAACATCACTTGGGAATGATGAAATTTCGAAACCGCCAGAGCTGACTCAGGACTCCAGTGGTAATTTACCCCTGGTAGTCAAAATCTACAAATCTAATCACTTGATTTCTAAGGATTAATCTTACATATAAAAGATGGAGATCAAAAAGGGATTAAATCTCTTTTGAACTTTGATGTTATAATAATAAAATCAGATAAAAAGTCTAAGTATTTTCTTTCTCTACTTACAAAAGAGATTTCAATCATTTCCAAACATTACTTAACAACCAGGTTAATGGGCTTTCACACTATATAAAATGCAATATAATCTTAAGATTAATTTTAGTCAGTTAATTTAACATTAGCTGGTGTTTGGCATAACATAGTAAAATTAAACAATTCATCAAGTTAAACAGGTGAAGGGATTTTTTTCTTGTCTCTTAAATCATGATGGTTGAATCCCAGAAAATACTGTCTTTATTAACCTTTACTTTTTGTAATTCTGAGTCTACATTTCTTAAGTGGATTCTATCAATAAAATAGTCTAGCTTCAAATTTTGAGTGATGATGCAACATTTGCTGAATCAACAAATATTTCAACTAATTATAAAATTTAGAATTAGGAAAAAAACTTTAGAATTGATTTAGTAATAGGATGGCCAAACTGTTTAGTACTTGCCAGGCGCAGTGGCACATGCCTATAATCCCAGCACTTTGGGAGGCTGAGACAGGAGAATCACGAGTTCAAAGCCAGACTCAGCAATGGTGAGGTGAGGTGCTAAGCAATTCAGTGAGACCCTGTCTCTAAAATAAAAACACAAAATAGGGCTAGGAATGTGGCTTAGTGGTCGAGTACCACTGAGTTCAATCCCTGGTACCAAAAAAAAAAAAAAAAAAATGTTTAGTACTTGCTTTCTCGGTTGTTATAGAATCATTCATTTTTTTCAACAAACAATTATTTAATTCTACAACTTGTCAGACACTATTCTGAATACCACATATACTGCAATAAACAAAATAGAGTCCTTGGCCTTGTTTATCACCATAGTTTTTCTAACAACAAAAACCTAGCCTCTCAAACACTGTATGAAGAAACAACTACCAATCACATTTGTCATCTGGATACAGATAAACATCTTTATCTTAGACATATGAAATATTTGACATAATGCTAGATGCTACATGGAATTCTGAAGAAGTAAAAGTTTTCTCAAGATACCTGGAATCTAAGTGAAAATAATACATACATTTGTAAAGCAAGGATGTAATTAAATAGTACAAAAGAATGCTAACGTCATAACGTAAAATCATAAGTGCAACAGATCTTTGTACTTCAATGTAGGCTGATGAATTTAGTCTTTTTTCTAATTATCACCTCTTTAACTTTGCAGGGTTTTTCTTTTTTTCTATTTCATATATCAGTAGTACTATTCTAGAAGTTAACATTTTTCTAATCTTTTTATCATCTTTAAGAAGGCTATCTGCATGTACATAGAAAAAAAAAGACTGCCTAAGTGCTAAGAAACAGAGCAGTCTCAGTACCTGTCTTCTCATGTAATTTACCCTTTTCCAGAGCACAACAACTAGCCTGGGAGGCATCTCTGCATGGGGTGGGCTCTCTTGTGTGAAGTCTATTCATGTGGGTCCTTCAGTACTCACTCATACCTGTAAGTCAGCCAAAGAAGCAAATGTCCATGTTTTCTCAAAGGAAAATCAGATAAAAATAATTTTATCCAAAATAAAATCAGCTGGAGGAAATACACAAGGAACTAGCCTTGCAGGGCTCAAACTAAAAAATTAACTATAAAAATAAGATTCTACTTTTACATAATTAAATTGGACAGATATACAGCCATTGTTTGGTGGGAAACAAGTTACTTTGAAAATCATATTGACAAGATCTGTTTCTCTATTTTGTACATCCTTCTAACTTTCTTTGAAGACCACACATTTTTTTTCATTTGAAAGAATAGCTATTTAATGAAAAACTTGCATAATTTAACACATGACAAAGACATTTTAGAAACAAATCTCTCCTTTTAAAATATTTCATTCAACATCTTCAATGTTATTTTAAAATTCTGCCTCTCAGGAGCTCTCTCAGAAATATTTTTTCTTTATTTTTGACAGACACCTATTTCTTTGTATGGAGACAGGGTTACTTAGTGTGTTAATTGTTAAGCAACTCTTTTCTCAGAAATTTTATTCCTTTCCTCCAAGAACGATTTCATTATAGCATCTTTGTATAAATACTTATAACTCTGCCTGTGTTATAAAAGTCTATATTTAAGATACAGTAAATGAGAGACAGATGTTTAAAACATTGGGTCCACAATGAAGTTGTAAATACTGCTAGCACAGTAAATTCTGTGATTAAATTTAGTCTGTTTATGCAATAGGGGTATTTACACAGCTGGAAAAGCACCAAAAATAACTGTCCCTATACCAATATTAATTCCAAATCAATATTAATTAGAAACAGCTTAAGTACAATCATATCAAAGTATATAAAGTCAATATAGCACCTATGCTTAAGACTAGAAATGAATCATTCAAATACATGAAAAATCAATTTCTCTTGAATTAGTAACACTATAACTTATTAAAATAATAATTCACAATTTATTCACCTGTGAACTTAAGACAAATTACTACCTTAAATTTTCATTTCGTCTAAATTATACACCTTCCCTCTTACATATCTAAGGTTCTAGACATATCTGTGCATTCAGACATAGAATGTTTACAGTAGATCCCATAGTTCCTCAATTATCTAAGACATTCAAATCTATTTATAGAAGTATGCATTTTAACCTAATGTATTAAGAAGAACAAAACAGCAGAAACTTTTAAAAATTATTTTAAATGGCTAATGAACTTTAATGTTACATCAGAGAAATTTCAGAATGCAGAATCTGCACATTTACAACTTCACATCTTCCATTGTTCTTGTCTATGAAATACTTCCATCGATATCTTAAGTAAGACAACTGAGGCAGAACAGGCAAGTTATTACTCATTATTCATTCTTCTCTTCTTCCTTGATGATAGAATCTATTTTTCAAGGTAGCAAGATACCCAACTAAAAAATTAAGATATAGCTCTTTGATTAAAAACTGACCAATGAAATGCAACCAGAGAAGAGATATTTTGAATTGCTGCTTACAAGAAAGTACTTGACTAGGAGCCTTGTACATAAGTTCTATCCTTCACATCCATCTCTTATCCTACTACTTAGAAATTAGATGTGGCAATAAAACAATAGCAGATACTATGGACCATAACATATCACTAAAGATAGAAGCCACATGCTAGGCTAGTGAAGGTAGAAAAATGGAAAGATATTAGGTCCCTGAGGTCCCTGACAAAGTCACACAATCCCTGGTGGCTTGCCTCTGGACTTTTAAGAAATACTCTATTTTATTGTATTATTATTTCCAATTTCCACTACTTGCATCTAAATGCAATTCCTAAGGGACAAAATGCATATATCCAGAACATGAACAATTAAACACATATGCCATGCCCCAATGCATGTGGAGCTAACACTTTCTAATGGGAGCTATTATCTGCAACCCATTCTCTTGATATTTCTATTTACTCTTATCAAGCATATTTTGATATTATTTGATTGAGAGATATGCATATGTATGTATGCACATATCCATAAACCATATATATTATTTTGTGGAATGTTTAAACATTTTTTATAAATGATACTGTAAATCCACTTGCCCTTCATGTGTTAGTCAGTTTTTCATCACTGTGACAAAAGTATCTGACAAGAACAACTTAGAGGAGGTAAAGTTTATTTTGGCTCAGGGCTTCAGAGGTTTAATCCATGGTGGGCCAACTCCATTATTCTGGGCCCCAGGTAAGGAAAAGCAACATGGCTGAAAGGTACTATGGAAGAAGCAGTTCATCTCATGGTGGGGTTAGGATGCAGAGAGAGATAAATTGGCTGCAGGGAAGATAAATTCTTCCAGGGCACGTGCCCAGTGACCCATCTCCTCCAGCCATGCCCTGTCTACCTACAGTTATCACCAGTTACTCCATTCAAATTACAATGGACTGTTAGGGTTCAGCTCTCATAATCTAATCATTTTCACCCCTGTAACATTCCTACATTAACACAGGAGCTCTTGAGGGTCACCTCCTATCCAAACCATAACACTTCAGTAAATTATTTTGCTCAATATTATGTTTTAATGATTTACCCATGTTGATAAACATTGCTCCAGTTCATTTACTTAAATACTGGATATAATTTACCTATATAATAAGTTACTTATGTAGTATTTATGTATTCTATTACGAATGGACATTTAGATGACCTTATTTTTTTTCATTTACAGCATGACAATGAAGTCATGTACATTTTTTTCCTCAGAGAATTTTGATCACTCTCATTCTACCCTGAATCATTCCATAAGACAACCCAAATTTAAAAAATGAAGCTATTTATTACTCAAAGCCATATATTCAGAGGAAATGTTATTAAAATACCACATAGAATTATAATAATTAATGGAAGCATAATAAACCTTACAACAATGCAATAAAAGCTAACTAAAGAGATTTTACTGGTCAAGGAAATATGGTGGCTTCTGTAGCTCCTGGTTTAATAGATGAGATATTAAATTTTTACAAGTTGCATATTCATATATATAAAGAGCCATCAAATTAAATGAAACACACCAATCTTGAATATTTTATACAAAATAAGTTGTGCCTTTGTCATTTTCAAACAAACGATTATAATATTGCTATAGAAAACTTCATAGGGAGGGAGAAAAAGGGCTAGGAAAAGACTAATCAATGGGTACTAAGTTACAGTTACAAGTAAGTTCTGATGTGTCACTGTACAGTAAGGTGACTATAGATAACGATACAGTACAGTATATTTCAAAAAGCAAGAAGGATGTTTTGTATGAAGAAATGATAAATGGGGAAACAGCTAGATTTACCCTAATTTAAACATTACATAATATAAGTAACTATCAAAATATCACATGGTACCCCATAAGTGTGTGTGATTTTCATGATTTTGTGGATGAGTTAAAATCAATTTAGAAATAAGTAAAGTGTTACGCTAATAAAATTGTTTTAAAGCATCTTAAAAATCACATCTCATTTAGAGGTTAAAAGCACAGAGTTTATAATCAGATATCTCATAGCATAATTCCACTTTCCATCTATCCAGTATTGAGTTAGTTATATAAGCTGAGTTTCAGTTTTATCACCTATGAAACAGGGATGATAAAACCTGTCTCATATTTTATTTTAATGAGATTAACAACATAAAGCATGAAATGTAGTTGCTGTTGCTGCTACTGCTATTTTTATCACCATTATTTAGTGGGATACAGGCTGGGTTCAGAGTTTAGGTGCTAATACCTATGGCCATACATCTTTTAAAAGTACCAATTCCTTCCAGCTATCTGTTATACCAAAGATTTATTTGGGGACTCAGGAACCCTCTAAGAAATAATTCAAACCTAATCTACAAATAAGAGTTCTCACTTATGCAGGCATGACTGAATATCTAAGAATCTAGGGCTGGGTGGTATCTGTGTGTAAGGGAAAAAGGTGGGGAGGCGAGATTGAGCCTCATCAATTGACTGATCTTTGTCTCTGGGGCTGATGCTACAAATGAATTATAAAAATACTAAAAGTAAACTTTCAAGGGGGAACCAGAACCTCTAGGAGAGAATTCATTCTTAAGGGAAGAGCCAGACCTGGCAAGTCAGACTTGGTAACAGGACCAGAGATTCAGAGGAAACCAATGCTTCTAGCTACAACTTGAAAAAATACATGTAACCCTTTCTGATCCATCTACCTTGGTGGCATATGTGCCTAGAAAACAATATTCCATAAAACTTGCAATACTTTAGGACCTAAGCAAACATGCTGAAGGTTCCCAAAATAAAATTACTAGCAGGAAGGCAGCTATTCCTTTCTCTCTTTGCCACAGACTGTATACCATCGGGGGCTAAGCATAAAAAAAGATTAATTGGCACTGCACAAGAACACAGAACCCAGAGTCTAGAAGAAGCAGATATACCAGCAGTTGGGGACAGATTACCATTATCAACAGCAGTAGCAAAAAAATACAGCATAGCTAATCCCTATGATATAAAGTCATGCAAGAATATAAAGTAGCAACACTTCCCAGCTGAAGGAGCAGGGCTCTGCTGGGAGCAAGAAGGGCACTGAAGATGGTGGCTACTTAGGATGCTGGCAGCCTGGATTCAAGTGAGCAAAGGCAGGCTGGAGAAGGCTGGAGTGTTGGCTCACAGAGGCAACCTGGCTATATATGAACACACATGGAAACCTCTTGAGGATTCCTGGAAATTCTGCAGGGAAAAAGAATCCAGAAAAGGCAGATTTAGAGTACTACAGCTGAGCTCATGGGAGCTAAACAAATGAAGAAATATGAGTATGGTAATGACCAAAAAAGCTAGTGAGGCATGTGCACCATTTGACCACACTATTACAAATACAAAGTCATGGCAGGCTAAGAAATTAATACAAATGGCTACAGGGAAATCTCTGGATATTAGGGACAGCTAGCTAGTAGACATCAACTGTGCAAAAATTCAAACTTATAAACATTCACATAAAAACAAAAGCACATTTTGAAGAAAATTAGCTTCAAATTTTAAAGTTGTCTTGCAGAATGATGAGGAAAGAAAATTCTTTCCTATAATTTTTTGGTATTATGAATTATTTATATATGTGTATTTTAAATAATTATTTATAATTTACAATTTTACTTATAACCCTGTTTTATAACATGGTTATTATAACAACAATTTTAAATGCTTGCATTTTTGACAAGCTCTCATTTATATAGCATTCAAGCTGTCTGGCCCTTTATGAATCCAACCCCTTGCCTCTCACTGGAGGTATTCAACATCCTCACTCCCTTGATTTTCTTTATAGTTTGGTCACATACATATGGTTCCAGGAAAATATATTACTTGGGTTTGCCCCTGAGCAAAGTTCGTGTAACTGGAATTGTGTTGTATTTGGGAGAACTCGTTTTTTTCACTGAACATTAAGTTCTGAGAATTCATACAGGTTCACACACGCAGCTGGGTTCATTTATTTTCGTAATTATGCTAATTCTACTACATACAAATATTCACTAACTTATCCATTCTGTTCTGTTGGACTGTTTCCAGATTTACATTTTGCTCTTATGTACAAAGCTACTATATATATATATTTTTTAAAAACACTCATACCTATTTCCTGAGACATGAGTAAAAATTTCTATAGGATAGACACCTTGGGCTGGAACTGCTGAGGAAAAGATTACTTTTATGTTCAATTTCTATTTTCAATTCACTTGTGCCAATCTATATCCCCATAAGCAGAGTATTAGAGTTCTTATTGTTTTCATCTGCATCAACATGTTATTTTTAGACTTTTATTATCAACATGGTACATACAAAATAATATATCACTCTAGTTTTACTTTTCATTTCTTTAGTTATTAATGAAGCCCATCAAGTTTTCATATCTTTATTGACAATATGGATTTACTCTTTGAAATGCCTATTTTTATTCTTTACTTTTCTTATTGATTCATAGGAACCTCAATATATTCTGTACACCAAAACAGTTTTGGGCTTTTTGACTCTGTGTTTTAGTGTCCTTTGATGAACACATTTTTTTTATGTGTTTAACTTTTTTCTTTACAGTTTTCTCTTTTTATGTCTTATTAAAGAAACTGTTACCTTATTCTAAAAATAATAAACATATTCATTTCTAAATATCTTAAAGTATTGCCTTTCATAGTTAAGTGCTTCTTTCATAAAGAATTTGCTTCTATTTATGGAATGAGGTAAGAATTATTTTTCACTTTCCATTTGAAAAACCTATCGATTATTATAGTGGCAGCTTGGATTCAAGGCGCATCAGGCCCTAACTGGAACAAGTGCTGGGTTGAATGCCATGGATGGAGGCATTAAAGTTGAAGTCCATAAAATAGGTTATATGAAAGAAAAGTACAGAAGGTTAAGGGGGGAAAAAAACCAACCTGATAAATTCATTGCATTTGATTTTTTATGAGCTTTTACATAGTTTACATAACTGTATATAGTCACATCAGTTTAACCCATGCTATATGAGATATTCAGTAGTTTATTTAAACTGGACTGTTTTCCTTATAAACTCTTTACTGACATACCAGCACAGCTTAGGAAAATATTACTGCTACCTTATATATAAGAATTTTTTCACGATAATTCAGTGGCTCTAAAACTAGACTCCCACATAGTTCCACATGCTCAATACAGGTGTTCTGCCACTATGGTAATATTAACCTCTTTTCTTAGTTTTCAGAAACAACTAAATTAAATTTATACAATTTTCTCAATATTAGATAATACTCATAATTTTTTTTTAAAATTACTTGCACCTGCTACTCATTATGTCTATTAGAGTATGGTATGGTTTAACACATAATTACAAATTTATTTCTTTACAGTTTCATATATTACAATTAAACTAATCAAGTTTTAGAACTAATCTGGGAAGGTCAAAATGCTTGGTTTTTCACTCTAGGAACTGCACCCACCCTCAGTTCACATTAACTTTTTCAT
Organism: Geosciurus inauris; assembly: GCA_004024805.1. Lineage (NCBI taxonomy): Eukaryota > Metazoa > Chordata > Mammalia > Rodentia > Sciuridae > Geosciurus > Geosciurus inauris. Next base: position 124,838 of record PVHX01000323.1, read on the forward strand.
CCATAAAATGCATATCACATACTTACTTCAAAGCATTTGGGGGAGAAGCATGAAAACAAACAATGGGTATGAAAATGATACTACAATAAAATATTTCACAGGCACTTTAATTTATAGTAACCTTAAATTATATCTTATAAATATGGAGCTAGAACAAGCATGGAAAAACCAATAATTTCATTTTTATCTATATTTTTATATTTTCTTCCATAGCAGATTTTTAAAAAAATGGACTGAAAATAAAATTTATTTTGAATGTTATTTCCTGAACTACATGATTCTAGTAAAGGTCATCAAAAGCAGAGCAAGGTGAAGGTTAAATGTTAAACTATAAACAGAAAAACTTATCTCCAAATAACAAAAAAAAAATCTGTTTTTATAAGAATGTGATCTAATGATTTATGCTACTCTAGTGTGATATAACTAATGCAAAAAAAACCTATTAGGATCTAACTAAAATTAAAAAGTATCTGGATTACAAATGAAGTTCTGACCTGCCTCAAAAACAAGCAGAGCCTGGATTTATCTGGAAGAAAATGCTTTCCTAAGTATGTTTTTTGTTTGTTTTTATAAAGAAACCCAGGTAGAATTAGAAAACTGAAAAAATGTGGACTGAAATGAAAAGAAGACTAAAATTAAGATGTATTTCTCCAGTTGGTAAGTGTCAACAGAGCCCTGCTTTTCTTGCAGAGAGGGGAGCTGTCTGGTGTGGACATCTGCTGCATTTAGAAGCTTCCTGCACTGCTCTGCTGCTTCTCAAGCTTTCAGACATGTAGAGGAGTAAGGACAGTGAAATTACTTATTTTAAAAGAAAGTCACATACTACATTACGAAGCTTTGGAGTCAGAAAGAACTAGATTCCATTTCTACCTCCTGTACTTTCCAAGCTGTGTGATCTTAAGCATTGTTATTTAACCTTTCTGAATCTCTACTTCATTTTTAAAAGGGGGATAATAACCATTCTGTGGCAATATTATAAGAGTTAATTGAGACTATTATCTTATGTACAAATACCCATGGCATAATCTTGGCCAAGCTTCCATTAATTATAAAATAAGAAAGTGGATGACTTCAGGGAAATTGTACAAGATACTAATTATACTTTAATATTCTATGATAAATATTTATGACTTCCAGGTATTTAATGTTTCCATTAAAACTTGAAAATTTTTCTTCCAACTGTACAAAACAACAGTTTTCAGATAGAAGTGGGTGATATAGGGAAGACAAAAGATAAAGTTAAAGCTAAAAAAATTAGTATCAACTTGGTATGACAGATAACTGGTTACACAGACATTTATGAACAAGGGCAAAAAATCATGATAGAAAGGCAGAAGGGAATTAGAAGAAGCAGTAGGAAAGGAAAAGAGTAACCAAGAGCAGGAGGAAGAGAGAAACAGCTAGCATGCATAGCTCCTAGTTGGATAGGTGCTTCTTGGCTGGCCACTAGACTCCCACAGAGTTCCACAAGCTCAGTACAGGTGTTCTGCACTAAGACTGTTTGTGAACTGCCCAACATGAAGACATGAGCAGCCATACAATAAATATGGTGCAGAAGTTTCTATGTATTCTACATCTTAGGAATATCTGTAAACCACTATTTGGTCTCAGGTATGCTTTTGGTCTATAATGGCATCAGTTAATACCACCAGAAAAGTACAGTTAAGAAACAGAAACAAAAATGTGTCATAGAAAATACTTCATTCAAATCCAACCAAAATTTAAAATTGATTCTCCATCTCTGCAAATCTTATGTAGTTTGGAGTATTAAGAAACCGAAATCATGTTACCATGGATATCCCATTTCCTTCCCAATAGGAGAAGCATGTAATATTTAAACAGCTTGAAACCCACCCAAAACCAGTCCCCCAAGTTAAGAATAGATGGTTTCATCAGTCATATCTTAAACTCACACTGTGCTTTGGAAGTTGTACCAATCTACTTCAGATGGCAACAGCACAAGGAAAAACAAATCACTCAAAATCATTGTCTGTGTCTACCAATAATACTTTAAGAGAACTGCATGTGGAGTATTAATAAATAACTCAAGAGACTATATGAATTGTATATTGGTTCATTTAAAACAAATAAACAAAAAAAATTACACATTCAAAGAACTGTGAATTCCTTCAGTAGAATGGTGTGTCCTAGGTCACCATGCTTTCTTTCCCTATTGTTGTCAAGTTCAATTTGCCAGTAAGTCTCTGACAATAAACACGGAAATAAATTTCAAGGTTAGTAAGCTAAACTAGCACTGGGAATAATAATATGTTAATTTGATGATGAAATAAAAATTGGAGTGGAGAAAGTAGAAAAAACTTCAAGTGAAGTGAGTTTTACATAAAAGAAAAAACAAAAATTTACCTAGTGATTTAATATACAGAATCATGTATTATGCTTCAATCAGTAACAATCATCTGTACATTAAAGGAGGAAACTAAACATGATTGGAAAAATGAGTAATAATATGAATAATCTATTTACAAACAAGCTATTATAAATCTTAAGACCGCTAATGAGCACAAATACTGATGCATAATTTTCCAGATTGTGATATAAGAACCACTTGCTTATAAACTAAAAGATATAATTTACTTTTAAATGTTTCAGAGCAGGGCTATAAAACAAAAATCCAAATGAAGTGTAGAATGATTACTTCCAAAGATATAGGAATTATCATCAACAAGAATGACCCAAGGCGGGAAAAGTTCTTTATTATCCTTATGCAAAAATGTTTGCCTTGAGTTAAAGAGGAAAACTGAACAAATTATTTAATGGTGATCAAAATCATAAAAATTAAGATTACAAATGATTTTTTAATAAACTTTCCTAAGATGTGGACCCCACATATATACACATAAATGATATTCATGAAGTGTGTCTATTTATAGCAGATTATGCTATTCTCTTTTACATCATTTCAGGTATATAAGTATATAAGTACTAAGTTGCAATGATATCAAAATATGCACAATTTATTTTCCTTCTTCAAGCACCAAAGTTTGATACCACAGGAACACATCTGAGTCTCTTAATTGAGTAGTTTAGAGATGGCAACAAAGGTAGCTAGATGGTGAGACTCATTCTCCCCTTCACATAACAACAGTAAAGAAACAGTGAGCCACCTCCAACAGCCACTGCCCGTGACCTGGCAGCTCCTTGCCAATTTTCCTGCTAAGGTCATCAGGAAACATGTGAGGCAGGGAAGCAATGGGGCTCTGTCAAGCTCATGAGGCAGAACTGAAGTCTAAGTTGGCTTAAAAATGGAAGAAAATGCTTAAATCAACAGCAGTCCTAAAAATCTGAGAAAGTTAAAGGAATTTTTTAACTGCTTCCAAAATGACTTAAGGGACAAGGTTACTTCTATTTTGAGATTCTGGCATCTTCAGTGCTAATGCCAAATAATAAAAAGCTCCATGTTTCACCAGTTTCATTGACCTGTGGCTACACTTAGGAAGCCATTGCTCCTAGACTCACTTTTTCCCAGGTGGACCCAAGCTGGTATTCCTGACATCTGATCTCTATAGACCCACATTTATTATACTACTTAGGGCAACAAGCACACTGGTTCTATTTGGCAATACTTCCTTGAAAGATGGATTTGGGCCAGATCCGACACTAAATCATGAACTTATCACTTTGCTATGTCAAGTTAACCAAGTTACTTTACATTTTGGGTTATCAGTTTCTTAATCCTAAAAATGAGTAAGTCACTCAAAGGCCTGTTACAAGGATTAGTGGAACACACACACATGCACACATCCTTCATTAACAGTGATTATTATTAATGCATAATGTCTCACATGGATCATATTCTTATTAGGTTTTATTTTAATATAAGAAATATACCTGGCCTCCTATCAACAGCAATTTCAAGAGGCATGTCAAGTTAAATCCAATACCAACACCGCCACTCTAACATGTGCCAATGCTTTAATCTCATTTAACAAAAAAACATAAACTTTTTTTTCCCACACAGATAAAACTTTAAATGCAATATGAGTTGAGAGGAAGCACAAAGATTTAAATTGGTACCAAAAGAAAGATGAAAGAAAGATTATTTCACAAAAAAGAAAGAAAGAAAATAGAAAAGGAGAATGATTCAATAAAAGTATTGAAAAAGGTCTTTGTGGATCCTGTTATTAACACTTGAATAAATTAAACAATAAAAATTTAGAAAAATATTTTTACTATTTCTGGATATAAAAGCTTTCTTAATTTCAAAAGAGATGAAGGAAATATTGGTTATCTTCAAAAATAAAGATATCTCAAAACATACAACAGTAAAATGTCAATAAAAATTTGGGAAAACAGATGCAGTAAGTCTTTAAAGACTCAAGACCTTAGTGGGTGTGGCTCTCTAGTAGAACATTTTTAAAAATAACCACAAAATTTTTTTTAAGAAAAGAACTTTTCTAAACCGAGAAATGCAACCCTGAAGAAAAGAATAAGTATATAAATAGAAATAATAAAGAATAAAATCCTATTTACTAGTGATCCCCCTCAGATTTAAGTTTATTAGTAATTGAAAGAATATGTTAAATATTACTTTCCTCAAAAGATCACAAAATTATAGATCTCTTTTCAGATAAGAATTTTAAAAGATGGGTGATACAGATCCAAAGTGAAACATTATCAATCTGATAGAAAATGTTCACTAAAGGGTAATCACACTTTTTCCACTTATTGGAGAGTGTGGAAAGAACATTACTTTGATTTTGATGTGAGGGAAGACATAGGAAGGTACAGAAATACAGATGGAAGCTGAAATTAACCTTGAACTATTTGTTCAGAAACTCTTTAACCTTTTAAGTATGCAAACCATTCTGTCCAGAAACCTTAATAAGAGGCACAAAACCCCAATTTTGTTGGGACTGAGTGATAGAGACGGGACTGGAGGAGCAAAGACCTACTAGAAGAATTCATGTTCAAAACAAGCGTGTTTTGCCCCTTGCTACTCTTTAATTATTTACGTATGTTTAAAGAATTCTAGATGAAAATCAATATAGTCTGGAAAAGCACATTTGATCCTTTGATTTTTGTTTTATTCAAGGTTTTTTCCTGCTGTAAACCAGAACAAATAATCATCTTAAAAACAAAGTTAGAAAACAAAACATAACCATTTATTCCCTATTAGAATCCCCTACATACAAATCAAAGCATACAACTTGTCTTTGCTTCGGGATTACCTGCCTTTTTCTGCCGAAAGGAAAAAGGTTGTGAGGCATAGATGTGATCACACTACCAAACTGAACAGGGAAAGCCAGGGGCGGGCAGGAAAGAGCTCCATCAGAACAAAAACAAAATACTTTAAATCTGGTTATAAATGGAAAAGCCAAGTACCATCTCACTTGAGACAGTAATTGTTAGTTTTCACATTCACAATTTAAGAAATGAGGCTAATATGATACCAAAATGCAAATTTGTTTTAGATGCAGTGTGCATAATAAAACAAGTAATAAAAAGTCATATTAATAAAATACTGGCCTGATAATTATATATTTCCTTTTTTAAATCCAAGTCTTAACTAAATACCTTAAAAGGTGGTGTTTGGCAAGTTGCATTACCCATTTGTGCCACAACTGCCTGACTACAACATGAAAAAGAGTTAAAGAAGAAAAGCTTTAAGATGCCACTTCCATCATTAATTTATTCTTCTTTTCTCAGGTTCTATGAATTCTATGCCATGCTTAGTTACAAAAAAGTTTTGACTGACAAGGTAAGCTGCTAACAATAGTAAAATAAGACTTTATTATTTTGGTGAAATCCTTTATACCTCATTCCAACCACAAAGTTCTTTGACCTTTTCATAGTAGTGGTGGTTGTGTTTTGCCTGTTTGGTTTTGCTATAATCTTTTAGTACTGGGGGAAATTTGGATTTCTGTCCTTACTGGCTAATGGGAACCAGGTACATTTCTATATCCATGACCACTGAAACCCCTACCCTCCCAATCTCTATAAATTACATATATAATCTGACATGCCAGTAAGAGCTATAAAATTTATCCCTGTAACTTTTTGGAGGAAGGCACCTTCTTATTCACATCAATTTTACCATAGGAGAGTTACAGGGACAAAATATATCTGAAAAGAAATTCCAAATTGAGTATGGTCCATTCCAAGCAATTAAAAGGTTAACAAATTTTCCTATGAAAATACCAATCTTATTTTCATTCCTAAGAAAGATACAATTCAAGGTTAAACAAACAAAAGAGTCATATTCAACGTCTGGAAAAGGTTTATAAGGCTTAAATAATAATGGAAAGTGCTGGTAGAGTACACTAAGAAGTCAAAATAATCAAAATGAGAAACACTATAAATTACTCAAAATTATGCATGAAGCTTTACAGTTGTCTCTGGTATACAAACTATTTCATATACAAATAAGTACTTTTATGTATGATGGGTAAATAAAACCATTAAAGACAAAATAAATTTTATTTTTATTGAGTATCAGAACAGAAAGAAACAGCTGCTGTTTCTCAACTACTTCATTAAACATCAACTTCCTTTTCTTTCAACATTTCTATTTTGAGAAGCAAATTCTTCTTCTAACTATAATGGAGTATCACCTTTTGGGTTTGAGGATCTTTAAGCCATGATTTTTCTATTATTTCCCTAAATCCCTAACTATCTGTGCAACAGTAAATAAAATTCTAAGGTACACCTTTGTCAGTAACTTTGGGAATAATTCCATGCTGTAATTCTCTTGGATCCATGAGGATGAATCCTATTCTCTCCTGAAGTTCTCTCTTGGCCTTCTGGAAGGTGGAACACTGGCTAGTTTGCCTGGGTATCATTTAATTTATCACAGTGTCCATGTGACAGCCACAACTAGCTGATTATGTTGACAGATTTCATTAAATTAACTGAATAAACACCACTTTGGAACTATGTATCCTGAATTTGCATTTTCTAAACAATGTATTTTGTACTTTTGTTCAACAAATATCTACATGCATGGATGAGCACACACATGTGTACACGTATACTCCTGTGACTGATGCTAGAAAGACAAAATAATTAACTTACAAAGCATTACTACTGTTCCCAAGGCATTTACTATTTACTTGAGTTCCTTCCTTTCCATCTAGCCAGTTTTAAAATATATTCAAAAGGCTATTTAAAAAGCAGATATTGAAGGGGACTAGGATTGTAGATCAGTGGCAGAGTGCTTGCCTCACAAGCATGAGGCCCTGGGTTCAATCCTCAGTACCACATAAAAAGAAATAAAACAAAGATATTGTGTCCATCTAAAACCAAAAAGATATTTAACATTTTTTTAAACAGCAGATGTTTAAAATAAACTTGAAAATTTTTTTGTTTTGTTCAAATTCTGGCACATTTGTTATATGCTAGGTCTTGGGGGAATATAAAAGAATACATTTTAAAACCTGGCCACAAGTAGCTTACAGTCTTATGTAGAAAAATAAACACAAACCATTATAGAAAACTTTTCCAAATGCTGGAACAAAGGTCTATACAGAAGCTGAGAGTGGACCAAGAAGGGCTCCTGAGGAGGGATGCCTCCACCGAGACTGACAGGCAAAGAATTGGAAGAGTGCTTTCAAGACAAACAAGGCAGTGTCAACTCCAGAGAGAAGCAACACTGTATAGATGGTTTCAAGAAATATAAGATATTGAATATTGTTGAAGGATGAAAAAGAGGGATAATAATCTCATGGGTGGGCAAGACATGTAGCTAATATTCTAGAAGGAATAGCAAAAGAGGAATACAGAAAAGTAGCAGCCAGATCAAAAAGAGTCTCACAGTACCTAGAAGCTTGACTTTTACTCTGAGGAACAGCAGCTAGAGATGGGAAGGATTTTGCAGCAAGCCATGTGTTCACCAGGGTGGGAGATGTGATTACTCTAAGGGTGATGGAGCAGATGGACTGGTATCATGACAGATGAGTAGAGGCAGTGAGGTTCATGAGGAAGCTGAAATTAACATTTCAAAACTCACCTTGCTTCCATAGATACTTAACACATAATACAAAAGGTCCCACATTCATTTTTTATAATGGCCTGTATAAAAATATTATTTAAAAATATGATAAATAACCAATATCAGGATTAAAAATAAATCCAAAAAACAATACTAAGGTTTTTCAAGTTTTAAAACATTCGACCAATACACAGCTTATTTTAGACATCATGCATCTATCTATTAATTTTCTATCATTTTCTTCTAATCACAGAAAAGTTTCTTTAGTTTCTTTTTATTGTAGTTACTTATTTGTCCAGTTTTCTACCCAAAGTTTCAAAGTCACATTTCAGAAACAAGATGCCAGAAGGAATAAAAACTAAATAAAAAGCATAAAGAAGCACTGTGATATACATGCAAGATATAAAACTAAAAAGATATTAAATAAAAAATTGAAATTATATTCTTGACCATGACATAGTATCCCAAAGGTTGTCAGAAAAAACAAATTATTTATGAACTTAGCCAGTTAGGTTCTTTAGCTGAGAAATGCCTATCCTAAATTAAATGTGACTACATTTTTAAAATAACCATTGTCAAATATCTAAATCAAACTCATTAATAAACTGATAGGAAGAACTTGAAAAAAAAAAAGGAAAAGCCTGATTCAGAGGATAAAATATGCCTTAAAAAAGTGTTAAAATATACTTCAAGTTTAGATATCAATTAGATCCTCATTAAAGCATTTATCAGTTAATAAATCTGATTTGGAGACATTTTACATCATTTAAAAAATTATTCATCCATTTAACAAAGTGATATTGCACAACTTTGGACCTCATTTTAAGATATTTATGTTATATTGAGACCTATTTAATCTGCTGTTTTGACCTGGTTTAATCCCATTTTAGAATAAGCTGGTTTCTGCACAGTAGCCCATTAACATAAAATCTGTGCCAGAATATTAGCTGTTCTCTCTTTCTATTGGCCTATCATTTAATCTGTACTGCAGCATTACTATTATCTGTGTTTTTTACTTAAATATGGAGTACAGAAAACCCTTTGTATCTATAATCTCATGCATATCCTAATTTAAAAATTCAAAATATCATGCTTTTTATAGTTCCATAGTCAAAAAACCAAACAAACAAGGAAACATGCACTATGTCACTACATAAATGTCATCTGGTTATTGCCATAGTCCTAGAGAGGCAATATATTTACTTTCTAAGCCATGGATAATAGACACATAAATTTCATGAGTGTTCTAAATCCAAAAATGCACAGAGAACAATTTCTTTCTGTCTCCTTCAGCAATACTGCTTTTAATGGTAATCTGGGATATGCAGAACCAAACTGATAAATGAACATACTACAAGCACTATGAACACACAGAGAAACAAGTGCTGTGTGTGGTGACAAAAAAAATAAACAATGTGTACCAGAAGACACTAATTTTAGTTTAATGTTCAATAACAAGTCATGGTTTATAAGAAACCAACAGCAAGTCACTTGGACAAGCAGGACTGTGTCCTAAGTGCCTAAGTCTTTTGCACCTTGGATTAAGAAGGCTATTCTTACTTCTCGTCACTCCTGATTATCTCTACTCCCAAAGGCAGAGACTATTTTACTTCAGTGCTCTATCAAATGGACATTGGTTTTCCAAAAAGGAACAGAACACAAACATGGTGCCCATATTCCCAGCATCTGCATTTTAACACTATCTACTACATCTTTACATGTTCATCTGAAAACTTCCCATGCATTCCTAGCCCTATCACTACTATAAACTTAACTGATACTAATGTTTTAATTACTGATATAAAAATAAAGAGGAACTCACAAACTGGAAGACTCTGCGTATGACAGGAAGGAGAGACAGAAACTTTACTGATAGGACACACATGGAATTAGTGTTTGACAGCTGTTCCCACCACCCCCATCAAGTGCATTATGAATGTACTCTCAGCAACAGTACACAAAACTACACTGCCACTAAGAACATTCTTCAACAGCAGGCAGCACTCCTTATTAGCTTTAGCATGCCACACAGCTCTTTGCTTACTGATCAGAACAGCCAACAGGGAAATGGAGTTTACAAGTAAAAGCGAGCCTGAACTGGCTAATTACTTACCTTCTCACTTAAAGCAGGCTTGTTCGTCTAACTTTTTGTTTCCTCTCTTGTCATAGCTCAGCGTCAAATGGTTATGATTCAGCAGAAGTTTGAACCTGACAGTTAAAAAGAATTTTTTTCAGAAAAAAAAAATAACATTGAAAATTAAAATTTCCTCCACTGCGGTCTTTCTGGTCTTTCTTTCCTCGCCCTCTGTGTGTTTCTTTCTCGTCTCTCTCTGCAAGGCAGCTACGTAGTGGTCTATAAATATTGACCCTCACACTTGCTCAGTGCTTTACTTGCTCATGGCACAGGTCTGTGTTACTGAACACCGTGGTAATACTCCGGCAAAGTTCTCAGCTGCTCAGACAAAGCTGTGGATTGGCTCACTACCCAGCAACCCTGTGCCTGCCTGGAAATACCATTTTGCTGCCAGCTTTACAGATGCTATGGGCCTTTCCTGAGGCCCAAATCAGGCACAGAAGGGCAATTATAAGGTTAGTCTGAAGAAATACAGCTTTCCTCAAGCAGGTGGAGAAAAGGGGGGCAGGGAGGAGTGCAAGACAAGAAAGGAAATACTGCCTTTGTTCTGGCCAACCATAATCTCAAACCCTTTATAAAAGTCAGACCTAAATGTCATTCAATTGGACTTTATAAAACTTAATTACTACATGTAATAAATGGCCAAAAACATAGAAAAGCATTTTTGTAATTGTTTTAATATTACTTCTCATTAAAATAAGGATACAGTGACTCAGTAATTGGGCACAAAGAAATGTTTTGACATAATTAAGTTCATTTCCAGAATGATAAAAATGCACTACAAAGTATATTTATCAGATAAATTATGTATTTGGTGAAAGAAGCTAAAAGGTAATCTGAAATTATGTGAATCAACATACTGTATTAACCCCAAATCATTTTACTTTATAGTTTGCAGGTGATATGAATAAGATCTCTATTATCTCCCTAGACAACCTATAATGCTCACAGTTATGAATGATAAGAAAATAAATCATGCCCATTTTTTTATTCTCTGTGCCAAGAGTAATTATTTGTTCACCTTAACTTTTCTCTTTTGATTAAATTAAAGGTGAAAGCATTTGAAATCATCTAGTCACTTACTTTACTAATGAAAAAATTCAACTCCCACCCAGGTTATAACTGCACCCAAGGTCAAGTGGCAACTCTGCAGCAGAGCCAAAACTACAGTCCTTGCCTAATTGCTCAAAGACTGTGCTCCCTTTGGTTAGTGCTTCTCAGACTCAATTTCAGGTCCACTTTCGCGTGGAAGTTTACCGAAAACCTTACCAGTAAATGCAGATACCACAACCCAAAAATAAACTAGCATAAAACAAAACAGTAATTGACAGAATAAAAGTGGTGCACAATTAACTTTCAAACAACTGAACTCCATCTTCAATAATTAATATTTGTCCAATAAATTAACTCCCCTTGTCAGAAGAGGTATGGAGCTAAATGCTGAAGAGGCAAAGAAAAAACACAGTTCCTGCTCTGGAAATGCTTATAGTCTAAGTTGGGGGGTGGAGGTTTGGCTGCAAGATAATGTGTCAAGTCCCAGGATGAAGACTGAGGTAGCAGGGAAAAGGAGCCCCAAGTCAATAGGAAGCAGGATACAGAAGGTGGTACTTCACTTGAGACTTGCAGACCTGAAGAGACTTCCAGACCTGAACAATGAGCAGGTCAGCAAGGCAAAGAAGGGAAGAATAACACAATAAAGACAGGCAGGAAAGAGTGGGATATGCACACAGAAGTTCAAATAGTTCTTTCTTGGTGGAACATAAAGACATAAAGAAAAGAAGCTTAAAAAAAAAAAAACTAGAGAAGGAGGAAGGTGTTGTAGGATTTTATAAGCCAGATTAACAAACTTAGGTTTTATAGAGTAGGTAGACCTTCAACTATTTTTCACTGACTTTTGAAATTTTAAAACATTATATAACCTTCACCTATTACCAAGTTAACATCTACAATTTTCAACAATTTTTCACCTAGAGTAAATGTATGCCTTCAAAGAATTTAATTTCTACTTCATCGGAAAATACTGCCATTTCAAAATAAGACTTATCAACTATTTTAAATATACTCAATAGAATCTAAATCCATAACAATTTAGTATAATCGTTGTCACCTTAAATATACAGATAGATACTTCTTTTAACAGCTGAAACTTGTATTTTACACTTTATTTTCTTGACCTTGACTTCCATCTCACTTCTTCATAGAATTTTTGTGTAATATATTTTATAATTAGAAATCTTTACTTGTTTCCCTGTCATGTTTCTTTAAAGTAAAAAATGTAATGCATTAGTTCAAATTGTTAAAGTATTAAATTTTCTGATTCCAAGGCAATGCACCACAGTAAGATTTGAGTAAGATTACTTACCTTTGTAAAGTAAGAGAAAGACTGTTGTTATTAAAGCATGGCTCTTGGCTAAATCAATATTAATAAAGAGTATATAAAGAAATTGAAAACCTGGACACTGATTCCATTAAAACTATCCATTCAATTGCTAAGTGAAAGAAACCAGTCTGCAAAGGCTATAAACCATATGATTCCAACTGTATCACATTCTGGGAAAGGCAACACAAAAGACGGCAAAAAGTACCCTGGTTTCCAAGGGTACTTTGGGAATGGGAAAGAACAGGAATACTAGAGCACTGCAACTAGTCTGTGGTGCTGTAATGGAAGGTGCATGACATTATGCATTTGACAAAATCCACAGAATTGTACAACTCAAGAGTGAACCCTAATGTCAATTATGAATTTCAGTTAAGTCTCTTCTACTGTCTTCTTGAAGCATGTGCCCTAGAGGGAGTAGTAGTATTATTTATTGAGTCATTACTCTCTAATAGGGGCTTTAGAAACATTGTATCGAACAATAAAAATAACCTAGACAGATGGTTATGCTTGTACCTTTTTAAGAGAAAGAAAATGGGGCTTAGAATTAATAAGTGGTAATGTCTAAAGTCATGTAACTAATAAATTGTAGAGCTGGAATCCAATCCAACTACTGGACCATAGAAGCACATACTTCTTTTATACCAGTCACTTAAATAAGTACTAGAGGCTGCCCAGGACAGGCAGAGAAGTGGACATAGCTGTTCTTTCACAAGTCAGAAAGGACTGAAAGGTCCTTATCCTGCATTTCTCTAAGAAACTGAAGTCATTTTATTATCAAGAACTAAAAGGTAGCAGAAATACAGGACTAACTGATCAATGGATGAATGTAAAGTAGAGCATGCCCTATGAAGAATTTAAACATCTTTAATCTTCAATTTGTTTGAAAGGTAAGGAACCCATGAAAAGTCAAGGGTGGCTCTTTGGGCCTTTGCCAACACAAAAGTTATAGGAGGGAGAAACATTAGAACAGGCAGTTGGGAAGAGAAGATGGCTTCAGCTTTAGACATGGTGAACTTGAGCTATCTGTGTGGCATCTTAGTGAGTATGTTCAATGGGCATTTAAATGTTCTGGTCTATGATAAAGGAGAATGAAGACTGCATCAATTCAGTAGTCTTCTATTCTTATTTTCCTGCTCCAAACCTTGCCACCATATAGTCTATGCTGAACATAGAAGACACAAACATCTTATTCATCTGCTAAACAAAATCCTGTACTGCCACCTCATCTTACAAAAAGAAACGGCCAAAGATCTTATAATGATCCATACACCCCTACTTTTTTTTTTTTTGGTACCAGGAATTGAACTCAGGGGTACCTGACTGCTGAGCCACATTCTCAGTCCCATTTTGTGTTTTATGTAGAGACAGGGTCTCACTGAGTTACTTAGCGCCTCGCAGTTGCTGAGGCTGGCTTTGAACTCTTGATTCTCTGGTCTCAGCCTCTCAGAGTGCTGGGATTACAGGCATGCACCACCACGCCCAGCCATAAATCCCTACTTGACCAGCTCACTCACTACTTCTCAGTACCAACAACCACCCGGCTCCTCAACTCCAGCTTGCTGATCCCCTTACGTTTTTAAAAATGTGCCTAGCAAGTTTGTCCTTAATATCCTTCTATTTATTGTTGCCATCCTGGCATGACCTTCCTGCAAACAGTGGCAGGACTGACTATTTACCTCCTTCAATTCTCTGTTCAAATGGCACCTGCTCAGCAAACCCTATCATTGACAATTTAAGACTGCAAACTTCCTTCTTTATTATTTGATTGTTATTGCTCTTCTCCTCCCAGTAGAAAGTAGGTTCAACAACAGCATAGATTCCAAATACCTAAACCGAGCCTTGAACATAATAAGTGCATAATAAACATTTATTGGGTAGATGACTGAAATAGACATTGGTGAGCCACACGTTAATGGTTCCTGAAGTCATGAGCTCTCTCAGGGGAAGCATGTGTAATTAGAAGATAACCCCAAATCAAAATTGTAAAGGCAGATTGGGGAAGAGGGGACCCACAAAGATTAAAAGAAACTAAGAGGTGATCAGGGGAAGAAAGAAAAGGGATGAATTAGATTGGTGCATTAATAGGAGTAAGTAATCAGCAATGCCAGATGTCACAAAAAGATCAAATATGAAAAGGATAGAAAAAAGCCCATTACATACAATATTCATAATGTATTTTCACACTACAACCACTGAAACATATAAAACTTAAATTTGGGGGCATATGAATGATGTTTTAACAAAGAAGTTATGAAGACAGAAAGCACTGATACTTGAGCTGCTTCCATTGGAGTGGGGAGGTCAGCATGTAAGTGGCATAAGAGTGAAGAAATGAGAAAGAAGGACAGGGACAATGATCTAAAACAGCAGGAACAAAAACTCACTACAATGTACAGGCTAAGTAAGCGCTCCAAGATCGAGGTGATGTGAGGTTTTCTCTCTATTTGGACTGTGCTATGGTTTGGGTCTGGAATGTCCCCCCAAAGGTTCATGTGTTAAAAGCATGCTCCCTAATGCAGTGAGGTTTGGAGGTGGGCCTTTTAGGCTGCCATGAGCTGAGCAACTTTCCTCTGCCACCACGATATTCTGCCTCACCTCAGTACCAAAGGAACATAGCCCGCCAAACATGGGCTGGATCCTCTGAAACCATGAGCCAAAATAAACCTTTCCTCTTCTAAGTTGTTCTTTTCAGAAAAACTAACAATGTAAGTTATATATGTACCTTAACTTCTTCTTAGTAAAATGGGGTCAATATTAGAATTTGTGTCATTGAGAATCAGTATATACTTCACTTTATTGTAAAAATGTTTCACAGTATGAATATACCAGGTTTTATTTATCCATTCATCAGCTGATGGACATTTGGGTTGGTTTCCACTTTGGGCCATTATGAATAATGCTATTATGAACATTCATGTACAAGTTTTTGATTGAATTTATGTTTTCATTACTCTTGAGTAAATATCAAGGAACTGCTAAGCAATCTGGTAATTTAACATTTTTAAAAAACTGTCAAACTGCTTTCCAAAGTGGCTGTAACTATTTCACATCCCTGCCAGCAAACATATGAAGGTTCTCTACAAACACCTGTAATTAATAAAATCTATAATCATCTCTTCAGAGTGATAATAGTATAGTTGAAATAGAATCCCATTGTCATTTCTCCAGTGACTAATAATGTTAAGCATATTTTCATGTATTTATTTGCCATTAAGGTATTTACTCTGGAATTTTGGTAAATGTTATTTGAGAAAACTCTAAGACCAAAGCTTAAAGTATATTTTAAAGTGCTTAAAAGAGGTGTACCTGGCATAGACACAGCCACTCACTTATTAAGTGAATAAATAAACAAATAAAAGATTAAAGAATTAGAAATATTTACTAGCATATTCTTTCAGTTTTTAAACTACATTTGAATTCTTGTACAGATTCAATAGAATATTTACTAATGAAAAGAAGCTTTGACGGGAAGAAAACAATCACAGAAAAAAAATAGATTCATTTTCTGCTCACCATGATAACTGCTACCTATACTGGTATTTTAGTTTAGTAAGCTAAGCATCAGATAATGTTAGGAAACTGAAATTGTAATCAGTTATATTAATGGTTTAATACTTCCTTGCAGTTAGAGGTTAAAAAAAAGCTAAGTAGCAAATGTTTTTAAGAAATGCTGTGAACAAACTTAATCACATATGAATAATACAAAGTTATCTAACCCTATAAAGAATGACACACTGTTCAGAGGCAAATAGGTACACGCAAAATATTAGTGATACAAGTTTGTCCTCATTTCTCACCTGAGGTAATATGTGACTTTCAACATAAATGACTAAGGAAAAAGAAAACTGACTATACTGTGCCTAGTTAAAAGTAAACCATGGACTATTTTCTGCTTTTTCTTCCTTTAGAGGCCTACTATTAGTTATATCAGATAGAGTTGCTTACCTTTAACTCTAAGGTTCTTTGTTCTCAGGTAATAAATACTTTGGGTTCCCAGGACCCCAGAGGAAAAACATATATAAGTCTACTAACCCTTACTGCTGCCACTTTGTAAGTACTCATCCATTATTAGTTTGAGAAGTATTGACTGCACAATTAATAAATAGGCCATCTGTTCTTCTCAACTGGAATAATGTTTGTAAATTAAGAAATAGGAATATACTAAAAAAGCAAACCATAGCAAAGAATGTGTATCCTTTTAAACTTTTATTTGACATCACACCAAACTTAACGCCAAATGAAAAGACCTTATCATTTATAAACACAAATTGTTCTGAAACTCATAGTTCATAGAATGCACATAACCAGAACCAGTAACACTCAAATATGTTTAATGAAATAAGTTAATAATAGTGAATAACATCAGAAATATCACTATTTTTATGTTATAGTTGTGGCTAATAGACAAGATCTCATTTTTCTTCATGCTTATTAAAAATACCTAAGTTTCCAGTTGTATATCAGTATTTCCATTTTTTCCTAGTACTATTATACATATTTATATAATATGAAGTCAATGTCAAAAGTTTTAACATAATATTTGCAATACAGTTTCCAATTTTAAACAATTCTTAAAATCATCATATACTTTAAATAATTTTCTTTTTCTCAGTGCTGGGAATTGAACCCAGGGCCTTGCTCATCATAGGTAAGTACTATACAATCCCCACACCTTTTCATTTTGAGACAAGATCTCACTAACCTGCCCAGGCTGGCCTCAAACTTACAACCCTCATGCCTCAGCCTCCCAAGTAGCTGAGATTACCAGTGTATGCCACTGCATCCAGCTGACATTTCTTAAAGTTGATGAATTAATCCCCACTTACTCAAATTCTTTTGCAGTTTTTTATTAGTTCCAATCAGTTACACATGATAGGAGAAAGCTCTTCAATTCACTGTACACAAATGGGGCAGAATTTTTCACTTCTCTGTACATGAAGTACAGTCACACCATTCGTGCAATCATATGTGTACCTAGGGTAACTGTCTCATTCCACTATCTTTACTACCCCCTTACCCCCTCCTCCCCTCCCTTTCCCTCTGCCCCATCCAAAGTTCCTCTACTCATCCCATGCCCCACCCCCCATTATGGGTTAGCATCCACTTATCCTCCATCTCTACCCAAAGGACAGTTTACTACAGTGATGCAGCCACTTAAATGTTTATAGCAGCACAATTCACAATTGCTAAACTGTGGAACCAATCTAGATTTCTTTCAATAGATGAATGGATAAAGAAACTGTGGTACATATACACAATGGAATATTATTCAGCATTAAAAGAATAAAATTATGGCATTTGCAGGTAAATGGATGGAGGTGGAAAATATCATGCTAAGCAAAATAAGCCAATCTCAAATTTTTCTACAACTCCAAAGCAGAAATTAAATTAAGCCAATGGACAGTAATAATCTGCATAAGAGTTTTAATTCCATTAATCACTGGATAGCTCTAATCATTACTTGACATTTCAGGCAAGAGTTCTTTCATCCCAAAGTAGTTGAGCTCTTAGTACCTGTTTCTTTTTTATTATTATTTATTTGAATATCTTTCATTTATACAAATGCCCATAATTAGCAATATGCCATTAATTTAATAGAATGTTTGTAGAAAAAAGCTGCAGTATTTTTAAGTAAATGCAACTAGAATCACAAGACTAGTAGATGTTTTTTCCAACACAGGAGAAGGGTCATAAAGGTGATACTGAAACCATCCATTCTAGAGATATTTATGTTATATTAAAGGAAAGAAGCAAACATTGCAGGACTTTCTATAATAAGTTAAAGCCATACATTCTTTAGGATAGAGAATGGGAAATCCCAGCCAGGAAGGATTCTGCAAAAAACAACTCAATGACCTCAATGGGGGAGGGAAGTGCTTGTCTACCAAATTTAAGGTGTATGTTTGTTTTTAATTTAGCAATCATATGTCAGTAGCTCATAAAAATATCACTCAATGACTAAATTTAACTAAGTGAAAACAGGAATGCAAAGTAAGTTTAATAATCCATCAAAGAAAATAAAACTAAAACAACCGGGTTTATTTTACTGTTTCATGATAAATATTCTTTCCTATGGAGTATTTAAATTGTAAAGCTGAAAAAATATCATTATTCATTTTAATACCAGATCTTGCCATCAAAATGTATATTTTTTAAAAAAGAGAAAACAGGAAGAAAATAACAAAACAAACTAAACTTAATAAGAAATTAATGAAACCTCCATTATCCTGTTTGTTTCACATATATAATGTGGTTGTTTCTTCTAGCTGTCCTGATTGACACAGCCTAAAATTTCTTGAAATGTGATGTCAAAAATAACTAAAGGGTAATCCAAAAAAAAACAAAACAAAACAACAAAACAAAGAAGAAAGAAAGGAAGGAAGGGAGGAAGGAAGGAAGGAAGGAAGGAAGGAAGGAAGGAAGGAAGGAAGGAAGGGAGGGAGGGAGGGAGGGAGGGAGGAAGGAAACAAAAAGCTAAGAATGAAAAATCTCTTTTTTAGCTCTGTAATTTAGTAGATCTTAATACTGTCATGTATAACACATTTCCAAGAGTTAATTTAGATTCTGAGATACATTGAAATAATCTTTCAAGTTTTTCAAGTTGTAGTTTCATGAGATTAGAGTAGGTGAAAACTGTAGCACTCAGATTATTTCCCCTCTTCTAATTGCTTCATTATTAGCCTTAAATCAAGCAAGGGCAGAGTTGGAACTGGGTTGAAGACAGATGGGTGGTAAAAGCAGAAAAAGTAAAAATAAAGGACATCCGTACACTTCTTATTCATGACCCAATAAAAGAGATCAAATAATATTAACATACAGCATAACAACCTGTTTGTTTTGCTCTAATTTTTATTGAACTGAATCAAAATAATTGTTCTGTATAAACATTTGTGTTTGAAAAAACATATACAAACAGCTATTCATACTTTTAAAATGTCAGCAGAGAATATGACAGAATATTTTGAAAGTACGGGAACCTCAAAACATGTTCTCAGGTCCTCATTGCCCAATTCCAAATGGTATGTACAAATCCAACACTCACATTTACATAGCATTTGATATTGTTAACAAGTATTCTTTCCTATATCATATCATCTGACTTGCAGTGAAAGCATCCCTACTTTATATATAAGGAAACTGAAGTTCAAAGCAGGTAAGGGAACAACCATGATGTCAAAGTCTAAAATGATAGAATCCTCAAGTCCTCTCACATTAAATCTTGTGCCCTGATCAGTCTTTAAGTAATACCACAGGAAAATATCTCAGTAGAAATTATTTTCATTTGAGAAAAAAATAATAGTTCTTAGGAACAGAATGAAGTGTTCCAATTTGGGGCAGGTTTTTGTTGATAATGGCGAGAGAGAGAGAGAGAGAGAGAGAGAGCGAGGGAGCGCGCTCGTATCTTGGTTTCTCCACTGTTGTTTAATGATAGGACCATTACTTAATCATTCACATTAAAAATATTGTGTCCCACTTCTACTCTCCCCTATTTCCAACTGGAAAATAATACTCAAGATTCTCTCTTTGAAAAATCTCTGGAGTCTGGTCTCCTTTTTTCCTTTTCCTCTTTTTTTTTTTTTTGGGGGGGTGGTGCTAAGGATTGAACCCAGGGCCTTGTGCATGCGAGCCAAGCACTCTACCAACTGAGCTATATCCCCAGCCTTTCCCTCTATTCCTATCAAAATTCAAATTTAGCTTTTATAAAACCTTACATACCAAAGTGATCACAATCAAGTCTTTCTATCACCACTCTACTCTTTTCTTCATCAATCTCCTATATTGTTACTATACTTTAAAATTTTTTTTCAACACCTTCTCTTGCTGACAACAGGGTTCAGACTTCTTGGCATGGAATATGGGCCTCTCCACCCTCTTGACCTGGGCCTACCTTTTCAGCTTCATTTCCTTTTTGTCCATAATGTAAATCCCACGTTACGCTCTCCTAACACACCAAACCATATGTTCCCTGGAAATGCAATGTGCTGCACTTCCATACCTCTGTGCCTCTTCACAGGATGCCCTTTTGTTAACCTTTATTTCCAGAGTAAATTTTAAGCTAGTGAAGAACTAGATTCAAATAAATGGACATGTAGATTCAAATTAAAATAAGAAAAATTATTTGGGTGCTATGATTCTGACATTAAGACTCCTTATTTTCTCTTTAGAAATGTACAAATTGCTTGATGTACACTTTTTTCCCTCCTGAAAACTGAAGGGAAAAGCATGTATAGATCCCACACCTCCAGCAGCACAGCTGAGACTACAAGGTGTATATCAGTATGATTTTGTGAGATCTGACCAGCATTTCTGTCCTGAGCACCCACTCCACTCTTCTTTGTTTTTAATAATCTCTGTGATAAAAAAAAATTAGGCCATGAAAATATGACAATTTTGACAGTATGATAATGTTCCTTTCAAAAACCCTCGTCATCTAGCTCTCAAGTAAAATTATGTATAGTGGTGCCACTTTGAAGAGATTTTGAAGCAGAATTCAATCTGTTATAATAATCCTAAGTAACATTTAAGTGCTCACATTATGACAACAGAACCCACGAAACTAACAGGGCATCTACACAGAGAATTTTAAATATTTATGTGCCCAAAGATTGCTGCATTTTCTTTTGGGTAGAACAACAAAGTTCAGAGTATACTGGTGAAAGTTATCATTAGATTTACTGGCAATCAATATCAATTAAAAGCTACATTTTAAAATGCATATCAGGTGTTATTGGAAAATGCATTCATCTGAATAGCAGCTATTGAAAAGTTTATCAAAAGAGTAAATAATGTATAAAAAAGTCCCCAGTGAGTGATGAAAACCTTATTCGAATGACAAGCCACATATCAGTTAGAAGCCAGTGCTCAGACTTATTGGCACCAACAATGTTTTCTTAATTTCCTAAGTGTGCATAACATCACACACCCCCAGTTGGCTTATGCTACCCTTCCTTACTGCTTTCTTCTATTTGAATCTACTTTGACTTCCTTATATTCCTGACAAATCCATTTTATAATTCTAATTATCATCTCTAATGCTTCTTGTAGAATAGTTTGTATTTATTTTTCTGCTTTCATCCAACAAACAGTTGCTGGGAACCTGTTATGGGGCCTGGCACTACAGAAACCATCTCTGTTCTCTGAAGCTGGTGAGGGAGACAGGTCAGTAACCAGATTCCAATAATACAACAGATAACGGCCATGATACAAACATGCAGCACAGAAAAGATAAATTTCCTAGATACAGAGCTCAGAGAAGGATATTCAGAGGAGGGGCGGGGGGGATATACCCAAGTTCTTAAAATAGGATGAGTTCACCAAAAAGTATTTAATGTTTTCATATATAGGACACTATGGGACTGACAGTAAGAATCAAAACATGGCCTTGGAGAAAGAAACTTGAGTAGAGGTAACTATTCCAGGCTTAGTATTGCTGCCCTTCAGTTTTCAGTACTTAGCCACATTTCTAGGTTTGCTTCTTAATCTTTGTTGACATCTCCACCCATTTCACTGTCTTTAATATTTAAAATGCAATCCTATGTAGTATTTTTGAAGAAAGAAAAGATATAATTATGTATATTACCATAGTAATTTTTCTGTTTTTTTATTCAGAAAACATTTCTTGAGCAACTGCAATGTGAGGCTTAGCTTTAAGTCTTGGGAACATGGTAGAGAACCAGATGTTCCAGTTCTCTGCCCTCCTGGGAAAGGAAAAACAAATGAATATAATACTATCTCATGGTAAAACAAATACAGTAATAAAACTAATACAGAATAATGTGACAATGCTGGGGAAAAGAAAGCTTCAGATGGGACTGGCTTAAGAAAAGCTTTGCTTGTAGCAGAGCCCTTAAGGCTGAGGCCTAAATGAAGAAAGGAAGATGGTTACGTAATGATGGGTCAGAGGGGCATTCCAAACAGAAGGAACTGCGAAGGGAAAAGTCCCTTGGGTAAAAACAATGTCTGGTATTCAAGTGACATAAAAGGCGGGGAGCACATGATAAAGTGAGATAAGTCCGTGGTGGCTGAAAGATGTGGGAGCTTGAGGTCAGTGGCTCTGAAATGTGCTACACGTTAAAATCATCTGGGATGCTTTCAAAAATCCAGATGCCCAGGCCATATCCAAAAATCAATGAAATTAGAATCATAACAGTAAAAAACAGATATCAATATTCTTTAAAGTTCTCTGATTGTCATATGCACCCAAAGTGGAGAGGTATAATTAAGGCCATTATAATTTAAATGTTAGTCAATTATAAAAACAGTCACTGAAATAAAGAAGTTTCATCTGAAACTTGTCATGCACCTATTATTTAATTTCTATCTGGATATTTGGTAAAAAGGAGCAATATCCCTTAGAAATACATCCCTTCCTAAAGCAAATTTTCTTTAAGGAAAACAAAAATAATTATTAAAATGTTTTCCTCTAAAAATTAAAACAATTTAGTTGAAAATAATTTTCTGGAAATGCCCGACACAATCATGTCCATTCTAATTCACTGCTTTTATGTGTTCTCTGTAATTTTAGAATTTATTTGCTTGAAAATTTTAAATAATCTTATATCTTCTGAGGAAAATATATACAAAAATTGGGACAAATTTTGCTTATATTATTATTATTATTATTTTTAAAGAAATGGAGGTCTCACTGTTGCTCAGACTGGCCCCAAATTCTTGAGTTCAAGTAATCCTCCTGCCTCAGCCTACCAAGTAACAGTGACTATAGGGACCACCTTATCAGGCATTATTCTTTTCCATTATTCATAACTGACCATGTGTGGATAGTATGTGTACTTGATCCCATTTAAAAGGGCCCAAAACATCATTTTGCAGCATGCAGTTTTGACAAGAGTTCATTGGCTAAAGCTGCATGACTCAACAGGGAAATAATGTTTGAGGGAAAGTGTGGTTGACTTACTAAGACTGTTTGAACCTGATAGTTTATGCACACTTAGATACATTTATCAGGTGCAGTTGGTGTTTCTATTTTCAAATAAACACACTGGATTATCTTTTTTCACAGTGTATTTAGTGGGAGAAAAAGGTCTCCTAATCATATTAAAACCTCACATTTTCCAACTATGTCACTTTAGGTTCTTATTTTTTTGACAGTTTTGTTACGATTGTTCATAACCAAGAAATCTTAGTTAATTGTAAAAACAGCAGAAGCAATCAAGTACTGGTCACAGTCCAAGAAAGAAAATATTCAGACAAAAATCTAATTTCACTATGATGCGATGCTGTAGTACTAAGAGTTCCACTGTGGACCATCTCCTCAAGCTTCTATTAGCATATTAAAATATGCTAACTACTTGAGGGAAATTAATTAAAACCTCAACCACTCAATAGGAGATGTAAAAACTGCATGTAAGGATTACTACCACCAATTTTTTCTTCAAAGAAATTTTAAGGCAGTATACAAGTTTTCTGCATAGTTCATTGGTCATGGGATTCACAGCCTATGAGTTAAAACAAATGAAAACTTCTACTCAACATTCTATCTGATGAATCCAGATAAGGTAATCTCTATCTCAACACAGCCTTTGCACTTATTTTAGTACCTTTATTAAAAGCCACAATATTCTCAACCTGTATTAGATACCTGTCTTCCCTTTCCTAGTGGATTACATTGAAATCAGGAGCTATGTTTTATATTTTTCTGCACATCACACTTCTTCTGTGGTGCTAATCACCTAATTAATGAATGAATAATGAAGACTTAACAACCTTCCACGGTCCAAGGGAAGATATATCAAGCAGCACAATGCTAGTATGAACTGGCGCAAATATACTTTTCCACTTCCAAGCTCTGGCTCCCATTCTCTTCCAACTTGACCAAAAAAAAAGACACATGAAAAATACTTGGAAATCTAAATGAGTAGTACTGCTATGTTCCAAACAGGAAGATTCAATAGATGAGAGTTTGTTGAATAGAGACTGCAGACTCAAATGAAAATAAAATAGGGTCATAAATTTATTTACTCACTCATTCCATCAGTGAATGATGCTGAATGTCTAATATATACCAGGTACCCAGTATAAACAGAAATAAATAAAACACAACTCCTGCCTCCACACAACCCACTGTCAAACTCTGTAATACATAGTAATAAAAGCGATAAAAGAGCTATGCAGAAGTGATAAATCTGAAGGTACCTAATTGGGGAGAAAAGGTATCCTAGAAGCAAGTCTTATCAGGATGAGTAGAATTAGTCTACCAGAGGAAAAAACAGAGGATAAATAACTCCAACATATGTGCAGAGGCAATGACTTTCTGAATAGGACTCCTATAGTTCAGGAAATAAAACCAAGAATCAAAATATGTGATGTCATTAAGGTAAAAAGAACTTCTACACAACAAACAATTAACAGAATGAAAAGATAACC
>PVHX01000323.1:149783-176414 GCA_004024805.1 Geosciurus inauris
GTGGCTCACGCTTGTAATCCCAGCACTTAGGGAGGCTGAGACAGGAGGATCGCGAGTTCAAAGCCAGCCTCAGCAATGGCGAGGCACTAAGCAACTCAGTGAGACCCTGTCTCTACATAAAACACAAAATAGGGCTGGGGATGTGGCTCAGTGGTCGAGTGCCCCTGAGTTCAGTCCCTGGTGCCAAAAAAAAAAAAGATAACCTACAGAACGGGAGAAAATCTTTGCCAGCTACTCGTAACAGAGAATTAATATCTTGTATATATAAAGAACACAAAAGAATCAACCCCCATCTCCCAAAAAGCAAATAAACCATTCAATAAATGGGCAAATGAAATAGAGATTCCAAAGGAAACATACAAATGGCTAACAACATTATAAAAAAAAATGTTCAACATCTTTGGCCAACAGGGAAATGCAAGTCAAAACTACATTGAGATCTCATTTCACCACAGTCAGATTGACAATCATCAAGAGTACAAATAGTAATAAATGCTGGCAAGGATGCGGGGTGGGGGAAAACTTTTATACACTGTTGCTGAAATATAAATTAGTGCAGACACTATGGAAATCAATATGGATGTTCCTTAAATAAACTAAAATGGAAGTATCGTAGTTATACCACTCCTCAATATTTATCCAGAAGATTTTAGGTCAAAATACTTTAGAGAAACATGCATACCCATGTTTATAACAGCACAGTTCACAATAGCCAAGTAATGGAACCAGCCTAGGTGTCTGTCAACAGATGAATGAGTAAAAAAAAAAAGGTGATATATATATATATATATATATATATACACACACAATGGAGTTTTATTCCATCATAAATAAGAACAAAATCACACTATTTGTAGGAAAAGCATTTGTAGGATGTGGAGAGGACAGTATTATGTTAAGCAAAACGAACCAGACTCAGAAAGAAAAGTATTGCATGTTTTCTCTCACATGTAAAAGGTAGAAGGGGAAAATAAGAAAAGAAGAATATCATGACAGTAAAAGGGAGATAACCGAGGTAGAAAAAGGGATAAGCAGGAAAGAGGAGAGGAGTATAAGGGTATATAATAGGGAGTAAAACTGATCAAATTATGTTTTGTGCATGTATAAATATGCCACAATGAAACTCAGCCTGCCACATAGTTAATATGCACCAATAAAAATCAGTCTAGCAGAGGAGGATCTATTCTGGAAAGAGGCACAGCTGTGAGGAACTGTGTAGTTTTGGCAAAGAATGACAAGCAAGTCTCTGCAGCTGGAAAAGAGGCTCCAAGACAGGGATGTCAGGAGATAAGGCAAGAAAGGAAGGGCTTACTTAATCATGGAGAGTCTGTTCTGCCAAGGAAAGGTATCATCCAGCAATGGGCAGACCACTGAGCAGTTTTAAGAAACTGAGGGATATACTAAGATTTGTGGAACCAAATGGAGGATAGAGAAAAGGCTGAGGATGTCAAACACTTACAAGGCAAGCAAAAGAATACAAAGGACTAGCTGTGGTGCCTGACTGTAATCCCAGTGGCTTGGGAGGCTGAGGCATGAGGATCTCAAGTTCCAGGCCAGCCTCAGCAACTTAGCGAGTCCCTAAGCAACTTAGTAAGACACTATCTCAAAAAACAAAAAGGGCTGGGGACATGGCTCAGAGGTTAAATGCCCCTGGGTTCAGTTTGTGGTACAAAAAAAAATAATGGAATTCAAAGACCTAAAAGGTTTATGTTCAACCTATTAATAAAATTTGGTTTATATGATGAACACAATACATATAATTAATATAAGTAACACCATGATAATCAACGAGTTACTGATCAACCAGAAATTAAAGTTTAGAACAAATAACAAGTTCAATTTTCACAAATAATGATGACAAATTGTTATGTATATAATTATATACATAATCTCATAACAACTGAAATGTTGAAATGTTGAAAGAAGGAAATTGAAATTATCTGGAAATACTTGTTATCAAAATATGATATTCCAATTATTTACTCACCTCATGTTAATTTTGTTACTTCATTATCCAGTTTCTGATGTTTTTCATATTATCTTTGCCTTATGTTGTTTTTACAGTTTTACTATTTCTGCCATGTTTGAAAAACTATTCAATAGCTTACTACCTCCTTTGTTCAAAAGGCCTTTCAATAGCCTTAAAAATTAGCCTATAATTAAAAAATAAATAAAGACTACTACCAGTTTCACTGGACTTCTTGCTAGGATTCATTTTGCATTACAGAGGAACTTACCTGAGGGTAAATTTATGAGGTAAAATTATGGCTATGACACAAAATAATCAAGCTATACTGGAACATACTCTATTGTACTTTTCCTGTATTTTAGAACATCATTCGAACTATGATTAGTAAGCTTACTTGCACTAAGAAACATTGCCTACAATTTTACAATGGCTTAAGTTTCATCATGAGTGGCAGAACTGAGTGGCGGAGCTGACTGCCAAAACATGACATGCTTTCCTAGGCACAATAATTACAGTGAACTGTGATGACTTATGGTATTTCTCATTCATTTTTCTATATTTGATCCTTTTAAGAAGTCTACATGGAACCTGGTCCCTTGACAGCTCAAGGAACATACATTCATGTTTCACAGAGGTAGCAGTTTTCTAGTCCTTGATTCTCACAAGCTGCATGCCTGGCTCTCTCACAAAAACTAGTTGGACAGTATTGTTGCTGAAAGCAAGAGGAATCCAAAGTAATAAGATTCAGTGAACAGGGTCCAGCCTATGCAGACTAAACATCCAAAACAGTCAAAAATGTTTCAAAGCACACATGGCCCACATATGTAGCAACAGAAGATCAACTAAGTTGGTATGGCCAAGAGCAAAGAGATGCCAGCAGCTGCATGTTCATTGCTTTCAATAAAGATTTCATTGTTCATATTCGTGAAGTTCAACCACATGGGTCATGATACTTTAAAAGATTAATTTTAAGAACTGCTGGTACAATCTGTCAATAGTTATGCATGGATTTAGAAAGAAATGTAATTTCTTCATTTCAAGTGACATTTTTCTTCTTTTCTTAAAACAACACAGGTTTCAGTAGCTGGCCAGTTAAAACTATTACCATTCATAAATTCTGCATGTTCAAGAACTTGATATCACTTAAAACATGCACCACCCACAATCATAATTTTGGTTTTGCCAAGAGAAAAACATCAAATTTAAATACCAATAAATGCTATATATAGAAATTCACTAGATGTATAAATAGCAAAACTGGAGTGTGAAAGCAAGTGTGTTAAGTTTAAGGCATTTTTTTTTTAAACATGAAAGACTATATATCAAATTTCTATTAGTTTTAGCATTAACCTATAAAGATTGGATACAAAATTATGAAAGATTTTATTTTGCAAAGATAGCTACAACAATCTTTCTGAACTTAAAACCACAGAGAATGTGATATTATATGACTTCCAAAACAAAATTATATAATATTTCATCTCCTATCTTACTCATCAAAATATATTCTCAAAACCTTCAGTTACCATCTTAGAAGTCTTACCATCCATAGGCTACTACTCTATACTAGAATGACCAAACTACCCAATGCGGAGAAACCAGGGACAACTTGAGACTACATGAATAAACACATGCCTGGGCAACTCCCAGCTGCATCAAACTTTCTTTGTCCCACCTCCAGATACCATTTGATTGCCAACAGCACGAAAGACCCTAAAAGAGAACACCCAGTTGAGCCTAGTCCAAAATCTTGACCCACAGAAACCATGAGAAGTGATACAATTATTTTTCTTTTAAGTCACTATTTTGTAGTAATTTTTAAAAAACAATAGGTAACAAGAAGGTATTTTGATAGAAGTGATATGCTATTAAATAATTTCAAAGATGTGCATTGACCTTGGCACCAGAGAGCATACAGAAGGCAAAAGAACCTGGAAAAGACTTTTAATGAAACTTTGAGGGCTTTACAAAAATAAGGACTATTTTACTGGAAGGTATAGATTCTTGTTATGCAGTAGCAGAAAATTTAGTGATAAATTTAGCCCATTGATGCTGAAAACAGAAAGTATACCAAATTAGCTCCAAGAATCTGAATATGGAGATTTCCAAGAAGAACAATGAGAGGAACACCTGCTTTACTTTTGCTAGAAAAGAAATAGAGGAAAGTCTTCCAAGTTGTGGTTAGTGCATCATGACACAAAAGACTAACATTACTACAAGTTTATACCTGGATTATTAGAACTGTGGAGAACACCATCTACAAGATTTTGTTTTTCCTAAGTTGACTGGCATATGATTTTGCTCTGGAATGTTTGTAGTAAATATGGTTTAATATATCATCTCAAAGTGGTGCTGAAAATCAGAACAGTACAAGTTAGACATTAATTAAAAGTATCAATACCTAGATATTTTCCCAGTCAGGGGCTCACAAAAGAAAAGTCATTGAATAGTCCCTTACATAAAAAAAGAAGTGATAATCATTCCAACAGATGAGTAAACATAAAAGCAGTTTGAAAAAGCAAGAGGACAAACAACTCAGATAGCCCTCACCCTTCAAAAACTGATCCCATTGACACCACAGTGAAGGAAATGTCAGAGAAAAATTTTAGAAAGTTCATGGTTAAAATGTTCAAAGAACTAATATAATATATAAGGAATGAACTTAGAGATGAAATATAGGAAATGAAAGATCATTTCAATACAGAGAGAGATTCTGAAAAAGGATCAAGTGGAAATCCTGGGAATGAAAAATCAACAAATCAAATTAAAAATTCAGTGGAAAGCATCAACAATAGATTAGACTACTTTAAAGAGATATTCCCAGGTCTTGAAGATCAAGTATATAATCTTGAAAATAAAGTTGATAACAAAGAAAAAATTTCAATAGACCATAACCAGAATAGTAAACAAATCTTGGATAACAATGAGAGGCCAAATTTAAGAATCACTAGGGTAGAAGGCTCCAAAATACAAACTAAAGGAATGCACAATCTTTTCAAAGAAATAACAAAAAATTTTCCAAATCATAGGAACAAGATGGAAATCCAAATACAAGAGGCATACAGAACCCCAAATAGGCAAGATCAAAAAAGATTCTCTCTAAAACACATTAAAATGTCTAAAATAATTAAATAATTAAAAATAATAATAAAATAATTAAATGTCTAAAATACAGAATAAGGATAGAATTTTAATAGTCCTAAGAGAAAAAAGGCAGGTTACATTTAGAGGTAAGATAGTTTGGATTTTAACTGACTTATCTCAGTCCAGTCCCTAAAAGCTAGAGAGCTTAGAATGATAAATACCAAGCCCTGAAAGAAAACGGGTGCCAACTAAGGTTACTATATTCAGCAAAACTATGTTTAAGAATTGAAGATTAAATAAAAACCTTCCATGGTAAGCAGAAACTAAAATAATTCATAACCACTAAGCCTGCACTACAAAATGTACTTGATGAAATACATGCAGAAGAAATTTAAAAATGTGAAATCCAGCATAGTGATGAACTGCACTTGAACAGAAAAAGTAAAATCAAGTCTGAACTCAGCATTAGAAATAAATCAAAAGGGCAGCAAATAAAAATCATTGCTGTAAAATAACACAGAATGAAAATGGTCTAAACTCTCCAATCAGAAGGTGAAGATTGCAGAATGGATTAAAAAACAAGACCCAACCATATGCTGTTTACATTAAGACTCACCTCACAGGCAAAGACACCCACAGACTGAAGGTGGAAGGATGGGAAAAGATATACCATGAAAATGGAAACCAGAAGCAAATAAGAGTAGTTACTCCCATAGCAGACAAAGTAAACTTCAAGCCAAAATTAATGAGAAGAGACAAAGGTCATTTCATACTGGTTGAGGGAATTATCCACCAAAAAGATATAATGACTGCAAGCATTTCTGCTCCAAACAATGCTGCCTGTATGTAAATAAAACAAACCCTTCTCAATAAAAAGAATCAAATAGACTGTGATATAAAAGTACTGGATGATTTCAACACATCTCTCACCATTAGACAGACAATCCAGACATAAACCAAGTAATGACTCTTCAGAACTAAAAAGTACTATTAATCATATGGACCTAACAGACAGCTACAGAATGTTTTACCCACTAACAACCAAATTCACTTTCTTCTCAGTGGCTCATTAAACTTGCTCTAAAATAGTATTTTAGGGCACAAATTTTACAAATGTAAGAAATATAGATAATTCTTTCATTCTATGGGATCATAATGGAAGGAAACTAGAAATCAATGACAAGGTAAAAACAGAAATCATTTTAACACCTTGAGATTAAGTGATACATTTTGAATGAGGAACAGATCACAGAAGAAATTAGGAGAGAAATGAAAATTTAGAAACAAGTGAGAATAGAGATACAACATAAAAATCTCTGGGACAGTAGGAAGACAGTTCTAAGAGTAAAGTTTAAATCATTGAGTTTGTACATTAAAAAAAAAGATACCATATAAATAATCTAACATCACACCTAAAGGCTGTATAAAAAGAACAAACTTACATTGAAATCAGTAGAAGACAGGAAATAATTAAGATCACAGTCAAAATTACAAAAGATCAATAAAACAGAGTTGAAAAGATAAATAAGATTGATAAACCCTTAGCCAAATTACCAAAAGAGGGAGAGGAACTGAATCAGCAAAATTAGAGATGAAAAAGAAGATACCATTGCAGGCATTTTTGAAATCCAGAAGATCATTAGAAAATATGTTGAAAATTTATACTCTAATAAGCTGGAGATCCTTGATCATACTAATTCCTAGAGATCCAGGATTCATTCAAATTGAAGATATGGAAAACTTAAATAGATCAATATCAAGTAATGAAACTGAAGCAGCAATTAAAAGCCTTACAACAAAGAAAAGCCCAGCACCAGATAGATTCTCAGCTGAGTTCTACCAGAACTTTACGGAAGAATTAATACCAATCTTCCTCAAATTATTTCATGAAGTAGAAAACGAGGGAGCAGAACTAAAATCATTATATGAAGCCGTTATCACCCTAGTACCAAAATCTGACAAAGACACATCAAGAAAGAAATTTCAGGTCAATATCCTTGATGAATATAGGTGCAAAAGTCCTTAATAAAATATTGGCGAACCACACTTTTAAAAAGTTCATTAAGAAGATAGTGCACCATGATCAAGTGGGTTTCATCCCAGGGATGCAAGGTTGATTCAATATACACAAATCAATAAACATGATATACTACACAGAGTTAAAAATAAGAATCACACGATTATCTCAATAGATTCAGGTAAAAACAAAAACAAAAACATTTGACAAGGGCAGCACCCATTCATGTTTAAAACAGTAGAGAAACTAGGAATAGAAGGAACTTACCTCAACATTGTAAAGGTTATAATATGACAAACCAAGACCAACTTCATACTGAACAAACAAAAACTGAATATTTCCTCTAAAATCAAGAACAAGACTAAGAGTCCACCATTAAGACTCATATTCAACCTAGTTCTTGAAATTCTAGCAAGAGCAATCAGGCAAGAGAAGATAAAATTAAAGGGATACAAATAGGAAAAGAAGTCAGATGATCTCTGTTTACTGATGACATGATCCTCTATTTAGAAGACCTAAAAATCCCTCCACCAGAAGACTTAGAGAGCTGATAAACAAATTTAGCAAAGTAGCAGGATAGAAGATCAATATAAAGAAATCAATTGTTTTCCTATATTTCAATGAAGGATTTGCTGAAAAAGAAATCAGGAAAACAATCCCATTCACAACAATTTCAAAAATGAAATATTACAAATAAATCTAACCAAGGAGGTAAAAGTATGAAGAATATATAACACTAAAGAAAGAAATTAAAGAAGACCTTAGAAGCTAGAAAGACCTCACATGTTCTTGGATAGGCAGAATTAATAATATGTCCATACTACCAAAGGAATTATACAAATTGAATGCAATTCCCATCAAAAAATGCCAATGACATTTTTCAAAGAACTATAAGGAAAAAAAGTTCAAAAAAAATCCATTTGGAAGAATGAGACCCAGAATATTTAAAGCAATCCTGAACAAGAAGAGCTATTACTAGCTATTACAATCCTGGACCTCAAATTATACTAGGAGCTGTAGTAACAAAAAGAGAAATAGTACTGGCACCAAAACAGACATGAAGACCAGCGTAATAGAATAGAAAACACAAAGACAAATCCCCATAGATACAGCCACCTGATACTTGACAAAGGTACTAAAAATACGTTGAAGAAAAGATAGCCTTTTAAACAAACAGGCCTGGGAAAACTGAAGAATGAAAACTGATCTCTATCTCTCATCCTGCACAAAACTCACTCAAGGAGAATCAAAAGCTTAGGAATTAGACCAGAAACTCTGCAACTGCAAGAAGAAAATACAGGCCCAACACTCCAGGCACTGACTTCCTTAACAAGATTTCTAAATCACAAGAAATAAAACCAAGAATCAACAACTGGGTGGCATCAAAGTAAAAAAGTTTCTGTACAGTAAAGGAAATAAGAGTATAAAGAAAGAGCCTACAAAATAGGAGATCTTTGCCACTTGCTCCTCAGACAGAGGATTAATAACCAAATTTATAAAGAACTAGAAAAACTTTCACTACAAAAAAACCCAAATAAACCTATTAATAAATGGGCAACAAAACAGACACTTCTTGAAAGAAAAAATACAAATAGTCTACAAATATGTGAAAAAGTGTTCAATACCTATAGCAATCATATAAATGCAAATCAAAACTTCCCTGGGATTCATCTCACTCCAGTCAGAATGGCAACTGTCAAGAATACAAATAATAATAAATGCTGAAAAGGATGTGAGAGAAAAAGTACATTCATATATTGTTGGTGGAACTGCAAATTAGTACAACCACTTTGGAAAATAGTTTGTTGATTACTAAAGAGTAGGAATGGAATAACCACTGGACAGCTATATATCCAAAAGAACTATAATCAGCATACTATAGTGATACAGGCACATCAATGTTTAAAGCAGCAAAATTCACACTCCAAGTTATAAAACCAACTTAGCTGCCTGTCAGCAGATGAATGAATGAAGAAAATACAGTATATATATTAAATGGAGTTTTACTCAGTCATAAAAAAGAATGAAATTATGGCACTTGCCAGTAAATGAACAGACGTGAAGAACATGTTAAGTGAAATAAACCAAACCCAGAAAGTCAAGCAAGGGTTGAATATTTTCTCTCATATGGAATCTAGACAAAAATAAGGCAAAAAAACATTTGGGACATGGAATACCACGAAAATAGAAAAGAGATCACTAGAGTAGAGAAAGGGGATTGAGACAGGAAATAGAAGGAATTGTGCAATGAAACTGATCAAAATATCCTACACACAGCCAGGTGCGGTAGCGCATGCCTGTAATCCCAGCACTTAGGGAGGCTGAGACAGGAGAATCGCGAGTTCAAAGCCAGCCTCAGCAACGGCGAGGCACTAAGCAACTCAGTGAGACCCTGTGTCTATATAAAACACAAAATAGGGCTGGGGATGTGGCTCGGTGGTCGAGTGCCCCTGAGTTCAATCGTGGTATCACAAAAAAAAAAAGCCTACATACATTGTAAAAACTACAGTGCATTTCTTTTATGTATGTGTGTGTATAAATATACACACACATAAAATGCACTAACTTTTAAAAAACTATAAATAAATCTAAGAAAGATGCACAGAAGAGATGAAAAGGAACAGGCGGAGGAAGACAAGAAAAGGAAAAACATTGGGGGACTGAATTGGAGAAAATAATATTCCATGCTTGTATAATTATGTCAAAAATTAACCCCAATATTCTGTATAACTATAATGCATTAATAAAAATTTTTAAAAAGATATGGATAGAGGTAGATAAGTTAAAAAAGAAAATTTCAAGTTTCAGGAAAATTTAAAGGAACTATTTTTTTTTTTTGGTACTGGAGATTGAACTCAGGGGTACTCGACCACTGAGCCACATCCCCAGCCCTATTTTGTGTTTTACGTAGAGACAGGGTCTCACTGAGTTGCTTAGTGCCTCGCTGTTGCTGAGGCTGGCTTTGAACTCGCGATTCTCCTGTCTCAGCCTCCCTAAGTGCTAGGATTACAGGCTTGCGCCACTGTGCCCAGCTAGGAACTATTTTTAAAATGACAAAATTTGCTGTGTTTAAAAATAAAACTATTTTGCATTCCCTGACACTTCAGATTGTAAAACAATTTGAACATAAGGGAGAGCCCTGGGGAAGATAAAATATTTAGTACAATCAGGAAGACCTAAACTAAAGGTAAGGAGGTGACAACAAATGCCTTTTATTAATATCTTGGGAATATTCAGATGAGACCTCACAGATCTAATTTTAAGACAGATACAAGGCCTTCTAAGAGTCTAAAAGGCATAATAACTGACTTTATCTGCTAATTAACAGGACTACTAAGAATCTCACAGGTATTATCCCTCAGCAGCCTCACAAGGAATCCCTGATTAAAAAGTTAATAATAGTAAGATTATATCAAAAATTTGGGGGTGTGACTTTTGCTAATGGAATACATTATGAATTGATACATAAGAAACCCTCCAAGATTTTGAAAGAATTATACAAGTTGGAACTAAAAGGATACAAAATATAAGTGGCCTTTGGAACCCGAATTTTCCACCTTCAGGAATAAGGCTTAGAAAATTGTCAGCTATAAATACAGGATGTGTTCTTCGGAAAAAGAATGATGACTCAGAACATGGAAACTAGAGCACAGTGGGAAGAGTCATGAATCATAAAGAATAATTCCCAGGGAATGGTGTGAGCTCTCCTTAAGCAAATGACTACATGACCATTTTATTTCAGAACAGCTAGGAAATGTAACAATGCTTCCCATTTCCCCCTTTGAACAGAAAAACTACAGAATTTTCCCATGATGCTTGTCCCACCATTGGATGTCAAGTATGTAAAAGGCAGACAACTTGTCTCTTTAGTTCAAAGGTGTTCAGTACTCAAGAAGCCTTACCTCTTTGCTGCATCTAGACTTGATTTAGAAGATAAGACCTGGATGTCAAGTTCATGTAGTAATGGAATGAGACTTAGGGTTTGGGAGGGCAGGAATGAGTAATCATGCAAGTGAGAGAGCTGAAAATGATTGCGGTCAGAGGATGGTCTGTCGAAGACTGTTCTCCAGAGATGACCACAATAATCTCTCCCACCCCACTTGCTTTTCTTATGATGTAACTCTGACACTCCTAACCATCTATTTCCTTCGTCTTGAATTTCTGACCACAGTATATGCAAAGCTATCTGATTTCAGAAGCTAGATCATAAAAGGCTACACAGTCCTCACCTTGCTCATCATAATACTGTAAGACCTGTCTTGAAACATTAAGCTGCCATATTAGCAGTCGATTACCCTATGGCTGCCATGCTTCAAAAAAACACACATTAGCTCATTTATAAAGACCACACAAACCGACGAGCTACCAGAAAAGAGAGTGATACCGAACCAGCACCCTGCTTCTGTTCAAACTCTTTTCACTGGCTGACTACAAACACCTGAGACACTCTGAGCTAGAAGCAAACAAACTCTACACAAATTCCTGATCCAGAAAATCTGTCTGATATCATAAAACCAATGTTGTAGCTTTAAACCACTATACATTGGAACAATCTATTATACTGAAAAATAAAAACACCAACTTATATCTCATTTTGATCATATGTGGGAAATGTTACAGAAATTACTAAAAATAGAAATAGATATTCTGATAAAACTTCATAAAGAAATTCAAAAGTTTTTTTTTCAATGACATTGTCTACAAATCTTTAGGTGAAATAATTGAATAAAACAAAACAAAAGAGTTTAGATTTGTTCACAAAGTTGTCCAACTCTCAAAAAAATGACTAAAACCTGTGAAAACCCTTGCAGATGTTTCTTGGACAGAGTTTGTGGATCTGCCCTTTTTCACACCCAAACAATATTCTGGGTCCTATCTGCAATGCTGGCAGAAGATGCA
This sequence comes from Geosciurus inauris, assembly GCA_004024805.1. Taxonomy (NCBI): domain Eukaryota; kingdom Metazoa; phylum Chordata; class Mammalia; order Rodentia; family Sciuridae; genus Geosciurus; species Geosciurus inauris. Next base: position 161,753 of record PVHX01000323.1, read on the forward strand.
TCTCTCTCCAAAACCCAGTGCCTGAAGTGACCATGGAGCCTGCACAGCCTGATACCTTAACCAACAATCTTCATTTCTGTGAAGTGGTCTCATGGCTGTTATTTTGGTGCTGTATGAGATCTGTATGAATTGGAGCACAACTGATAAAACAATACAATGAATGCCAAGATACTTGTTCTAAATCCTTCGTAATTTATTTCTCTTAGCTGCTTTTTTTCTAGTCAAAAATAAATGTGTATATGTGTGTATTTGGGACATTCAACAGAAACAGGCAATTATCTACAGTTATATAATTCAGTGTTCAATGGTTACTTATTACTTGTGCTAGGAGATTGGGGGCTGCACAAAAGCATAAACCATGAGCTCTACTTTGATGCATGTTTTAATGCAGCAGGAAAACTAATCTAATTATGAAACAAAACAAATTACAAAATAATCCAGTGCTAAACTGTAGTATAATCAGACATTAGATCCATGTTCAGCTATCACAGATTTTCGAAGGAAAAACTAGAGAATATAGAAATAATATCATGATATCCATGAACAAGACCTACAAGGGGAAGACAGGAGTAAAGCCTATTTGTCTACCTCAGTGATTTGAGGGTATGGTTGGTAAAGAAATGAGGGATGCATGAGGGACACCAGAAATAGGGAGCCCTGAATGCTAGAAGGCTAGAGGGAGTCAGTTAAGGTAGCTGACCTAAGTTCAACATGGGAAAGTGGTATTGAAATAACTCTTCTATAAAGATTGAATGTTAAAAGTTTTCATTTATACACTTAAGGATAAACACTAAACTGTGAATAATATCTTTTTACAAATACAGCAGAGTTAAAAGCTTCAATATATTAAGACCACATACAAATTGATAAGAAAAATACTAACAAATAAAAAAATATAATGAGCAGAACCCTAATTATGGAAATTGTCTTAACTTCATTGGTGATAAAATAAATGAAAATTTAAAAATAATGAGAGTTTCAGTTAAAAGAATCTGTATGGGTTTTAATAATAGTATGCAATTCTGGCAAAGGTCTGGAAAGAAAAGCACATTTATACTACTATTCAAAGATGAACTGACACAAACATTCTGGAAAGCAATTTGGATCTATGACCAGAGTATCTAAAATACCAATACTGTAAATACTTTATTCTTAAAAATTCAATTTGTAGAAGTCTATCAAAAGTCAGAGGCATAAATTTGAATTTTGAATTTTATATTTAATAAACACTGCATAGCTGCAGAATCAAAAAGTAATGATTACCAATTATTATGACATTGATTTATTTACTACCTATTATTAACTGAGTTTTATGAAAATGCTGTTATCAAAGTACATTTAAAAAAATTTTTTTAGTATATATATATATATATATTTAGTTGTAGGTGGACACAATACTTTTATTTACTTATTTTTATGTGGTGCTGAGGATCAAACCTAGTGCCTCACATGTGCTAGGCAAGTGCTCTACCACTGAGCCAGAAACCTGGCCCCACCAAAGTACTTTTAATACTTAATATTTCAATGTCAGCATAATCCTCATCTTACAAATAGAGAAAATAAGTAGCACGAATTTAAAATCTAGAAAAAATGTTAAGCCTACAATTGAAATATATCTGGGTCTGACTCTAAAGTTTGTGTTCTTTTATGTTTTTGTGTTCACTGCTTATTAGATACATTTAAAAGACCAAGAAGTGGACAAAATAAAAGCAACCAACTATGGAACACTGCATGATACTATTAAGATACATTTTAAGTAAAATGTAGTAAATTAAGATATGCTCAAGATATATTAGAATATTATAATCAAGTTACAGAAAATATGTGCAATGTATTTATCGTGAATACTTATTCATGTATACCCAGGAAAGGTAAAGGAAACAAACAAGAACATTGTCTATGTTTCTCAGGGGATGAACCTAATAAATATTTTCATTTTTTCTTTATACTGTCTGTTTTTCAAATGTTTTACAATGAACATAAATTACTACAACAGTCATAAAAAGTTATCTTTTTAAAGAAACAATAAATAAGCAACTTAGCTAAAGTTACAGCTACCAAGAAAAGCTGAATACAAATTATATATTTATAGTGACCTTAGTTCTTCCCAAAACACTTTATGAATTAAAGAAGACATCATGTTATCCATGACTTGACTGATGATTTTTATCATTTATTGTAGGAAAAATAAGACAAATATCAAAAAACTAGTGTAACTTTTGTACATACTATAATTTGTAGTGATACTGTTAAGTTTGAATAATTAGTTCCTCTAATTTCTTCACTGATGTTAAGGACAAATTTATACTAAATGATCTCACAAATCATCAATACAAATACAATTAATGTCAAAATTAAATGATCTTAAAATCATTTAGGAGCATCATCGTTATTTTTAAATAAGATCATACTTTTATTTATAGCACTTTGTCTAGGAGAGGAAATATTTTAAGGGGAAAAACTGCCTATATTAGTTTAAAATAATAAGATAATATGAGAAATAAACTATTCCTTAACTTCTCAATCCATAGTAGAAAAATACATTTAATGAGATTATATTTTATTGCTAATAAAATTTATATTAGTCTTATTAAAATTTAATTATGAATATATTAGATGCTTTAAAAACTTGAATTGTTATTGAACCATCTGAAATGTTATTGTTAAATATTGAAAGCAATAACTTTACTAATAAGTAAGCAAAAAATGAAACAGCAAATGAATCTGAATCATATGTTGCTAAGCTCAGTATGACTGGGAAGAAAAACAGGGAGATCCTGACAGCAATGGTGGGATCTCTGAATTAAATGAGAATAATACAAATTTAAAATGTTTTAATTGTTATATAAAACTTAAGCACTGTAGCTAACTGGCATGAGTCATAGAAGCTAGAATATAACTATTTTCCTCACAGTAACAAATAGAATAATAACCTGCCTTAGTAAGAGTTCAGTTAGTAATAATTTCTCCCCCCCATGGAGGGGGGCATACTCAACCAATGTATGTGTTGAGTTTAAACACTTTTTCCAAGAAACATGCACGTATTAAGTCAAACAACCCTCCTACAACATATCCACTGTTGGAAGAAAAGCAGTAATTTTTATTTCTTCTTACTTATCAGAATCCATGGTACGTTTCCCTCATTTCACAAGTAAAACTGAAGCCAAAGAGGCTAGGTGACTTTCCTACATGGGAGATACATTCTAGATTGTCACAAACATTTGTGTAACATATGATTCTAATATTCTTTCAAAAATTGAATAGGCCTCCAGAGGGTACCTGTGGTTTATTAAAGATGAAAAGTATAACTCACAGAGCAAGTCACATGTAAGAAACATCTGGATTGATGTTCAAATCTGTCCACACTCTGAGCTTCAGGACTCCTTAATACAGAAGGCCACAGAGGACAAAACATTCAGCAACCAGCCTTGTTGAGTTCTAAAACTCCCAAGTCCTACAAGGGAGTTGGTTTCATTTGTTGAATTGCAAAAGGATAGGTTTGCATTACATGTGGGCTCAGAACTGGTACCTTGAAATCATTGCTGGGTGATAAATCCTCCCTCTCATTTAACAGTAATAGCAAACCCTCTCCAAAATACTACTGTTAGAATAATTGCAGAATATAAAATATATAAAATATATATTTTAATGTGTTCAGTGACTCTCTTATTCAAAGAGAGTAACACATTACCTTAAAAATCAAATTTTAATGATTCTAAAAAACTATCTAAAACTTTAAACATAACTAAAGTAATTGATAAAATATAAAATATTATTGCATATATTGCTGCACCAATTTTCTCTAGTACTGAGGAGAAAATGCTGCAATTGTCATGTAATGACATTAAAACATATGCCAAATTTAGCAACTGTAAAATGTGTTAAGACTGCATCTTAAAATAAATTAAGTATGGTATAGTTGATTTCAGTGAGTTTAATGGGTTCATAAGAAAATGTAAGGGGCTGTACAAAATAGGAATAAAAACAGGATATACAAAAAATAATGCTGGCTTATCAGAAATTATAACTCTGACATATAAGAAATATTGAAACATTTAAAAGTATAATAAACATTTTTAAACTCATCAAAAAATCACACTTTTTTTTACATGTAAGGAAGCACAAAGCAGTCAAAACACCATGACCATTTTCTTGGGGAAGATTTCTAAAATTGAAGACATAATTATTTGTCAAAGGATATTTCAAGCTATAAATACTATTGATCACATACTATGTGCAAAGCACCACTACAAAAGCCGAAGATACAGAGGAGAATAAGGTGATGATACTTGCTGCCCAAATACACCTTCACTTTAGTGAAGAAGACAAATAATAAACATGATTCAAATGTGAAACATATGGTATAGTAGTGATAAGCACTAAAGAGAAAACATAACAGAGAAGGAAGATTTTGGTTACATTGACTACTGTAGCTAGAATGTAGATTCTTAATCCTAAAATGCAAAGAGGAATAATTTAAATATCCTGACTTTGTCAGGCAGCACCCCACCACCACCACCACAATGGGCTACAAGTTTTCTGACAACATTATTCAATGTTAAAAAGAAGGCCTTAGCTATTAGAATGCATTGGACAATCCAATTCAGTGTCCTATCAATTGTAGGCTGCTGACCAAGTAAGGGTCTCTGTCAGAATGCAGTCAGAGCTATGGGCAAAATGAAGCAGACCACAGAAACCCAGGTTCTCAAAGGGCTTAGTCAACATGCCTGACCAGAAAAACTGCTAGAAAACCCACAAAGAAAGTCACAAGGTGATGCTGGGATCTCTAGACAGAACATCAGAGAACTCTGGCAGCAGAAAGTAGGTGGAGTAGAATCTCCCAAAATGGCAAAGATCTAATTAGTTGGGAACTTGGAACAAGGGTATACGAACATAATAGCACTTTAAATCCCTCAGTGGGTTAGCAGGAGGCTGTCTCAAACACCAGAGGCCCATAGGCTATAGGTTAGATACCTGCCCAGCTCTTAGAGCTGCCTTTAAGTTTTAGCAAGAGAATCAAAACTAAAACTGAATCAAGGAGTACAAAGTCACTTTGAGCTTGCTTTTTCTCCAATGTTCCCCCAGGCTAACATTTTAGTGGATAAAGCAATGCAATTTTTTTAATGACATTCTTAAAATCTGATAAAGTAGGGTGTCTAATTTTTAAATAAACACATTTTACCCAGAACTCAATATATCATTTTCATTTCCTAAAATGTTAAAGTGCAGTCCATAAAATAGTTCTCTTAAACTTACCATTTTATTTTTTGAAAAAAAAAAATCCAATTACTCACTAAGTCCCAAGTCTGAGTATAATAATGTTCCTCCAGGTGGAGGCCCAGAGAGATCTTGTCCTGACAAGGAAGGGCAACCAGGAAGGATGGAGCCACCATAATTAGCAAGTTCTAACCTCTATGATCTTTTAACTTTGGTCCTTTCCGAGCAAATAAAGCATAATAAACCACACAAATATGATGAAGTAATAATGTCTGAGAGATTCCAGGAAAGTTCAAAGAGGAAAATCTCCCTGAAAGTAAAGTTACAAATATAATTAATACTTGCATAACTATTAATGGGAAAAGTAAACTACTGAAATGTTATTATCATCATGATTTTAGAGATAACTTCCAAGTGAGATAAAGAAAATGGCCATTCTTCAGAATGTGTGATATCTCATGTTCTATAATAAACTTGAGTCTGATTGATTTTAAGCTCTCAAAGCACTATGATCAGAACAGAGAATGTACTTAATGTTTTATTAAATAGTTAATGAAAAATATCTTTCACATGGGCAAAAACACAAATGAAAATTGCTATTCTATAGGAGAAGTTAATAGCGAGTGATTTTACAATAAACATGGCTCATATACATTATCGCAACACGGCTGTATTTGGAACCGCCCTTACTTTCTGAATGGTTCAAATTTTATGTAATTTTCTCAGTTCAGATACCATTAGTTGTTACCACAAGAAAGATTTTAAAGGTATTTGTATTTCTGCTTAGCAGAGTTGAAGAGCAAAAGTTCTCAAAGGGCTTAGTCCTGGTGAAAAATATAAGAGAAATATCTCTTGTGTCTACAAGTTTTGTTTCTCTGTAAACTTTCAGAGCTTGAATACAACACAAATATTGAGATACTCTCTCATAAATTCCCATATCCCCTCTACATAAATAAATAAATATAGTTCAGAATTTGAGTTTCCTGTTTCCTTTTGTCACTTCCCAAGATAAAATATTTGTTCTACTATAGGCTGACTACTATTTCTCCAGAGGTCTTACTGGCTTCATGGAACTCCCAGAATCTGCCCCTTAACTACCTCATCCTATGGGTAAGGGAACAGCTGTTTCGTTCATGAAAACTTTTCAATATAAACCTTCCATTTAGAATACTAGCAACAATTGCAAAACACTTGAAGTTCATCAGCAAACTTTAGGTTTTCCACTTTTATGTGGACTTTAAACTTAAAATAATAAAATGCAAAATTTTTGAGGCATGAAAGTTGTCATAAATGTCTATTGAGAACATTTATGTCCTTTATACATGGCCAAGTGAAGGTTCCAGATTTACCCAGTTATTGGGAGATTTTTCATATAGTTCAGTATAAAGAGTTCATAACTTAAAGAATATTCAGTGTAGGACTGGGATTGCAGCTCAGTGGTAGAGCGCTTGCCTTGCATAAGTGAGGCACTGGGTTCAATCCTCAGCACCACATAAAAATGAATAAATATATTGTCTCCATCTACAACTAAAAAAAAAAACTTTTAAAAAAAGAATATTCATTGTATAATAGATTACTCATTGAAAAGAAAAAATGTGACCAATTTTAAAAGTTGCATATTTCCTCTATAGTATATTCTTTATACTCTGTTTTTCTTATAACAAAAATTTTACACTATGCATTATACATAACAGTTGGATTCACGATGCCATATTTGTACGTGCATATAACCAATTTTGATTAGTCTCATTCCCCTTTACCTTCTTGTTCTATTCCCTTGGCTCCCCCTTATCTGCTTGCTCTATTCACTGAGCTCTCTTAAGAAAACACAGAGTCAACAATACGTTTTTAAAAACTGGACTATATCATTCACTACTCCTGATGCTATTTTGTTTCTATGATTATATTTTTTATTCTTCTGAATTTTTTTTCTGAGAAAGGTAATTAAATCTTAAGGAACATTTTAAAATCTAAACACTTATAAGTCAGTTATATGAGAATTCTCATTTTTACTTAGGTAGGTTAGAAGCTAATTTTAGCTTCAACATGTGTTCTCATGCAATGTATTCCCAGAACAAGAAAAATTACCAGGGCTGTAAATCAGAAACAACACAGTACTAGTTATCCAACAAGGTTGTGTTACTGCCACTTAACATGTGGTGAGAAAGATACTGCAACATGGAATATATATCAACTTTCATCCCATTTCAAAAGTCAATATTTAAACTAAGGGAGTCCAAAGCCAAGACTTTGTGTTGAGAGATTCAAAACCTTTTTTCTACAACTGTGTGGTCGTGCATCCATTCTAAGTGCTTTGCTGGCTAACGCTTTTTCTGTGTGTCAATGGACTGGCTTACCAATGTTTCTTTGTGTTTTCCAATTCCACAAATGTTCCATTGTTGGAGTTCAGTGCTGGTGCTTTATATACTGATCACAGCCGTTGAGTGCCTTGAGATGTGTTTATCACACCAATACTCCTGTGCAAGTGTATGAACATGAGAACACACACATACAATTTACTCTTTAAGCCTAAATCAAAAATATATTTCTTTGAAATACATTCACCATGACGCACATTTCTTCAGGGCAGCACTAGATAAATTCAGAAGGAAAAAAAGTCAGCTACACAAAATTTGGCCAGCTTTAACCAAAGTTACTAAATCTCCATATTTGCTCCCATTCCTTTCAGTGGTTTAAACTAGAAGAAAATTTGTAGGGGGAAAAAAAACACCCAACAAATAATATCTTACATAACCCAGGCCAGAAAATGGATCTGCACGAACTCTCTGAATACCTAAATTTCCAACACCCACCACCACAACCACCACCCAGGCAGAGCTCATCTTGCGTTATTCCAGTTATAAAAAAATCATGAAAGTATTAATCTTGGTAAGTGTACACAATGAGCCAGGCTTCTGCTATACTTACAAACACACACACACACATGTATATGTGTATATGTATATGTACATATACAGAGAGATACATATATATTTATATATAAGGTATGTATGTTATTTTGCTCAACTAATTCTCACTACAACCCTGAGAAAGGAGGCATTGTTGCCATTTAAAAATAAGGAATCAAAAGTCATAGAGGTTTTAATTTGACTAAAGGTAATACAGAGCTCTAAATCACATTCAGATGTTTGACTCAAAAAGCAGTGTTCTCTTCTGCTGTGTTCTTTTATCTAATAAAGAGTGGACAAAGAAAAGCAGAATGGATTTTCCATAACCTCATTTAAATTACAGTCTTACCAAATGGTTATGTTTTGGGTAAGAGGTGTCCCACAAAAGTTCCTGTATTAATGCAGGAATATTTAGAGGTGAAATGATTGGATTATGAGAGTTGTAACCTAGTAAGTCCATCCTAATTTGAATGGAATGACTAGGTGGTAATGTAGGCAAGCAGCATGTGGCTGGGGTAAGTAAGGCACTGGAGGTGTTCCCTGGAATGGTTCGCTTTCCCTGTGGCCCTTTCCCCTTTTTCTCTTTGCTTCCTGCCTGCCATGAAGGGAACAGCAGGACCTTCCACCATGAAGTTCTGCTTCAACTTGGGTCCAGAGCAATGAATTTGGCACAATATGAACTGAATCTCTGAAACTGTAATCCAAAATAAAGTTTTCCTCCTCTAAGTTGTTCTTGTCATGTATTTTGGTCACAGTAATGAAAAGTTGACTAACATAAAGCCATATTCAAAATATATCTTCCTCTTCTAATTTTAGCAACTACATGGGCATTTAACTTTCAACATATCAGTTAACAAGTAAATGCTAAATGGTAAGAGAAATACATAAGTATCTCTGTAGTTCAGCAGATAGGCTAATCAAAATTATTAATAAAAGATACTGATACAGTGTTCTAATAAAACTTAAATATTTTTCAGATGGTAAGTCATATACATATAGATAAAAAGAAACTTAATATTTTGAAATAATATTAGGATGTGTAGGATAAGCAAAATGAGTAGTGGATAATGCCTGGCCAACTCACATATGATAACAGATTATTCTGGGATGCTCTACATATCAGGTTTTACTTTCTGTGGTACAGACAATGAATGCAATAGGAGCAATAAGCACAGGTATAGTAGAAGACTTTTTAAGGAAATTAGAAGTTGACATGGTTTTGGGGAAAATTTTGCATTAGGGTAAGTGAAGGCACATGTACTACATTAAGAGTACATAGCTTCAGTGATACAGCCCCATCAATGTTTATTGCAGCTCAGTTCACAATAGTCAAGCTATGGAAACAACCTAGGTGCCCTTATACAGATGAATGGATAAAGAAAATGTGGTACATATATACAATGGAAAGAAGCCATTGAGCCATAAAGAAGAATGAAATTATGGCACTAGCCAGTAAATGGATGGAACTGAAGACTATCATGCTAACTGAAATAAGCCAATCCCCAAAAACCAAAGGCTACATGTTCTCTCTGATATGTGGATGATGATGCACAATAAGGGTTGAGGGAGAGAATAGAAGCGCATTGGATTAAACAAAGGGGACTGGAGGGAAGGGACAGGGGATGGGAATAGGAAAGACAATAAAATGAATCAGACAAACTTTCCTATGCTTATATATGCATACTCCACTAGTGAAACTCTACATCACATATAACCACAACAATGGGGTCCTAATTAGAATAAGTTTTACTCCATGCACGTATAATCTGTCAAAATACACTCTACTATCATGTACACCTAAAAAGAACAATTTTTTTTAAAGTACATGACTTTAGTGAGGACTAAGGGCTGGAATAAACCTAGAATTTTTAGATACAAAGCTAAGAAGAAATATTATGAATATTTAGGACAAACTTTTCATTTCAAAAAAGAGAAAACCAAATCTTAGAGTAGTTAAATGGTCTGCTCCAAGTCACAGAGCCACAGAAAGGGCTCAGCGGAAAATACTGCTTACCTGCTGTAACAGCCAATGCATTTCCACTCTATAGTGAATTCCCATGCATTGAAGCTATGGGTCCCAGGGATTTGATGAAGTTACCTCAGGAGCCTAAGGGGTTAAGAGGGAGAGGTATGTTCAAATACTGCATTTCTGCTTTGATCTCTTTTATTTATAGGACTTCTGATAAAAATTATTTGAGGAAAGAATCCTTCCATATTAAAAAAGAATCATTACAGGGCACAGTGGTGCATACCTGTAATCCCAGCAACTCAGATGGCTGAGGCAGTAAGATCCCAAGTTCAAGGGATCACTAACTTAGCAAGGTTCTAAACAACTTAGTGAGACTCTATCTCAAAATAAAAAATAAAAAGGGCTGAGGTTGTGGTTCAGTGGTTAAGCACCCAGGGTTCAATCCCCAGTATCAAAATAGATAGATAAAATCCTTCTGTATTTTAAATTGCACATGTTGTCATTTCAAAAACCTCATAATAACAAATATTTTTCTCTTCTGTTATGTTCTAACGTGACCATCACCTTTTCAGAAAACATGTGGCTATAGAAGAAAGCAACCATAATCACTAGTGATTATAATCAAGACTGTTGAGTTCAGTGCTTATACGACAGAGGCACAACATAAAACAAAAAAGTCTTTGTTCTCAATCAATTAATTGACCCATTCAACAATCAAGTACTAGTATATTTTGTACTAGTTACTGAGCTATATATTGGTTGAGCAAAAAGACATAGGTCTGTTCTGGGACTAGGTAACAGTAAACTAGAAAGACATTAATCCAACTGTTAATCAGAAAATACAAATTTTAAAATATATGATAACTGGCATGAGGCAAAGTTACAAGATAGGAAGATAGCAAGCATGTGACCAGGAGACTTCAGTCTGAGGCATCACTGTCTAGGAGAGGAAAAGTGACTGCATGATCCAACAGCAATTATAAACATGTGCCCAATCACAGGTATGCCAAGGCTGTGTGTTGGCACAGAAGACAGCAAGGAACCAAAGAAGAGGCAGCGGGAACACCACACAATGAAAGTGTCATTTGTATTTAATCTAGGAAGGGCTGATAAGAACACGTTATGAAAGAAAGGATTGACAGGAAAAGAGGACAAAAAAAGGATATTCAGACAGAAACATTATATCTGCAAAAGGAAGAGAAACTGGGTTGAAATTCCAGAAACAGCAAGTCCCTCAAGGACAGAGTAAAAAGTAGCTTACTTAAATTTAAACAAACAAAAAAAAAAAGAATGGTAGAAGGATGTAGGGGCTGTGTCACATAAGACATTGTACGGTATGCCAACAAACTGATACACAGACTGAAGAGGCTGCCATGGAAGTAATTTAGTGACACTGAAGGTTGTTTAGAAGTGCACCTGAGACCAGAATACTCACCCAGAAAGCATCAAAGTAAAAAGACCAGAATAGGGTAGACTGACAGCCATGTGACCCATAGGAGCTGCTGTTTCACAAAGGATAATCTGAACTATGGCCTTGTCTTTGATTTCCTAGCACATGGTGGCATCTGAAAAATAAATTGCTAATAGGAATAGAAAGAAATAATGTTGACATGGTAGAGTAGGGGCAAGAATATAAAAATCATGAAAAGCAAGCAAAAATGTTACAACCTGATGCTGTTAAGAAATAGGAAGTCATTGTAAATTTCTTATCATAGGATTGACATAATGTGACCTGTTTAAGAAAGCCTACCATGTTATACTATATCTGCTAGAATGGTAAGTGATAAAATTACACATGATTAAAGAACACTTTTAACAAGGTAACTAAAATAATTTAGACATGTGGTGAAAGTAATTACCCTGGTAAGAGTCCAACAAGAATACAAGAAAAAAAGATGAGACATTTTCAAAGAAAAATAAATATAGTCAGTCAATAGACTAGCTCAGGGATAAGCAAAATTTTTCTTTTAAGCAAGGCATGGTGGCAAATGCTTATAATCACAGTTGCTCTATAGGCTGAGGCCTGAGGATGTTCAAGGCCAGCCTGGGCAAGATAGTGATACCCCAGCTCAAGAAAAAAGAATAGGGAAAAAAACGTTTACAAAGAACAGATCAGGGCTGGGTTTGTGGCTCAGCGGTGGAGCTCTTGCCTCGCACATGTGGGGTACTGGGTTCAATCCTCAGCACCACATAAAAATAAAAATAAAGATATTGTGTCCATCTGCAACTAAAAAATTTTTTTTAAAAAAAGAACAGGTCAAAAATGTTTGGGGCTTTGCAGGCTACATGGACTCTGACAAATATACTCAAATCTGCTACTGTAGCAAGAATGCAGCCAAAGCCAACCACAAACAGCCTGTACACAAATGAACATGGTTGCATTCCAAAAATAAATAAATTTAAATAAATAAATTGTATTAGTCAGCATTTCATCACCATGACCAAAATACCTGGAAAGAACAACTTAGAAAAAGAAAGGTTTGTTTTGGCTCACAGTTTTGGAGGTCTGAGTGCCTGGTCAGCTACCTCCATTGAACAGGGCCTTTGGTGAGGCAGAAGGCTGCTCACTTTATGGCTATCAGGAAGCAGAGGTGGAGGAGGTAGCAGGGAAAGGAGCCCAATGGAAGAAAAAGAGAAAAAGGAGCTGAGGAGAAAATAAATGCTTCCAGAGAGCATACTACCTGTGACTTGCTTTCCTCCAACTACATCCAATTTCCCAGTAGTATATTTAGCTATCAAATAATTAATCCAAGTGGATCAAGGACCTAGGAATTAGACCAGAGACCCTATGCCTAAATAGAAGAAAAAGTAGGCCCAAATCTTCATCACATCAGATTAGGTCCCCACTTCCTTAACATGATTCCTAAAGCGCAGGAAATAAAATCAAGAATTATAAATGGGATGGATTCATACTAAAAAGCTTCTTCTTAGCCAAGGAAACAATCAATAATATGAAGAGAGAGAGACCAAAGAATAGGAGAACATCTTTACTACATGCACATCAGATAATTTCCAGGATATAAAAATAACTCAAAAAACTTAACACCAAAAACAAACAACCCAATCAATAAATGGACTAAGGAGCTGAACAAACACTTCTCAGAATCAATCAACAAATATATTTAAAAAGTTCAACATCTCTAGTAATTACAGAAATGCAAATCAAAACTACTTTAAGATTTCATCTAGTTCCACTCAGAGTAGCAGCAAAAATAATCAAGAATATAAGCAACGATAAGTGTTGGCGAGGATGTGGGGGAAAAGGCACAATCATACATTGCTGATGAGATTGCAAATTAGTGCAGCCAATATGGAAAGTAGTGTGGAGATTCTTTAGAAAACTTGGAATGGAACCACCATGTGACCCAGCTATCCCACTCCTCAGTTTATACACACAGGACTTCAAAACAGCATACTACAGTGACGCAGCCACTTCAACATTTATTGCAGCACAATAGCCAAACTGTGGAACCAACACAGATGCCCTTCAATAAATGATTGGATAAAGAAACTGTGGTATATATACACAATGTAATATTACTCAGAAATAAAAGAGAATAAAACTGTGGCATTTGCAGGTAAATGAATGGAATCAGAGAATATCATGCTAAGAAAAGTAAACCAATCCCAAAAATCCAAAGGCCAAATGTTTTCTCTGATAAGTAGATGCTAATCCATAAGGGGTGGGGCATGGGATAAATAGAGGAACTTTGTTTTTTTTTTTTTGTTTTTTAATTTGTTTTATTTAGGCTTACATGTTAACAGTGCAATTTTATTCATTGTACATAAATAGAGGATAACATATCAATTCTCTAGTTGTAAGTTGTATAGAATCACAACATATATGCAGTCATACATAAAGTTAGGGTCATTATGACCATCATATTCCATCACCCTTGCTGCCCCATGCTCCCTCCCCCCTTACACCCCTGTGAACAGAGATCCACCTTTGTTCACATGTCCTTCCCCACATTATGGATCAGCATCCACTTATCAATGAGTACATTCGGCATTTGGTTTTCTGAGATCGGCTTACTTCACTTAGCATGATAGTCTCCAACTCCATCCATTTACCTACAAATGCCATAATTTTATTCTCTTATTGCTGAGTAATATTCCATTGTGTATATATACCACAATTTCTTTATCCAGTCATCTATCGAAGGGCATCTTGGTTGGTTCCACAGTTTAGCTATTGTGAATTGAGCTGCTATGAACATTGAAGTGGCTGCAGCACTGTAGTTTGCTGTTTTTAAGTCATCTGGGTATAGACCTAGGAGTGGAATAGCAGGCTCAAATGGTGGTTCCATTCCAAGTTTTCTGAGGAATCTCCACACTGCTTTCCAGATTGGTTGCACCAATTTGCAGTACCACTAGCAATGTATGAGCGTGCCTTTTTCCCCACAACCTTGCCAACACTCATTGTTGTTTGTATTCTTGATAATTGCCATTCTGACTGGCATAAGATGAAATCCTAGGGTAGTTTTGATTTGCATTTCTCTGATTGCTAAAGATGTTGAGCATTTTTTCATGTCTCTTGATGGATTGTATATCTTCTTCTGTGAAA
>PVHX01000323.1:176514-224266 GCA_004024805.1 Geosciurus inauris
CAGAATGTCGGCTCTCTGTTCACTTCATTGATTATTTCTTTTGCTGAGAAGAAGCTTTTTAGTTTGAATCCATCCCATTTGTTGATTCTTGATTTTACTTCTTGTGCTATAGGAGTCTTGTTAAGGAAGTATGGTCCTAATCCAACATGATGAAGATTTGGGCCTATTTTTTCTTCTATTAGGCGTTGGGTCTCTGGTCGGATTCCCAGGTCCTTGATCCGCTTTGAGTTGAATTTTGTGCATGATGAGAGATAGGGGTTTTTGTTTCATTTTGCTGCATATGGATTTCCAGTTTTCCCAGCACCATTTGTTGAAAAGGCTGTCTTTTCTCCAGTGTATGTGTTTGGCTCCTTTATCTAGTATAAGGTAACTGTACGTAAGTGGGTTCGTCTCTGTGTCTTCTATTCTATACCTTTGGTCTACATGTCTATTTTGGTGCTAGTACCATGCCGTTGTTGTTACTATAGCTTTGTAGTATAATCTGAGGTCAGGTATTGTGATGCCTCCTGCTTCACTCTTCTTGCTAAGGATTGCTTTGGCTATTCTGGGTCTCTTATTCTTCCAAATGAATTTCATGATTGCCTTTTCTATTTCTATAAGGGATGACATTGGGATTTTAATTGGGATTGCATTGAATCTATATAACGCTTTGGGAAGTATGGCCATTTTGACAATATTGATTCTGCCTATCCAGGAGCATGGGAGATTATTCCATCTTCTAAGGTCTTCTTCAATTTATTTCTTCAGTGTCTTGTAGTTTGCATTGTAGAGATCTTTCACCTCTTTTGTTAAATTGATTCCCAGGTATTTTATTTTTTTTGAGGCTATTGTGAATGGGATAGTTTTCCTAATTTCTCTTTCAGAGGGTTTATCACTGATGTATAGAAATGCAATTGATTTGTGGGTGTTGATTTTATATCCTGCTACTTTGCTGAATTCATTTATTAGTTCTAAAAGTTTTCTGGTAGAATTTTTTGGATCCTCTAAGTATAGAATCATGTCACCTGCAAATAAAGATAGTTTGAGTTCTTCTTTTCTGATTCGTATCCCTTTAATTTCTTTCATCTAATTGCTCTGGCTAGTGTTTCAAGGACTATATTGAATACCAGTGGTGAGAGAGGGCATCCCTGTCTAGTTCTCATTTTCAGAGGGAATGGTTCCAATTTTTCTCCATTTAGGATGATGTTGGCCTTGGGTTTAGCATAGATAGCTTTTACAAAGTTGAGGTATGTTCCTTCTATCCCAAGTTTTTCTAGTGTTTTGAGCATAAAAGGGTGTTGTATTTTGTTAAATACCTTCCCTGCATCGATTGATAAAATCATATGATTCTTATGTTTAAGTCCATTGATGTAATGTATTACATTAATTGATTTCCGTATGTTGAATCAACCTTGCATCCCTGGAATGAACCCCACTTGATCATGGTGCACTATTTTTTTGATATGTTTTTGTATGCGATTTGCCAGAATTTTATTGAGAATTTTTGCATCTCTGTTCATCAGGGATATTGGTCTGAAGTTTTCTTTCTTTGATATGTCTCTGTCTGGTTTTGGAATCAGGGTGATTCTTGCCTCATAGAATGAGTTTGGAAGGGTTCCTTCCTTTTCTATTTCATGAAATAGTTTAAGGAGAATTGGTATTAATTCTTCTTTGAAGGTCTTGTAGAACTCAGCTGAGAATCCATCTGGACCTGGCTTATCTTGGTTGGCAGGCTCTTGATGGCATTTTCTATTTCCTTGCTTGAAATTGATCTGTTTAAGTTGTTATGTCCTCTTGGTTCAGTTTGGGTAGGTCATATGCCTCTAGAAATTTGTTGGTGTCTTCAGGGTTTTCTATTTTACTGGAGTATAAATTTTCAAAATAGTTTCTAATTATCCTCTGTATTTCAGTAGTGTCTATCGTGATATTTCCTTTTCCATCTCTAATTTTAGTAATTTGTGTTTTCTCCCTCCTCCTTTTCGTTAGGATGGCTAAGGGTTTGTCAATTTTGTTTATTTTTTCAAAGAACCAGCTTTTTTTTTGTCAAGTTTTTGTTTCTTTTGTTTCAATTTCATTGATTTCAGCCCTGATTTTGATTATTTCCTGTCTTCTAGTTCTTTGGGTGTTAATTTGCTCTTCCTTTTCTAGGGCTTTGAGTCGAAGAGTCAATTCATTTATTTGTTGATTTTTACTTCTAATGAATGTGTTTAGTGCTATGAATTTTCCTCTTAGCACTGCCTTCATGGCATCCCAGAGATTTTGATATGTTGTATCGGAGTTTTCATTTGCCTCTAAGAATTTTTTTATCTCTTCCCTGATGTCTTCTGTTATCCATGCATCATTCAATAGCATATTATTTAGTTTCCAGGTGAAGGAACAGTTACTGCTTTTTTATCTGTTATTGATATATAATTTTATTCCATTGTGGTCTGATAGGATGCAGGGTAGAATTTCTATTTTTTTATATTTGCTAAGACTGGCTTTGTGACATAACATATGATCTATTTTGGAAAAGGATCCATGTGCACCTGAGAAGAAAGTGTATTCACTCGTTGATGGATGGAACACTCTATATATGTCTGTTAAGTCTAAATTATCGATAGTTTCATTGAGATCTATGGTTTCTTTATTAAGTTTTTGTTTGGAAGATCTATTCAATGGTGAAAGAGCTGTGTTAAAGTCTCCAGGTATTACTGTGTTGTGGTCTACCTGATTCTTGTATTTGAGAAGGATTTGTGTGATATACGTAGAAGCTCCATTATTTGTGGCATAAATATTTATGATTGTTATGTCTTGTTGATGTATGATTCCCTTAAGAAGTATGAAATGACCTTCTTTATCTCTTTTCACCATCTTTGGTTTGAAGTCCACTTTATTTGATATGAGGATAGAAACTCCTGCTTGTTTGCGGGGTCCATGTGAGTGATATGCTTTTTCCCACCCTTTCACTTTCAGTCTGTGGATGTCTTTTCCTGTGAGATGAGTCTCTTGAAGACAGCATATTTTTGGGTCTTTTTTTTAATCCAGTCTGTCAGTCTATGTCTTTTAATTGGTGCATTTAGGCCATTTATATTCAGCGTTATTATTGAAATATGATTTATAATTCCAGTCATTTTGGTTTGTTTTTGGTTTTTACCTTGAGTTGTTTTCTCTTTTGAATGGTCTTTCCTCTAGTGTAGTTCCTCTCTTTGTAAATTTTCATTGTTGGTTATCATTTCCTCCTCAGGGAATATTTTGCCAAGAATGCTGTGTAGTGTAGGCTTTCTTGCTGTAAATTCTTTTAACTTTTGTTTATCATGTAAGGTTTTTATTTCGTCATCAAATCTGAAGCTCAGTTTTGCTGGATATAGGATTCCTGGTTGGCATCCATTGTCTTTTAGGGCTTGGAATATTCTATTCCATGATCTCCTAGCTTTTAGTGTCTGGGTTGAAAAATCTGCTGAGATACAAATTGGTCTCCTCTTATATGTAATCTGGTTCCTCTCTCTTGCAGCCTTTAAAATTCTATCCTTATTCTGTATGTTGGGCATTTTCATTTTAATGTGCCTTGGTGTAGATCTGTTGAAATTTTGTACGTTTGGTGTCCTATTATAAGCCTCTTGTATTTGATTTTCCATTTTATTTTTCATACTTGGGAAATTTTCTGATATTTCATTGAAGAGATTGTGCATTCCTTTGGTTTGAAATTCTGCGCCTTCCTCTATCCCAATAAATCTTAGATTTGGTCTTTTGATGCTGTCCCATGTTTCTTGTATGTTCTGATCATGATTTTTTACCATCTTCACTGTATGGTCAAATTTATTTTCAAGATTGTATATCTTTTCTTCATTATCTGAGATTCTGTCTTCTAGGTGATCTAGTCTGCTGGTGATGCTTTCTATTGATTTTTTTATTTGGTTAATTGTTTCCTTCATTTCAGGAATTTCTGATTGTTTTTTTTTCACGATCTCTAGCTCTTTCTTAAAGTAATCTTACGCTACTTGTAATTGCTCTCTTTTCTCTTTGTTAGAATGATCTATGGTTGTCTTTATTTTCTCACCTATTTCTTTGTTGGATTGATCAAGTTTTGCCTGTAATTGTTCACTTATGTCATTCTTTAGTTTGCTGATCATTTTAATTATGTACATTCTAAATTCTTTCTCTGACATTTCATCAACTGTGCTCTCAATGGATTCTGTTACAGTGGTATCCAGGTTTATTTGGGGCACTTTCTTCCCTTGTTTTTCATGTTGATTGTGTATCTTCCTTTCTTGAAATACCAATCTGAGGTATTGCGGCTTCTATCCTATAATCTTGTATTGACACTCCAGATTACCTGTGTCTCACCTTGGAGCTACTTCTGTTCTCCCAGTGTCCCCAGATTGGCACTACTGTCACTAAAGTTGGTGGCGGAGGTAGTGGATGTACCTCTAGAGGGCAGTGGGAGTAGCTTGGGCTGGGCTCCTGAGGCAGCCACTGAGGGCTGTTTTGCCCCTCTCTTGCACTCCTGCTGGTGAACAGGAACTCTGGAGTGGAACTAGAGGCAGGCTCAGGTCTCACTTAGGCAGAATCACAAGCTGGAGAGTCCTGAGTTTGGCTCCTCTGTGGCTAGAGGTAGCAGGCCCTGGTCTCCCTTTAGCTGGACACCGTGGAGGTTCCTGAGGGCAGATCAGGGCCCTCTGTGGCTCTTTGAATAGAGGAACTTTGGATTAGACAAGTGTGGGGGTGGGGGGGAGAACGGAGGGAGTTTGAGGAGAAGAAAGATGATTGAATGAGATGGGTATCATTACCCTAGACACATGTATGACTGCATGAATGGTGTGACCCTACTTTGTGTACAACCAGAGATGTCAAAAATTGTGTTCCATTTGTGTACAATGAATTAATGAGCATTCTGTTGTCATGTATAACTAATTGGAAGGAAGGAAGGAAGGATGGATCTATTTAATGAGGTCAGAGTCCTCATGACCCAATTATTGACTAAATGCCCCACCTCTGTACACATGATTCTGGAGGTCATTTCAGATCTAAACTTTGATATAAACAGACTGTGTGTGTGTGCACGCGCGCACACATACACAGGCAGTAAGCTAGATTTGGCCCGCAGACCATAGTTTAGTAACTCCTGGACTAAATATGGCTGGGAAGAGGGCATAACTCAGTTACTAGTATTTTCAGACATGAGTGACTGAAAACACGAAATAGCACTACAGACAGAAGTTCAGTACCCTCTCTTTCTAAACAAAATCTAAAGGTAACAGAAAGGTCTGGTATAGCAACTCTACAATTGTGAAAGGCCCAGGCTCTTCCTATACTTCTATGTCACCATCCTTTACATATAACTTTTAGTATATGTTACAAAGTATCGACTTGAGTCCTAGCCATCAAATTAGCATTCCAGCCAGCAGGAAAAAAGATAGGCTAAAGAAATAAAAATAAAAAGGACATGTCCCTCACTTTAAGGACAATTCTGCAAATCATAAACCTTTCTACTCAGCCCACTATCTACTATCACATAAAAGTCAAGAAGGACTGTGCTGTTTCAAAATGAATGGCTCAATATCTTAAGCTTGTATCATTCATTCTCACTAACAACCCCCCCCCCAAAAAAAAACTGCACACCTCTTGATTGTTGGCCTGTATAAAATTTCTTACTGGCTGAAAGGTACTCCATAAACTGTTTTCCTTCTGTCTGTAGTAATAAAACTATACAACACTATAAACATTTTCCATGTTTAACTCCAAGATATTTGGTTTTCTGGCTAGAAACAGTGGAGCTTTTGTTTTTAAAATTAAAGCAGACCCTAAAATCTAATTTGCCTCAGAATGCCAAATATTTTTCTCTTCTGTTATGTTCTAACATGACTATCATACTATCCCCAAAACATGTGGCTATATAAGAAAGTGACCATACCATTTCAGGTTGTCCCTGAAAATGGTTCCTTGACATATAGAGTAGGAAAAAAAACAATGTCCAATGATAAAGATCTCTCAAAGAGTTTAGTATGTAGGAGATTTATGTGTGAAAATATGCTTATAGAAAACTGGAGTGGCAGAACTAGTGCTCCAATGAGGAGGAGGTGTTTCACTTCGAAGTGGGGAGTTATAATATTTCTTTCTAATTGACATATAATTTGACACTCCTTTAAAAATGACTTGAGCAAACTTCCATCTTAAAATACGAAGATTCACTAAGTTTCTGGCCCTTCATATTTATAAAAGGAAACAAAAATCTAGCATCCCAGACAGTTCTAATGAGGTAAAAGAAGTCACTGGTTCTTAGATCATATAATAATTATGTGTGGATACTAACAATATAAATAATAATTCAAAGACTATACTTTAAAATTGGAAACACACAGACAATTCAATTAATATTTAAATCTTTGAGAATTAATTTTCAAATTAAATCTCACTTTGACCTTTTTTATTTTTTAAAGGGATTTCAAAAATAATAAATAATGCACAAAACTTTCCAAGTTGCTTCTACAGTCATACTCTCTAGCCTAGATTTTATTTCAGATATATCTCAACTCACATAATATTTTTATTACCTGACATTTTAATCAAAGATCAAAAACTTCACTGGCCAAAGCATTTCCAAACCTCTGTGAAGTAAATTAACTTTATGAAATGGAACCCAACTACATATTTTGTAATGAAATTTTATATTACATTTCAAGAAAGAATGCTGTCCTTATAAAGATAGCCAATGTGGCTCAGACAATAATAATGGTAAAAATATTTAAAAGAAATGCGAGAACTAAGAAATATTTTAACAACCCAAAGTGGTATTCAACCTCAGGAGTCTCCATAAAATGTTGCCTTTTGCAGGGAGTCCAATCAGACTGAGTTTGGAAGGGTCCTCAGACCTCACAATTTGTCACAGAGCAGAGAGCAGGGGTTAGGGGATCACCTGAAATGCTTTATTTCAGGGTACCCCTCATGTCTTATGAGACAGCTAATACCTCAACTACTTAACCATTAACTACTAACAGAATCACTTCAAATACTTTGAGAGGTATTTCTATTAACTACATGAGTAATGTGTGAATGTATGCTTGCTTCTTATATTACAACTACGGATATTTGTCGAACTAGAAAATGTATATGGCTCTCCTAAGCTATTATGTCACTATCTGGTTTCATAATCTTTAATAGATGTTCTCCATCATCTTTAATAGATGCTCTCCATCACTAAGGACCTAGAGATAAAACACCTAAGCCTGTATTTCAAGTAATTCTAAAGCTGATATCACTTATGTTATAAGAGCTTAACCTCTCAAGATTTCCAAATTTTAAGCTCTTTCCCATCTAAATCAACTTCCTCACATTTCTCCAACAGTACCATGCCCTTTCCAACTTGAGATTTTGAAGATTATTTATAACTCCTGATCTATGACCATTTTTCTCAAACTCACACTAGTATCCTCAACATCCAGTTAAGACCCTAATGTGCTGGGCACGGTGGTGCATGCCTGTAATGCCAGCCGCTCAGGAGGCTCAGACAGGAAGATCACGAGTTCAAAGCCAGCCTCATCAAAAGTGAGGCACTAAGTAATTCGGAGAGACCCTGTCTCTAAATAGAATACAAAATAGGGCTAGGGATGTGGTTCAGTGGTTAAGTGCCCCTGAGTTCAATCCCTGGTACCCCAAAAGAGAACTCCTAATGTTCTCAAATGAACTCCTGACCATTCCAGCCTGAGCCAAATCCTCATTTCAGGATACAGTGATATATATATATATTACCTACACTACTTGTTTTAACACCAAACACCACCAGAGTATCCTTAAAAATAAGCAATAAATATTTCCTAGTAATAACTACCACTGGGAACCTGCTGTTATGGGCTGAATTGTGAGCCCCCTGAATTCACATGTTGAAGTCCTAAGTACCTCAGATCATGACTGGATTTGGAGGAAGGACCTTTAAAGACACAATTAATTTAAAATGAGTTTCTTAGGGTAGGCTGGCATCTAACATGACTGGTGTTCTTACGAGAAGAAATGACACACAGGGAGATATATGTTCACAGAGGGACACCCATGTGAGGAGGCAGTAAGGCAGCCTGCAAGCCAAGGACTTAACCCTACTGACACCTTTATCATGCATTCCCAGCCTCCAGAGCTGTGAAAATATCAGTTTTGTTGTTGAAGTTACAAACTCTGTGGCAAATTTTCACACACCTGCACTAAGTGCAGACATTGAGTAGTGTCCTCCCCCCCCCCCCAGCCCCCATACAGTGCTAGGGATCAAACCTAGGGCCTCATGCCTGCTAGGCCAGTGCTCTACCACTGACTCACATCCCAGCACCTTTCTTATATACATAATTATTTCTCAACACTACTCTGTGGAAAGTATGCTTAAAATCTGAAAAAGAAAAAAAACCGAAACAAAAGTAATTTTCTCAGGCCCTCACAGGTACTAGAGCCTGTATCTACTTTCCTCTAAAGTTCATGACATTAACTATCATGTCAAGCTGACATGATATGTGAATGACCCAACTAGAACATGATACTACTTTTTCAGAACATTGATGGATTGAAATTTCTTTTTCCTTTTACCTTTTATTCTATATATTTTTAAGAACATATGTAGTAGCCAGGTCCAAAAATTAATAATGGCTATTTGAAAGAATTGTTTTCAGAAATTCTCAAAGAATGGAGTTTGGCACACATATCTATCTTGATTCTGCCTATGCTATGCTTCTTACTTTTCATATCAAACATGAGTGACATCCTCTAATGAAAATGCTAACATGACTTACTAATGCAAAGCCCTGCAATTTTGTTTTACATTCTAACATTTCTTTAGAAGACACATAATCAGAACATTCATCATGATAGGCAACTAGAATGTATCTCACATCTTAGAGTTGATGAAACTTGAATTCACTAAATAAAGTTGTATGTTCACCTTGTAGACTTAAGAGTTGAATGGCCACAATGTCACCTATGAAACATCACTGAAAGGAACATAGGATAGGAGGGCCAAAGGAAACTGCTTCTTACCTACAAGTGCAGAGCAGACCCTGGGAGAAAGAGAGAGTGAAAAATAGGCAAAGAGATTATCAAACATAATGGACTAAGTACTAGAACTCATGTTAAATATCCCAAAGTCTCAAAAGAAAAATGCTAGAAAGGAAGAGCCACAGAGAATACTTATACATAGTCTTCCACACCCACACTGCAAGAGGAAAACACTACTAAACAGGAGGCAGACTCTATGTACACAGTGTGTCCATAAAGTGGAAACCAGTCTCACACTTCATAGTCACACCTCGTATACTGCCATGGAGGGCAGGCCTTGTAGGTGAGGCATCAGGTTTCACAGCCATGCTCAAACACAGGATTGTTAACACTAATCTACAGCAAGATCTGTGAATGAGAAGAAAAAAGACAGGCAAACACCCACAAGAAATATGGCCCCAATTAAAGGCCTCACACACTTGCCCTATTGATTATCTGTTATGTTGGCAAATGAATAAGCCAAAAACAATCATAGTAATCCACAATTTAAAAGACTATCGACTTTTATGAAAATATAGTCGGTGTTCATCTTTAGCTGCCCCTTAAATAATTTTAATTTCTATTAGAAACTAAGAGATTTTCCTTGATGTCACAGGATTCAGTCTATGTCTCATCATAAAAAGATGTAATTAGAAACAAATCAAAATGAAACTGAGGTAGATTCTTTGAAGAGTATAAAAAGATTATGTTTTCCTTTAAATAACAATAAAAATCAAAGTATATTTCTACCAAAGGGCCACCTAAAAATACTGATGGAATTTTCCACTGATCCACAATTTACATTATAAAGTTTGACAAGATCACATTATCAAAATTGTTAGAAAGCAGGTTCTGGTCTGCTACTATCACTCAAGTAGATAGAAATTAAATACAGAATTCTGCCAAATACATATTTTTGCAAACTCAATACTCTGTCCTTTTTCTTACTGGAGACAAGTTTTACCAGTTGTTTTTAATCACACAAACACAAAACCATTAAAATCTAATGGTGCTGACCTAAATTATTTTTTAAAGGTTAAAATGAGCTACCCCACATTCCAAAACATGAAAAGCCTTTTATCTTTTTGTGTTATTGTTGATAATCATATTATAACTTTATGGAGTGTTATTGTTAAAACTTTCACTTAAAAAAGAACATATGGACCTGAAACTGTCTAAAAGCTTAAACTTTTATTTAAAAAGGTTACAAGACATGATTGGTTAAAAATATAATGAAATATAATTTCAAAATGTTGGCTATCTCAAGTAATCATAAAGGCTTTCATTTAATTGCAAACTTATGAAAGAAGATAAAACTTGTAGTCATAATAACAATTAAGTAAAATCAACTGGCAACATCAGATTCCTCATTTATAAAACAGCCAATAGCAGGTATTGCCATGGAGAATTATTGTAAGAATTAAATATGCTAATATATCAAAAACATCAACAGTAATGCTTGGCATAGGATGCACCCTGTTGGTGTGTGCCCTTGGTTAATGTGGGCACTGGCTGCTAGTATTTACATATTCTCAGTGTTGTCCAAAGGCCAGCCCACCTCCATCTATCTACATACAATTCCAGTAAGTGGTTCTCCACCAAGAGCCTCTTCCCACTAACTTTGCTCTAACAGACATGGCACTCTTCTCAATTCTTTCTGTTATCAATCTAAACATACATTGTAGAATTAAATTGCACTTTCAACTGTTCACTGTTGTGTATGTAAATTTTCAACAATCAAGTGGATTATAAAATCTTTAAAAGAGAGACTATGAGTACAAAGTTTCTGTGTTCTGTTACAATTTCCAAACCTTAAGCAGAAGGCGAAACTGGATGTGTTCAACTGACTGGTAGCAGGCAAGGAGGAGAAAAGGGAGTAAAAGCTGGGAACACCACAAAGGCACAGATCATGGTACTGGCCTTCTGGTTCCTCTCACTTCAGAGACAAAACATGCATCCTGGGGTTGGGATTGTAGCTCAGTGATAGAGCGCTTGCCTCGCATGCATGAAGCACTGGGTTCAATTCTCAGCACCACATAAAAATAAATAAGTAAAATAAAGATATTGTGTCCATCTACAACTAAAAAATTATTTAAAAAAAATACATGCTGTAAGCAGCATAAATTCTAAGCTAAGTTCCATACTAACTTATAACTGCCATTTCATGGAAATTCTAAAAAATAGCTGAAAGACAGCTGAAATGTAGGGAGGTTAGGAAAGCCCTAAAGGAGAAGAACCATGAATGTGAACAATAAATCGTACATGACAACAGGAACATGTCATATGTTAAATAATTTTCATAAAGTAGGAAAAACAGCTAAGCATTATTGGGTGTTCAGTATATGCTAAAACCATTCTACATACATTATAAAATATTAACACAAATGACATTCAAAATACCCTTTTGAGATAGGCACTGTTTTTTTCTATTTTAAAAATAAGGAATGTGAGACAAAGGAAGGATAAATGATTTGTCCAAAATCAGATAGCTATTAGGTTGAAGGCCTGAGCTATGGCCCCAAATACATGAGCTAAGTTTGTACTCTTTTTATCGTTATGTTTAACTAATCTATGGGTTCACGTACTTCTCATAACAATCCAGGAAAGGCAGTTGTGCATTCTACATACTGCAATTTAGGTGAACAGAGTCTCCACGATTGTGTAGTGCATAATCTTGCACTACACAATTGAGTAGCCAAGTTGGCTACTCAGTGCACAACTGAGTAGCCAAGTATGGCAAACACATCAATCTGCACTCATAGGTAGAAAGTTCAATGATCTAGCCAAAGCTGCAGTTTGTAAGTCAACATCTTAAAATAGTTAAGTCTCACTCTTTTTCACTCAGCCATTAAATATATGAGCAGAAAATAAAGGCTGAGAAAATTTTAGCCAGAGAGAAAACCACTGGCAAAGTCAAAGTATGGTAATGAACCAGATTTGCTCTAGGCTCCAGGGAGTTAAAGCAGCCCTTGATCTGCTCAAACTCATCTCTACTGGCTCTCACAGACAATAGTGAGAAACAATGAAGGTCCTTAGTTCACCTCCCATATGACCTACCCGCTCTGGCTGAAAGCAAAAGGATGCTCCTGGAGAGTACAGAAAACCACTGCTTCAAAGCCCTGAAACTGGCAGTGATGTACATAAGGATGAATTGTGAAAAGTTCCCCCTTCTGGAGGAAAAAAAATACTGAAGAGCAAGGAAGAGACAAACAACTAAAGATTCAAAGTCAGAGAGGTGACAGAAAAGGATCAGGTCAAAAGCACAAGCAAAATGCTTGAATAGGTTATTCCTAGGACTGAATTCATTATGGATGTAAAAGTATTCTGGACATAAAAACTCAAATATAAAATATTAAACCTATAATAACAGAAAAGAAAAAAATGAGAATATAATTTAATTCTCTAGCTCACTTGGAGAAAAGAATCAAATACAAATATATAACCTTGTCAAGATTTTTTTTTTTTTTTTTTTTTTTTGGTGAGGGAATTTCATGATAAGCATATGTGACATGCTCTTTGATGCTCCTCTTTAGAGGTTGGAAACATTTCTTTGATGAAATTAACATGTACTAAAGCTTAATGTTAAGTCAGATACTTATTTCCAAGGACAGTTTATCTTCAATGACTTTCTCAGATAGGAATTAAAAAATCCATTTTATAGATGAGCAAATTGAGCCCTAGTTTAAAAACTTACATAAGGAACTTTATGGTGGTACAACAATTTGTAAGCCCGCTGTTGAGATCACAAATCCCAACCTGATTTTCCTTCTCACTCTGTCTCTTGACCTCTAAAGAGCAACTATCCAGTAACAATTCCATAAACGTGAGTGGGCAGGTTCACCCTGTGGCTCTCACAAAAGGAAATTAATGGGAACACTTTCAGCAGGTACTCTGTTCCTGTTGCCTGCTAGTAAAAGCTGAACTAGCTTTGGATGCCCCCACTTTACTGTAAAAATATGCTCCATAAAGGAAATCCCAGATGATATTTTAATGGCAATGAAATGAATGGAATGTAGTGACAAATACTAAAACCAAAGTCTAAATGAGACTTGTTTGTTCCCCACAATAAAACTTCTGGAAAAGAAACGCAACTTATTCCAAACACACAGAGAAAGTACTGCCGACTAGACAGAAACACAGCAGAGGTGATATAAACAGTCTGTGGCACACTCTTCTGCACTTGTTAGTAAAATCAAATGCTTTTTCTTTTAAAAACTTAACATGAGTGATTTTTTAAAAATTTGTTGCCTTTAAATGTTAATAATTAAGAGGTATGTATGAATGAGAAATGGAGATAATTAACACATTTTTCAGGCCAATTAAAAGGTTCCAAGGAGCTCCTCCTTCCCCTGACTCACAATAACCCATTTCAATTATTTCACATAAGGCAGTAACTCGATAAGATTGTATTATTTTCTTTGAGAGGTAACGAATTATTTGAGTCTGGCACCTAGTAGAGACACCAATTAACATTACTGAATGAATTAAAAGAATGAATGAATCTTCACTTGAAGACAAATCAGAAATATAAATCCATCCTTACAAAGAAGGCTAGTCTCTTGACTAGCTTCACTTTTATTTCTTTTCAGAATACAATTTACTGACAAACATGTTTAATTCAACTAACATGTTTCAGAAAAACAGACAGGTTTAATTACCTGTGTGATGGCATACCCTTTTGCCTACCATCAATCACTGCTGTCAGAGAACACTTCACAAACTGCTTAAAAATTGAGTGCCTCCCTATAAGCTAGAAAGCCATGCCCACACACCCAAGCAGTACACACTTTGCAGCCTCCTACACAGTCTCATCTCCCAACCTCCACACAAGCCCAGGCACAGGATGGATGTAGCAAACTTGGACTATTCCTAGACACCTGTAGTTTAAAAAGAAAAAATAAAAAGGAGAGAAACAAACAAAGAGATTTGGTTTTACAGCCCAGATCTGCTATGATAATCTCCAACTTACAAATGATGAACCTTGAGCTCAGAGAATTACATAAGTTGCCCAATGTTGCATGGTTAGATGAGGAGCTCAGGTTACATGGACCCTCAAACCCTTTAAAAGAAAGGACCCAAGCTCCTCAAAGGTAGGAACTATAAAACCTCATTCTTCCTTCAGGCTTGTTATTAGCTCCCACTTAAATGAGGATCAGAGACACCTCAAAATCTCTACTCATTCATTTGGTTTCAGGAAGAAATGTTGCCTTTATTCTTAACTACAATACATCTGGCTTGGGAGCCTGAGAATTCTCATCACAGATGCATTGAACTATGAATGTCACCTTACTCTCTCTCTAGCACTACCCCAGACCTTCTCTCTCTTCTTCACTTCACGCCTCCTCCATGCTTCTCAACATGTTTGTTCTACAACATTTCAGAGTGATTCTTGTGGTTTTACTGTGAACTGACCACCTGGTGTGGACAAAGGCACTCTGGAAGAGTCTGAATTGTAAGTACGCAGCTGAAGCCAGATTAACGCAACTATCTGACATGTGGGCAACAGTTATGACAAGGAAGAGGCTCAGGATAGAGGTTTGAAGTTAGACAGCTTTAAGTGAATGTCTTGTCTGTCTCCACCTTGTCTGGTATGTGTCATTGGACATGTTACTTGTCTCACAGGATTGTGAGAATTAAATGAATTAGCACCAGTAAAGTACTAAACACATAAATGGCCATCAATAGGTGGTGGCTAGTGGTGATGGAGAGGCAGTTAGTAGTAACAGCAGTTGTATGACCTGAACCTGTGAGTAGTGGAAGAATAAAGTGAAGCCTGTTAAGGTAAGTGTGGTTCAGGACTAAGACTAGGGACAGGCTGGAGGAGGCCCCTGTCAGCACTAGAGTGAAACCCTAAGGACTAGTGAGTGCTAAGGGAGCTAGGACAGGACAGGCAGCTGAACAATTCCAT
Organism: Geosciurus inauris; assembly: GCA_004024805.1. Classification (NCBI taxonomy): domain Eukaryota; kingdom Metazoa; phylum Chordata; class Mammalia; order Rodentia; family Sciuridae; genus Geosciurus; species Geosciurus inauris. The sequence goes on from PVHX01000323.1 coordinate 191,390, forward strand.
ATTTACTGTTTTTGGCTACTTATCCAGTGGGTCCCATCACACAAAAGTTGTGATCTGAAGCCCATATCCTGGTTCCTTGGCAAGCACATTACTTCAGTTAACATTTAAATTAAGCACCTATTGTGCTCCTCATCTCTGGGCATACAAGCACAGAGATGCTCCAGCCCTCGAAAACCATACAGTAGGTAAGATTAATACACACTAGTGAGGACCAATGAAGAGCTCAAAGGAACAGGTACCTGGGAAGAACAGTGACAGTTTTTTTTAAGATGGCCTATTGCACACAAATATTCCTAAGCAACCTCACACTATCAAATCTTTCATTTTATCCAGTTCCTTAAAGTATGTTCACTAAGAGACCATCATGGAAAGGGTATTAAGCCAACCTAAAAGGTATATCTGGAATCTTGACAAAAAAAAAATACCACTTGTTAAAGGAATTCACTGAAAGATAATATTTGGAATTTCTTTCCAGATTCATTCATTCAGTATATATGTCATTAAATCTTTATTCCTGAAGTGATTATAACTCAACCTAAATTTAATCATTAGCAACACACCAATTATGACACACATCTTCCTCTAAAGTTAAGGCCTTTCCTCGACTTTTTCCCTTTTGAAAAAAATGACTTAAACTATAAGTTCTAATTTCAAAACAGAGCACTTAAAAAGGAACGCTATAGTTACCTAATGCTGGCTTTTTTGCTTAACTGAGTAAAATAATTCAGTGATTGAGGCTAAAATTTCTAAGAGCAGATTCATAATTTTAGGCTATTTTGAGCAACGTGTACTATAGTTTCATGTTTTACTACTGAAAATTCAATTATATGTAGTTTATTCAAAATTTGTTTGAGTGCCTTCTGTAAAAAGTTGTTTTATAAGATCTTTCTCCAGATCAACTTTTTCCCTCTAGGTATGAGTTGTCTCAACCATAACATCTTCACTTCAAACTAACTAATGTATGAAAACAAAGATTAAATTAATAGGAGTTAATAACAACTATTTGTTAACAACTGCAAGATTTAATGTTTTTAAAAGCTGTAATTTTTCCATAATTTTCAATGGGAATCTGAAAAAGAAAAATAAACATTTTATATTTTTGAATGTTGCCAAACAGGAAGTAATGCCCGCTTAAAAAACGTGGTGGCAAGGATCTAAAATGTTAAAAATTCACTGCCAAGAGCCATAAGAGATAACAGATATGCTTACCAACATTCCACAGCAAAATTCATTACTTCTAACAAGATTAGTACATAAAGATTTGTGAGATCATTGTTATTCCAAGAGTCTAGATTCATACTACGGAATTATAAAAGATTTTCTTCTAAAAATGTTCCCATCTCAGGAATTTTGATCTGTTTAAAATGCTCTGCATAATTTAACTATCCCAGGAAAACAAAATATTCCAAAGTTATTACTAAGCTATATTTTCACTAGAGAAAACAGAAACAGAAGTCCTACAGTTTATATTGCCAATCACAGGATTAGTTATTATTCAAGAAAAGAAAACTGATGAGGCAAACATGGTAAGTAAAGAATTTTATAGGGAGGTCTATAATAGTTAAATAAACAGTAAAATAAACTTTATCTCTTCCTATACCTAAGTAATCCATGGATGTTGAACCAAAAGATTTGTTTCCTATCAGATTATTACATTTAGGGTAGGAATAAGTATTTTTATCCTCAAGGACCAATAATTTTTGTTTTCCTACTTAAAGGATGGAAAATGGAACACTGATACACTGGGAAAATCTGATTAAACTTCCAAAATAAAATTAAACTTACGCTCTTTCATGTAAAGATATGCATGATGAGGTATGGATACACAAATTGTAATTCTGTACTAACTCTGTGAAGTTACACTGAACAAGAGGTAAAGAAAAACCTTTTAGCCAATGTGCTAAATGATTGTCACCCATTTCCCCTGTTGTGTTATGAAATGTTCCATACGTGGGGCCCATGTCATTACTAGATCTGTTAACAGTTTCACAGCTCAGAATTTGGCTTCATTTGTTAAGTATCAAGCTGCCCTATCACTTGTATAGAGCTGAAAAGTTGTTATGGTTCATAATGTAAAACTCACAAAAGTGCACAGCTGCTGTTCATATTCTCAAAGAAGTCTGTTATAATAATGATGTCACGGAAAAAGGCTGGAATCTATTACATATCCCAGACAGTCAAGCCATTCAATCTCTCCAGTCAATGGAGGTAGACAGGTTGCACCATAAACATTACGGTAACATTACAATAAGGCAATAAGTTAATCTAAAAAAAAAAACAAAAACAAAAACAAAAAAACCACTGAAGGCAGGTAATTAGGTCCTCTCTATAGTTCTGCCTTTAATAAGCTTCCCTGACCCCTAGAACTACCCAAAAAGTACAAATATTATCATCTCACTGACACTTTACTGTGATCACAGAGCTTTGCAGAAACTGCATATAAATCATTAGATCTTCTAAACAAATAAAACCACTTTTTACTGATATGTCTAAAGAGTATATAATGAATTAAAAATCATCATCCCCAGAGAAATGCAAGGCAATCACACTTTATTAATTTTAAGAGCTTACACCTGTGTATAAAAAAACCACTACCATTTTTATGGCAGAGAATACTTAATAGTTTCTTCCTGGGTCAGATGCCAGTGTAAAAGAGTGTGGTTTCCTCATTTTAGGTTCTTTCATAACAAAACATGCAAACCATAGTCCAAGTGAGGATTTTTAAAATAAGTTTAAAAATACATAAATATTAAGTATTTTGTACTATACACACTATTTTAATGATCTTAAAGTCCAAATCAGAAAAAAGAGATATTTTGAAAATCAAATGTCTAAATGATAACTACTAAAGTTACTGAAATATTCTTGTGGAAAACAAACCATTCAGCACATTCACAAAGGTCTGTTATAAGGTCACATATTGTATAACTCCATTTACATGAAATATCCAGAGTGGGTAAATCCTTAGAAATCAAAAGTAGTTTATCAATGGATAGGAGCTGAAAGGGCAGTGAGGAGTGACTGCTTCACAAGTTTCCTTTCTGGTGATGAAGTCTTTTAGAACTAGATGGAGACAGTGGTTGCACAACACTGTGAATGTACTAAATGTAACTGAATTGTCTATACACTATAAATTGGTTAACTTATGATAGCTGAATTTTTCATCAATTTAAATTTAAAAAGAAAGAAAAAGGTCCAGCTGGGTTTGGTGGCACATGCCGGTAATCCCTACAGTTCAGGAGGCTGAGACAGGAAGATCACAAGTTCAAGGCCAGACTCAGCAACTTAGCAAGGCCCTAAGCAACTGTGTAGGACCATGTCCTCCCCCCCAAAAAAGAAATTAAGAAAAGGGCTGAGGATGTAGCTCAGTGGTTAAGTGCCCCTGGGAGGGAGGGAGTGAATGAGGGAGAGAGGCTGGGAATAAGTCAGTCAGTCAGGAGTCTAAGTTTCACGCCCAAATTTGCCACTAACTAGTTGTCTAATCTTGAAGAAATTACTTATAGTACTCCACTTCCATTTCCTTAATTTCAAAGTGAAAAACAAGGCTACATAAAGTCCCACTTTCTTTCAAAAGTAATTCTCAAGCTGTCGTCGTCAGGGATGGGACCAAGCATCACAATGGACCAGCTAAGTCTTGATGCAGGACACTGTCCTAAGCATGGCACACATATTAATTCATTTAACCTTCAAACAAATCTATGTAGTAGGTCCTACTGTTAACCTCACTTGGAGCTGAACACACAGAGAAATGGATGTTAACAGCTCACACAGTGTTCCATGGTGGAGAGCAGAAGAGCAAGGCTTCACATTCAGGATGCCTGAGCCCACAACCAGCTTGTCCACCACCATACTAGACTGTATACACAGGTTAATAATCCTGTATATTTAAAAAAAAATGCCTTAGGCCAAAGATTTCTGATTTTGGAATATTTCAGATTCTGAAATATTTATATACACTTTAGCTATTGATGATGCTCAAGAAGTTTCAGATTTGGGGGCTGTGGGTGTAACTCAAAGGTAGACTGCTTACCTAGCATTTACAAGGCCCTAGGTTCCATCCTCAGTACCACAAACAAATATTTCAGATGTTGGACTTTTGGATTACAGATGATCAATCTACACTAGACTATTCTGAGAATGAAGTGGTCTGGTTTCTTTACTTTTCTAGTTAAAGGGAATGTTCAGAACTTAATAGTGGCAGGTTGATGACAAAGGACACTTCAGGGCCTTGGGATCACTGCCATGAAGAGCAGTTCTACAACACAATATAGATACACGTATATAATATGGGATATACATATACAAATACAAAGAATGTTTTGGATCATTCCCTAGGCCCTAACAAGTTTTGTTCTGTCCACAAAGAGCAAATATATTGGCAATGTTCAAATAAGACCATGTTTATCTGCCTGGATATACTCTACCCTGTTCCTGCAAATCTAAGGCAACATTTCTTAGCACCTGCTTTTATTTAGAATTCAACTATAAGGCTAGAATTCAATCCAATAGTAGCATGCCATAAAGTGACAGCAACAGTCAAATATGATATAAGTTATAACATGACATTTAAACATGGTATCTGTTACCATGTTTAACTGCATAACTATACTTTGAATGAGAGGTTTCAACCATGATTATTTACAGCTGACAGCAAAAGCTTTGTATCAGCATGAGAAATTGCTTTGTTTAATGTACTGTCTGTTGAGTCTTATTTATTTGGTTGATTAATAACAAGCAAACAAAGAACAGTTTAATCTCAGCAGCATGAAACATATAAATATCCAGAAGAACTGAAGTTTGCTTTTATTATCTTGACAAAAGGGTGATATGTTCATAAAAATTTCCTACCTGTTTGCAGTTATTTATAACTAACCATATAACTTTATAGATAGAAAAGACATTACATGTTGCTCACTTCTTCATCAAAGAGGTAAAGTAAAAGAGATCTTTTCCATTTTAATAGACCACATAGCTCTACAATTTCTGAGAACTGGAACTGTCTTTCATTGTATCTTCATGCAGCTGTGAAAATAAAGTTATTTTGACTCCATTTAAATTCTTCCTTGCCACAACATAAATATACATGCCAAAGTACACAAGATTAAAAGAAAAGTCCATTTATCAGCGCCAGCACTACACACAAAGCCATCTAAGCGCAACCACTTCTTCCTCCTTCCAAAGCAGTAACAACGAGCAGGTAAACCTCAAATTAGACTCGCCCTTCTATCTCTTGGTCTTTTGGCTGTGCCAAAGAACTCTGTAATCAGAGAATTCCTTTTACAGTAAATAGCCACAATACAAGGTAAGTGTGGAAACAGATTCTAAATAATTGGAACCACTTGGACACAGCTGGCAGAACACCTGTTGGAAATGGATGAGTGACATTTGAAAAACAAAACAATACAAGGGAATGTTTACACAATTTCTCTGCACACTTTTCAGCATCAACAATTTTACACCCCCCCCCCAAAAAAAATGATAAAAAAGCAAAAAACCAGAACCAGATTTTTCTTTTTTTGGGGGGGAGGGGGAGGTACAGTGCTTATGATTGAACCCTGAGCTTTGCACATACTAGGCAAGTACTCCACCACTGAACCACATCCCCAACCCTATTTTTCTTCTTGAAAACACAGAGCTAAACCATTGAATATGAGCCCAGAAAAATGGATCATTACTAATTCCACCATCCCACTGTTCTGTGAAAATGTCCTATAAATATGCTAATTCACTTTCATTTGTTTATATTGCCCATACCACCTGCTAATAATTCATCATAATCTTTCTAAATGTCTAAATATATTTTATGAATAAAAATGGAAAATCTCTATAAATAAAGCACTAATTTTAACTTTGTTTTTTAACTACTAAATGTTTATTCATTCGAAGTAAACAGCCAGCACTTCTTTGTTAAAAAAACACCGATAGGAGAGCTAGGGTACAGGCTTCATAACTACCTCTGAGAACTAATTTCTAACCAATCAATGAGCATTTACTGCATATGTATAATTTACTTACTACCATGCACTTCAAAAATCAGAGAAACTATATTCTGCAAGAGGTTAGAAAAACCAGAAGCAGAAAAATCAGTTAAAAGTCTGTGCCAAAACTCAGTTAGCTCAAGGATGAAAGTCTTGAAGGGGATTGCTGTGTTAAAGAGAATGAACTGCAAGAGTGAATTCTGGAGACCAAAAGAAGGAGAAGTAATGAAGGTTGGTATCACATTCAGCTCAGCATAAAAATGAAAAGCAGGGGCTAAAGTTATAGCTCAGTGGTAGAGCACTTGCCTAGCATGCACAAGGCACTGGGATCGATCCTTAGCACCACATAAAAATAAACAAATAAAATAAAGACATTCTGTCCATCTACAACTACAAAAATTTTTTTTTTAAAAATGAAAAGCAAATTCAGTGTAGTTACAGTGGCCTTAGTGCATAGCTGGGAATATAATAAAGAGACACTTAATACAATAACAAGCTATATTCTCATTAGTAATTCAGTGGCCTCACATGAATGCAGCCTACATCTACCCTACAACTCAGTAAATGCTACTTCTTCATATGTTAAACAATTATGAAAAAGACACAAAAAATTTTTTCAAGAACATAAAGCTCTGGCAAAACTATGAAATTTTTATCCCCAAGGACTTTGACTTATTGAAATGCCCATAAGCAATATTGAAAAAGCTTCAATCTACAAAAAGTCAGATGAGAAACTGACTAACCACACTCAGTGTCTGTATTCTGCCAGTCAATCCTTGTTTTGTTATTTCACAAATTCTTGATTATCACAACATAATAATAACCCCCAAAGGCATTAGTGCCACTGGCCTGGTTCCTAGGAAAAAAAATAATAATTGGGGTAGAGGGAGTATTAACTTGTAAAAGTATTTGGTTCAGAGCCAACAATTCAGTTTAAGGCACTGACCACACTGACTGAATAGGACACTGTCGAAGTCCACCAGGTCATTTCATGAGTGTTGGTAAAAGAGTCTCAATATGCTTTTGGATTTAAAATATGTCACACTCAAAAAGTAACATTTTCCTAGAAAACATCTGGAGAAAGTTATGATCAAATCATGAAAATCAGAAAATGTAAAAATTTATAAAATAACCAACAAAACTTTTCTGCTACATATTACCAAGCTGTGGTAGTAATATGCTACCTCTGATTGTTTCTATGATGAATTTAACAGAAAATCAGAAAGCTGAAGTAAGACATCAAAAGTTAGGCAGTTATCAGTCAGTCTGCTTTGGACCCATCTTTAAAACTCATTATGTGAGCCAGATACAGTGGCACATGCCTGCAATCCTAGCAGCTCTGGAGGCTGAGACAGGAGAATCATGAGTTCAAAGCCAGCCTCAGCAACGGCGAGGCACTAAGCAACTCAGTGAGACCCTGTCTCTACATAAAACACAAAATAGGGCTGGGGATATGGCTCAGTGGTCAAGTACCCCTGAGTTCAATCCCTGGTACCACAAAAACCCAAAGAAACATTATGTGCCATCATCCTATATATAGGATACCTATATAAACATAAAATTGCATAGGATACCTATAAAATTGTTCAAGTTAAATTTTTATAGATGTCCTATAATATAGAACATTGGGACATAACAAGTTTAACAAAGTTTATGAACTTCACAGGCCTGATGAAATCAAGCACAAACTACTACATTAGATTAGTCTAGGAAAATTTCCAAATACACACAGTGGACCCTTAAGCCTAATTTCAAACTAAAGTCTTTAAGAGATCAGGATGATCTAATGACATCAGGTACCAGCATGTTGTTAAGAAGTATTAAATTTGTGTTGAAGAGTTTAGTTATTATTTTCTTGGTTTTATCTCATAATACTCGATTAGAAGCTATAAACTGAATTAAAGAACAAAGAAAAGTAGAGAAAAATTAAATCTGTAGTTATAGCTCTTTTTGAATCATATAGAGAATTTCCTTAAGAATGTATCAATTTAAACATCTGGATCCATCATCAGTATCCATAATACTTTGCTAAAAGTTGATGATTCCCATTTAGGATATCAGAGCCCTAAAACAATATTTTATTTGCCTAATGGGAGAAGGAACACATTGATTCAGAGTTCAGATTGCAGAATCCAACTATCTGGGATTTTAGGCAAAGTTCACACACCTCTCTTTGATCTAATTTCCATTCCACATAGGTTTGTCATAGAAATAGTGTATTGTTCAAATTATAATGTGCTTTTAGAGAGAATTTGGACTATATTAAGTATAAACTATTATTACAGTTATCTTCTATGGTGCCTCAAAATCCAAAGCATATTGAGAACACTATTACCCTATCAACAAAATGCTATCAATTCAACATGCTCCAATAACAAATTCCAAGGACCAAACAGGGACTTTACCAATAACAAATTCCAAAAATCAAGCAGGAACTTTAAAAAATGTAAGTGACTCTAGACCTAATGCCTATGAGCACATCTTTCTATTCCTGCTAGTACCTGGCCATCATATATAAAACACAAAACTGAAAAGTGGAGAGGCACTGATTAACTGGAGACCTCAGGACCCAATGGGAACAACATGGCTAAGGGTTCCCTAAATGTTCTTCATGTCTCATGTCTGTGGCACTGAATTAGCCCAATGCTCTCAGGGAACTATTATGCAAGTGAGAATTTTATAGCTGCTTCTTGTAGCTATAGATTTCAGCCTTGCACACTTACTTAATTACTTGGTTGGTCTGTAAGCTGTCTACACATTCCCACTCTTTTTTGATTCCCCAGGGAGATGGTTCTGCTTCCATCCCATAGCCATGTTGAATTTAGATTAAACTGTTCTCACTGTTCTCTTGAAATCTAATGAATCTAGCTTTTTGCTTACATGATTTTATTTCTGGTTTTCTTTTTATTTTCTCCACAAGGATAAACAATGCTCTAGCCATAACATTTTGATCCCAATAAATCTTGTTCATAACTACTGTTTAGTACCCAAAGAGAGGTCTTATGTCACAAAACATTCTTCTTCTAGACACATGAAAAAGCAAAACCAATGCTGTTTCTACCTTCATGGAATTGACAGGGTTCAGGATTCACTTTCCCCAAGTATGGAACTTGGCATATTATAGTAAGCTGAAAGAGTCTGAGAAAATGCCAGAAGCCAAAGGTCTCTTGGACTTTGCTCCTACTCCTCATCCCTGAAGCAGATCATGAAACCTACAAAGGTTTATCTAAACTTCTCCTGGAGTAGGTTATTACCTTTAGACCATTCGTTTTTCCCTATAGTATTTCTGTACTATTTGTTCTTAATTAAATCTACTATTTAAAAAAGGATTCTACCTCTAATATCAATCATCTCACTTTCCATATGGCGTTTGCATTTAGTACTTGACCATCACTATATGTGAACTAACCTCTTTCTAACGTATCACTGATATCTACCTCAACCATCATTCATTGTTTTACTTATCCTTGATTTATCCCTTTGCAAATTAAAAGTCAACTCTGCCAGGAAAGGTATCATACAGAAAGACAGATTTTCTTTAAACAGAATCATGAAGGATAAATAAAATTTGCCAAATAAACAAGAAGTAAAAATGGCATGTAAGAAAGCAGGAACAGCAAATGCAAAGAGAGATGCCTGTGAGTGGATGAGCAAGTGGATGTGTAAGGAACTATTTAAAAATACACAGATTCTCAGGGTAGGTGTGGAAAAGCTAATGACAGGTGACAAGGTGAGAATGGCAAGAAAGGACTCAATGAAGATGAAGGGCCTTAATTCCACAGGACATATTCCTCCAACCCTGAAGGCACCAGGAGGTCACTTTATAAAGAGTGACAGGATTGCCTGTCCATTCTGCAAATTAAATGACAGGCAGTCTGAAAAGAAGGAAAAATGGACAGATGCTAAGAAACCACTTTAGAGTCTAACCGAGAAATGAGGAGTTGAGATGCAGGGAAAGGGACCAAGATCATTAAAAGCATAGATGTGCAGGGGTGAGGTTGTGGTTCAGTGGTAGAGCTCTTGCCTAGCATGTGGGAGGCACGGGGTTTGATTCTCAGGACAGCATAGAGATAAATGAATAAAATAAAGATCCATCAACAACTAAAAAAATATTCAAAAAAAAATCACATAGATGTGGATGAAAACAAACAGGGATAAGAGAGTTGGGAAAAGAATTCCAAGCAACATTTAACATGAATCTTTGTTGAAAGTCAAATCCATTCTTAGCTTGAGAATAAATTAAAACTACTTTCTATCTTTAAAACTGTAGTTCTTGGTGTATAAACAAGAAGAAACAGGTCAAGATTAATATTTTAAAGACTAAACTGAAACTGTTTATCTGCCTACTGATCTTGGAATGTCTTTCAAACACCAAGCGTCCGGAGATAACAGAATTCCATCTCCTGCCTGGGTCTTCCAAAAAGCCTGTCAAAGTGAAGAGGCTGCAAACATGTCCACTCATCAGGCTTTTTCAAATGGGTCCAAAAAGTTCATCTGAAGGCAGAAAGTCAAGTCAACTGTCACTCATTGTGTTTGGCTGTTCTGCCACTTGACTTCTTACCTTCATTTGGAACCACTAGATGCTCAGAATTCAAATTACTGCTGTAACACCTTGACTAACTTCTATGTGACCTGGTTAGACATGTGGCAAACAGCCTCAGGTAACTAAAGGGGAAAATCATAGAATGATTTTTGTGTGTCAATATCAATGATATAGTTTCTATGAGGTATACAATCATGACCATCTGGCTTCATTTAGAAGATCAATCATGTAAATTGCCAATGATATTCATAACATAAGACACTGCTATAAAAGCAGTCCTCTTTTTCTGGATTTATACAAGAGACATCCAGTTCAGGTACATCTACATTCTTTTTATTTTTATTTTTTTAGTTGTTGACAGACCTTTATTTTATTTATTTATTTACTTATACGCAGTGCTGAGAATCGAACCCAGTGCCTCACACGTGCTAGGCAAGTGCTCTACCACTAAGCTAAAACCCCAGCCCAACATCTACACTCTTGACACTCTGAAACCTATAAGATAAAAGAAATGATAAATCACTGCTAAAGTGAGGCTAGCATCACATTTTAGCAACAAGAAAATGCATACAAAACGAAAACCTTTAACTTCGCCACTGGAGGCAACATTATAACTTTAAAAGGTAAACCAACCTCTTAAGTCATATTATCCACATTTATTATTTTGTTCATCCAGCTAACATTCTCTGGGCATCTACTATGTCTCATGCATTATACCTATACTGAGAAACATGATATCTTGCATATTTCTTCAGGTAAAGTAACTGCCAATAACTAAATGAGACCAGCATGTACCCAAAAGCTACTAGTTCACTGCTTGGTTTTTTTTCTGTGATCACCTTCCTGAAAGCCATTCCCCAAATAGTTTGGCTACTATAGACAGAGAGACATGCATACACACACACATACACACACACACACACACACACACACACACATATACAATCACTATCCTTTGTTTCATCTTTTTGCACCACAGCCTTAAGCTCTATTATTACTCTGTGTGTTTACTCAGTGTGTGACTTCCTCTGTGCAAGCCCCAGCAGAGCTGGGAAATGCCAGACATGTTCACCACTTTATCAGCAGTGCCTAGAAGAGGGTCTCTCATGAACTCTGCATACATTTGGTGCTCTAATGAATGCTCCCAAAATCACAAAACTATTGAAATATTAAAAATTTGTCAAAATAAACTCAAGAGGAAAGAGATTATTTAGTGTCTTTATGAGTACACAAGATCCCATAGATTGACACAGTAATATTAAGAGATTTATTCAATTCAGCTTCTCTTTAGCACCATGAATTCAGTGGTCAAATATTGTCGTTGAAATATGCTTAAACTACCTCTAAAATGGAAAAGAGAGAAAAGGAAGTAAAAGGAAACAAAACTAATCTTCTTGCTGAAAGAAGTATGAATACCATAGTGAGGAATTCATACCACAAACAAGTTTCAGAATGCCATTCAAGCTTCAAGTTCATATTTTTTTCTAAGAGTTACTGTGCTTGTTATGAGAACACACTGTTAGGAGAGATAATAGAGAAACTGTGGTATTATATATAATTTGCTCTTTTGGAGGTCAGCAGTACATCTATATTTGGATCAAATAATCTGAGGATTTTATTTGGCAATACTGTAAAATGTAAAAGAAGAAAACTGAAACACAAAATCATATATTATCAAACTTCCAAGAACACCTGATGGAATAGGGTTCCACTTTCAAAACCCATTTTCTTAAAGAAGGCAGTATTAATTGCCTGTTGATATATAAAGCATACAAAAGTTGCATTTTCTCTACTCTGAATCCCAGGCTCTCAGTTCCATAAGTATAGCCCATTGTATGTAATTCCCAGGTCAGGGTGCAGTAGACAAATTAATTAGTCTATTAAGTCTCAGTCGTATCCTGGCACTGATGTTTAGGTTAGCACCTTCAGCAACAAGTTTCTAATGCTTAACTATGCTGCCATTTGTTCCTGAGAGAAATTAGGAATGAAAGGGGAAAAAAAGAAAACATGGCTGCGAAAAGTTCCCACTGACCTAAAGGCAGAAACATGCATGTGAGTCAGAGGTAGATCAGTAGATTCATAAAAAAGAGAAAAACTCCAGTTGATTGGTTTGTGCTATTTTAAGTGATTAGGAGAAAAATAAATGGCTTCATATCTAAGGAGATTTAAATAGCACTTAACACTCTACAAAATCAACCTAAAAAAGATGATAATGTGCTATGACTTAGCACTGAAGAGAAACCAATGACTTCATATGACGAACTCTGAAGCATTTCATGGGAAGATTAAACACCTGACTAAATATCTGTAGATGCTACAAATTACTGACATGAACCAAATCACATGTTTGGAAAAATACATGTATGTGCATGTGTGTGTGCACACACCGAGGCAGACAGAGAGAAAGGAGAGGGGAGGGAAGAAGGCAGCAAACTATCAGTTATCTTTCACTTTACAGACATGACCTACTGCAGGGTGTATCTAAAAAAACCACTTATCACATATAGTTCAATAAAAGCAGTTTGTTGACTATCATGCAACAGAATACATCTGTGCACTGGGTAAGATTTTTCTGTTAAATTCCTTTTCTTTTGTTCCTTAAGGTCACAGTAAGGTGAAATATTTTTCCAGCATCACTGACGCAGAACTGTGCACAGGATCAGGCCCCAAACACTACCACACACATACAAATTGGGGGTTGAGAGGGTCTCAGATAGGTGTCTAAGAATACTAATGAGAAATAAAAAACAGTTCACAATGACAATATGTCTCACCACAAATATCTATGACATAGCAGGCAATCCCACAATGGTAGAACTTCAATGCACCAACAATAAAGTGATGCTAAACTCTAAACCATCTAAAATCCACCCAGCATTCTGGGTTACTGAAAAGGAAGCTGTCGCAATTATGTCTTATATTTTCTCCTGATAGCCTATTGCTTAGGCTCTATGAAAACTTAAGTTCAAGCAGGGTGCAGTGGTACAAGCCTGTAATCCCAGTACTTAGGGAGGCTGAGACAGGAGAATCACGAGTTCAGAACCAGCCTCAGCAACAGCGAGGCGCTAAGCAACTCAGTGAGACCCTGTCTCTACACAAAACACAAAATAGGGCTGAGGATTTGGCCCAGTGGTTGAGTGCCCCTGAGTTCAATCCCCAGTGCCAAAAAAAAAAAAAAACAAACTTAAGTTCATCTAACTTTCCCCAAACTCAGTACCATTAAATTGTGGATTATTAAAATATAATTAGGGGCTGAGGCTGTACTTCAGTAGTAGAGTGCTTGCCTCAGTAGTAGAGGCACTGGGTTCAAGCCTCAGCACCACATATAAATAATAAATGAATAAAATAAAAATCCATCAACAACTAAAAACATATTTTTTAAAAAATATATATATTTCTTGAAATTATTCTTCAGAAAATAATCAGAAATACTGCAACAAAAGAATTATAGTTGCAAAAAGACAATGATCTAACATTAACTATAACAGTAAAAACCTAAAACAATGTAAATGTCCAAAAATATAAAACAAGTTAAATAAATTATAACATATAAAGTGCCATGCATTTGGGGAATATGTAACAGATATAAAATCCCTACATTATAGCAGGTGTACAATGAAGAAGTGTTTAAATGAATGAAATAAAATGCAGCTTAAAAATTAAATGTATAGCTTGATTCCAATTTTAATGTTTATATATCATATATGCATCTTTTAAATGTAATATGTATGCTCATGCAAAAAAAGAAAACAAGAAAGACTACAAGTATTTATAAAGGTAGTAGAACTAAACACAATTCCTATTATGATGTATGTTGTCTTCATAATTAGAAGTGAAGGTATTGTAGTCACTAGAAGAATTTGAACCAATGGACGCTACCATGATTAAAGACTATGCTTCTTGAGCAATCATTGGCCGAATAAAGGTAATGTTCTCCTCTGCCTCTTACTAAGACCCCAGACCTGACCACATCTAAATCTGGACTTTCCAATACTATCTTTTCCCCAGATATAATTAATCCCTATCCTTAAGCTACTGTTCATTAGTAACATGCATATGAATGTAATGTCTACTTAAATATGAGATGTGTAAAAATGCCAATATTTCTTTACCTATAACTCTGGAATTTTTCTCTGAGGCAAAAAAAAAAAAAAAGTTTTGTGTGTACGTATTTGACAAACTCATTTATCTATGACAAACTGCCCTAAACCTGTTTCACATATGGGCATGGATATTTTTACAAGCTCTGCTAAAGAGAATCCCATCCTTCAAAATGACAGTTATAGTTTCCCTTTAAAAAATATCATTTGAAAGTAAGTTTTTAAAAACAGTGTTTTGAATCAACATTGCCAACTTTTTAAAGTATTTTCAAGAGCTATAGTTACTTCCTAGGTCAAAAAGAATCATTATATCTACTTTTTAAGATCCAAATTATTTCTTGGGTGAAGTCTATTCCAAGCCTCTCTCTTAGAGACACTTCCCTGCACCATCCTCTATGTTATCTGTAAGTATCTCCATGTGTGGTTTTTCTTCCATCTTCATGATACTAAAGCACATAGCACTCCTTTATGCTCTATTTGCATGGTTACTATGGTAGCGACCTGAATTTTGTATCTGGGATAAGCTTGTTTGGGGAAGAGAAGAAAAGAACCAAAGGAATAGGAAAGAAAGTTAGGGCAATGGGCAGCACCTTAAAACACTTTTCATCTGAAACACACTTTGTCCAGAATCTATAAAACCCTGACCTGACCTGGGCTTCCTGGCATGAAAGCTCTCAGTACTGTGATGTGAACACCATGATGCTGGCAACACTGTCCACCTTTCCCCTGGCCCTTAAGAAGCACTGAACTTCTGCTTCTCATCATCCCCCAAAGTTTCTTCCTCATACTCCACCCTTGTCAGGCCCAGTTCATAGGTTCTCTTACCAGACAATGGAAATATCATGCGAGACTCAAAAGTATTTGATGGAAAACAGATGAGACAGGACACTTCGCCTGCCCAACATTTAGAAACACACAGCACTCCCCAGCCCCTGTCTTTGAGGGTGCCTCTAAGTGACATGTGAAAAGAGTAGTCAGTGAAAGAAAATACTGGACATTTTCTAATTTCATGGATTTTCTTAATTGTCAGCAAGGCAATTTCCTTAAATACCTGCATCAAGTAAACCAAAATATTTTCAAAATATTTTCCTCTAAAATGATTTAAAAAAAAAAAAAAGACTCCAACAGATAACAAAAGCAGCTGATATGACTAAAGAGTGGGAGATAACAGGACTGCAGAGCTTCACCAACAGACTGCTCAGAATTCTGTCACAACAGCATTTAAAATGTGGAGGTTCCCAAAGTAATAGACTCAATTTCTTAAGAATGCATTATGTCCTACTAAATTATTTTAGATAGAAGGTGAAAAAAAACATATTTTGTAATTAGTTATTAGTAAGTTATCCGCAAAAATTGAACTCAAAACCCAGAATCATTTCAAACTCTTAGAGAAAATTGTTACAGTAGTTTCAGATTGGAAAGGAAAAGAAACAGGGGTCCTCATGCCACTTAATCAGCCAAATAGATGTCCAAAAAATTAATACATAATGTCTCACTTATTTGAATCCTCATAAAACTGACAAAAGATGAGACAGAGTTTTAGAGAGTCAGTAAAATTGTTTTTTTTAAGTACTATATAATCCCCAATGTCACAAAATGGCTTCATTTCAAAGAAATGTGGCTGAACATCATGAACATTTCTATACACTTATTGTATCTCTTCAAGAGACAGTCCTTTAAAAAAAACTGAAACAGTTCCTTGAGACATTAGCATTTAATCACTTCCTACTTGAAAACCTGAGTTTTACTAGCTTATACCACTTATATTGTAACTGTCTTTTGTACAGATCTTCTCACTAGGCGATGAGTTCCTTGAGTGGGATGCTGGCTTTATTGATCTCAGTTTGGTTACTCATTAATTCATTGAACATTCTTACAAATATACCTACTAACCCTATGCTGAATATTTATAAATAGTACATATAAAGGGGAGGGGGGAATGTCATAGTCCCTATCTCATAAATATTAAGAGTGCTACAAAGAAAAAAAAAGTTACTGCAATATAGTAACTTGTCTTATAGTTCAATACACTGTGCCACAGGAGCACAGAAAAGTGACAGAAGTCATTAGGGAGAGCACAGATCCATACTACACCAGAGTTAACCATGGAGCCATTGATGAAATACTCTGATGAAATATCAAGAGATTCAAGAGTCTGATAATGGTATACTGAGGATTTTGCATTTTATTTTGAGAAACCATCAAGACTGAGTTTTGGAAAAGTCACTGTGACTATACAATAGAGAATAGGAGGGGCAAAACTGGTTGCAGGAAGGCCAGATAGGAGGTAGTTGTGATAATTTGGATGACAAATGATAGAGTCCTGAAGAGCTTAGTTGTAGAGAATGGTGTACATACTTGAGAAATATTAAGGAGACAGGGCAAGCAGGTCTTAAAAACTGAGTTGAGGATACAGCAGACAAGGACTCATGAGCAGTTATAAGTTTCTGGTTTTGACAACAGGGAGAATAATGTACAGTTTAGTAATTAGGGAACAAAGGAAGAAAAGCAAAACTGGTGTAGGAAGGGAAGATGAGTTTAGTTTGAGACATGACACATGCCAACCTTGAAGCTCCTGTTTACCTTCCAAGTAGAATGTAATTTCTGAAATTATAATTATAAATTAAATTTCTATAAATGTAGAATTGTATTTCTGTAATTTCCATAAGTATAATTAAAAATGATAATGTCTATACATGCAGAAATGAGCAGGTCCAATACAAGAAAGACAAACTTATTCTGGGATACCAGATATGAGAGCCGTCAGCATCTAGTACTGTTTAATGAAGTCATGAAAGCGGAAGGAGTGAGCCAGGCGAGGGCCCAGAGAAGAACGCCTCAGATTGAATTCCTGAGAACTCCAAGAAGGGAAGCGGAGTAGGCAGAGAAACCTGCAAAGGCAAGGAGATGCAGCATGGTGGTCAGAAGAGCACAGTTTAGAGTTTTAAGAAGGGAATTCCTATGTTAAATGATCCTGAGATAGAGTAAAAGGACTGAAAAGAGGCCAACAGATTTTAGAACCAAAGAAATCATTCATGACCTTTGGAAAGTTTCAGTAGAGATGATAACAGAAGGGAGGCAAAAGTCAATGAGAGTCAGCATGTTATGAGAACAATGAGAAAATGGTTTCAGCAGAGTTCCCGGCACTTACTAAAGCTTTCTTTCTCCACTGCATGTCATCCTGATCAAGTTTTTATGATATGCCACAATCCTCCAAAATAATTCCAACATTTAATAGTGGCTTTGACTGAAACCTCAGTGGGAGGTAAAGTACTCTGGGACAGCTATTGAGTTAAAACATTTAAGAATCTCTCAAGCGAATACCTTAGTTCCAGTCTGGCAAAATGGAATTGTTGAGAGGTACTGGCTTTAGGTGGTCTTAAGTATATGTGTTATGAAACTATTCATAGAGTTATATCACAAATCCTTTTTTTTTTTTTAATTTTTTTTTAGTTGTAGATGGACACAATGTCTTTATTTTATTGCTTTGTATGTGGTGCTGAGGATCGAACCCAGGGCCTCACGCATGCGAGGCAAGCGCTCTACCGCTGAGCTACAATCCCAGCCCACAAATCCTTTTTTTTAATGAGTCTTATCAGAACAATAAAATAAACTGTCCCTTATGTAAAACAGTTGGGAATTATGTCAAGTATAAAACTTAGAAAATAAAAATATGACATGAAAATAGGTTGCTATAGATTTTGTATGACATAAATGACTTAATAAAGTTACAATTTATTGTTCTGTATTAAATATTAATTGCAGTGAAGGATATATTTGTTATGAGTTTATCTTTCTCCTTAGGTAGCCCATCAAACATTCAATGAGATATAGCTAAGATTACAGAAGAATCAAAGAATTACATGTTATCTGCAGACAACATTGGTGTATAAAAGTATATAAAAAGATATAAAGGTAAAAAATTTGATATAAACCAAAGACTAAAGAGCAAGACTTTAAATGTCTTCCTAAATATGTTTTAATATCTCAAGCAAAAAGACAGCAGTTCTAGCCATCTGTTTACTTACCTTTGCATCCAAAAATATTTTTTTCTTGTCTTAGAGCAGAACTCCTAGAAAAAATTCATACCTTTCACTTCATTTGCATGACAAGACAATATGGTGGATCAATCCAGAATTGTTTCAAGAGAATCGATCAGGAATTAGAACAAGATCTCAACTCTTTGAACCACTTTTTAATCCTCAAGATTAAAATATCTGCCTTCATACATAAGAACACAGGCTTCTGAATACAGCATAAGAAATCTAAAAAGAACTTTATATATTCATGAGAAAAGCTTGAAGATACTAATATTAAACACATATTTAATGATCAAATGAGATTTTGCCTACTGGAGCTATATGGGCTAAAAAGTACATTTAAAGTCTATTATCAAATTCCTACATTTTCTCTCTGAAACAGTTCCTTCTTCTCATTTTCCAATTTCTGTTAAAATTCCTGACACAGCCTCAAAACTTTGGAGTTATCCTGAACTCCAGTCCCCCTCACCCTCTATATCTAATTTGCTGCCAAATTCAATGGATTCCATGAACTCAATGTGCCAGACATTTGTCTTTCTTTCCATCACCTTTGCCACGATACAGTTAGGCCCTTTATTATCTATCTGTGCAACTTTCGTGTGTTCTAGATCTTGCCAAGCAGAGTCCCAACTGCTCTCCATGAAGCCCATTCCAAGTCTCTGCTTTTCTCCTTGCCTGGCAAACTAAGGGAACACTCTTTGGACTGGCACTTAAGACCCATTATATGGCAGTTTTCTTCATGCACAATTATTTCAGACTTGCTATTCTGGAACTTCATTACTCTTCCCAAAATTCTGACCTCGCTAACTTTATTCATGTCATTTCTGCCAATGGAATCACCCCTGCCCCCACATCTCTCACCCAAAGGCTACTTGATTCTTCAATAATAATTATAAACCTGTGTTCCTTCATAATCTCATTGATTCCCTCATGATGATTTTATTCTTCGCCATCTGTCTCTGACCTTGCCCTTCTGAGCCCCACAGAATTTCTGTGCTTTGAATAGTTCCAATACTATGTCTTGAATATTATTTATCATTGTTTTTACCATATTCATGAGTAATCCATTGGTTCCATGAGAGAAAATATAACAGCTATTTCGCATCTAGAGGAGACTAATGATTCAATCATAGTAACACTTTCAGCATTGACTAAATTTAATAGAAAATATTAACACAGTTTTGAGCAGAATCAACTCATCAGTAACCCACAAGAAATGAACAAACAAATAACCCTTTAAGTTTTAAAATAAAATGGAAATAGTTAAAATTGCATGTTTTTATTATGAAGGTCAACATATAAGTTAATTTGAGGTCATCTGTTTTCTTAATATTATCTACTAGATTTTCACCTATATATACCATTCAAAGGTACTATTTTTGTAACTGTAAAAAGCAATGGTAGTCATTTACAATTCACACACATACACACACAGAGAGACACTATATAAATCAATATAACACTATAAGATTCAATGAAAATAGTGACAGCTTTGAAAATTGCAACCTAATATATAGCCAAATAACTCACAAAACTCAGCATGCATTGCTGACTTTGGACATGACCACCGAAGTTAACAAGGTGTTCTTGAGAGAAAAAAAATAAGACAGGTCCCTGGAGCATCCATTCAAAATGGCAGATGCATCTGAACTCCAGGGCAAACTTCTCTAAGCTAATATTGTGATTGGCTTTAAATAAAAATTGTAAAATTTAAACATCTTTAATTTAAGTAATAACTTCAAAACACAGAGAAACACTGCAAAATTCTGGCTATCAAACAACAGAAAAATTAAAGGAATCTAATGCTTACATATGATGATATACTAGTTCTTTAGGCATAGGAATGAGTATAATGTAAAATTTGTAGATCCTGAAAAATATCTGTTTAGAAGAAAAAAGCACTAAGCACCCTGCAGTGCAGCTTGGAAAAGCACACCTATTTTTCATAAGTAATGTTTCCTAGTCATTCATCATTGAGTCACACATATCAAAGCTGTCATTTTTAGAAAGAAAGAAAAGAAATTTGTGCCTTTCAGGTAATCTTTGTTACATAAAGTTGGATTGCTGTTAATTACATTCACTGAATTCTTATAAAGTCCAATTACTAACAATCACCACCTGACACAAACCAATAAAAGTTATTTTCCACCAATACCCCATTTAACTTTAAAAACTGACTTAGTTTTTTTGCCTTATTTTTTTAATAGATGGTTAAGATCCTTATCAATACTCAAACTGTCATTTAACCCTTCCAGTACCATGTTCAAGATTCAAAGCATTTCTGTGATTTTTTTTGAACATGTGCATTTGATATGGACTTAGAATTTTTAAGGCATCTGCTCTAAGTTGCTTTCCTAAAACTGGGTAAAAGATTGGACTAACCTATGAAACTATTCTCAAATAATTATTTTTAACTATAAACAGCATTCAGGATATGCCTGGATAAGGTTAGAAAGCTATTAAGAAAAACAACAGTAAAATTCACCAACATATCAAGACAGACCACTTGTCTTTGGCATCATTAATTCTTAGCTATAGTTGTGAATTGTTTCAGAATTATAGATTAATGGGAGAATGTCTACACTTCAACATTCCTATTCCCATCACTTAAAATCAGCATCTTTTTAAATTTTGCTTTTAGTTATAGATGGACACAATATCTTTATTTTTATGTGGTGCTAAGGATCGAATCCTTAGCATGTGCCTCACACGTGAAGGCATGTGCTCTACCATTCAGCTACAGCCCCAGCCCAAAATCAGCATGTTAAAATTATATTTTTGGATTTTAAGAAAAGGATAGAAGTAGCTATAGATTATGAAATTGACTTAAAGTATATGGCATTCATGCTGTTGGTATGAGAGGAATCCACATTCCTAATATTACTGGAGTTGAGATGAGAGTATAGGACTTCTTGCTAAATAAAATGAAAGAGGCTGACAAAATT
Source organism: Geosciurus inauris (assembly GCA_004024805.1). Classification (NCBI taxonomy): domain Eukaryota; kingdom Metazoa; phylum Chordata; class Mammalia; order Rodentia; family Sciuridae; genus Geosciurus; species Geosciurus inauris. The sequence continues at coordinate 212,996 of PVHX01000323.1, forward strand.
CTGATGTAAAGACATGAGTTCCAGGAAGAGAGTGATCCAACAGATATTCTGTATAGCCCATCTCTGCACTGAGATGGTGAGGAAACTAAAGTCTAAGTGGGCAGGAGATTTTAGTTCTAGGAAAATCAGGTAAATTAGGAAGGTCCAGGCAAAAAACACCAAAGCCTTTCATGTAACATACAAAATTTGTTCATTGGCAATGAATTATTCAAACTAACTTAATGGAGCTTTTTTGACTCAAATAATTGAAAAGTTAAAAAGCAGTATAAGATTCAGGTATACTCAGTCCCTTTTCACTTTTCCACTATACCATTTTAGCTCATTATTCCAGCACAGCAGCCGGCAATTCCTGAAGTTATATACTTCCCTTGTTCACATTCAGCAAGCAAGAAAAAGCATGGTTGTTCCAAAATATTCATAGTTCTGTTATTCACTTTGTGAACTGGTTAGGTCACATACCCACTCTGCTATGTCATTACAGCAGAACCATGAAATACACTGTCTTGATCTAAGTTGCATGCAGGAGGTGAAGTCAGAGTCTCTGAAAATTCATACTCATAAGGAAACCATGAACTGCTTGATTGGAGATGGGAAGGCAGACAAATAGCACACTCTACCAAGCAAGTCTGCAGCACATTCTGATCCTATATACAGGGCATATGCCACTGCCTTTTTCATAGTTCCTATTTTGAGAAGTGGTGGTGGGCTATACAAGAATATATTTACTATCAAAAGAAAGAAAATACTCCCCAAATGTCCCTATTCCTAATTAAGGCTGTATTCACTATGTCTTCCATTGGGTTCTCAAACTTCACCATCTCTTCTAGGTTAAGAAAATAAAATATAATGCAAAAAATGTTATTTATATTATTTTTCTTTAATTGAAGAATACAGTAAGTTTTGCCTAGAAATATAAGAAGTCACTACACGAGTAAATAGTTCAGCTGATAGGATGGTTTCAGCGATTTTAAAGCTCCAACTTTACCTTGCTTGTCTCAGAAAAAGTGAAGAAAAGCAACTACAGTTGCCAAATAGGAGTAATAAAGATATGTCAAGCAAGCTTTTTTTCCTTCTTTCGATAGTAAATATATTCTAAGCCGCGCCCAGCTAAGCAGAAGTTGTTAATGCCTAAGGGCACAGAGGAAAAGAAAAATCATTCTCAGAAAGGTAAAGGATTTTTTCCAAATACGAAAGTGAATACCACAGTCCCCAAAACAACATATGCTAGTCAAGACATAACATCTTAAACTGGATCCTGTAATAACTGGAAGCAATCCAGTGCTAAGGGCAGCCCTTCAAGAGAACTTTACTCACCCTGTTAGCTCCATACTGTGGGTTTTCCTAAGACCATGTCCAAGCATGAACCAGACCTTTCAGAAGATCACAAAGACATTGATCTAGAACCCAAATCACCCTTGAGCTGAAAAATCATCGAATCTAGTACATTTCAAACTATGCCTAGAGGTAGGGACAAATTAGGCAGAGAATGTTTTATAACCACTCCCTCTCCTACCACTCCAGCCACTCCAGCTCCAACAGAAACACATCTGATTTTATCTGTTCTTCAAAAATAGCTTCTGGAGGGATGAGGTTGTAGCTCAGTGGTAGAGCACTTGCCTTGCAAGTGTGAGGCACTGGGTTCGATCCTCAGCACCACATAACAATAAATAAATATATATATTGTGCCCATCTTCAACTAAAAAAATATTTTTAAAAAATAACTTCCAGAAATAACTTCATTTGAACAAAGAGCTTTGTGGCTAAAAGGATAATTAATATAAACTCATTATTATTCCATCTGAAAAACTTACGTCAAAGAAGGTTCAAGCATTTATCAAAGAAATGCCAGAATGTGAACTCAAGCCACTGCCAGTCATTCAACAACTATTGTGCCTCTCCCATTAGTAGTTACCTAGAGTGGACTCAATAACCAACAAGTGAATCAGAATGTCTAAATAGAACCTTCAATTTCAATACTGACTTCCGTAAACATAAAATTTCAGAGTATATAAGCCTGCTACTTTCATATCCTAATTCTGCTTACCTCATATGTGACTGCAGGATAGGTACCAAACTCACCTAAAACTCAATTATCTCATCTGTAAATAGGAATAACATTATGCTACCTCTAAAGGATTAATAGGGTTAAAAATAAAGTTGCTGTATGAAGTTACTATATAAATATGCATATAACATGTATTACTGAGAAAATATTTGCCAATTAATAATATTAATTGAAAATAACTCAATGTTATTTTATATTCTGTTACTGAGGCTATAGAACTTTGTCCTTACTTTAAAAAGTCACTACCATGTATATAATAAATGCACAGGAAGATAATCAATAGAATAATTCTAAAGCAAAATGTCTGATGAAGAAAAATAAGCTGTATAAAGATTAATTAATTATACACATGGATAAGTTGTATGATTATAACATTTTAGGGACCCACAGTGGAAAATGGGTCAATAAACTAACATTTTTGATGTGAGTTCCCCTGGGACCCATGAACCTACTGGCAGCACCGAGCAGTGGTAACCACTCTATCCAAATGGCCCTTCGGGGAGGGAGGTTAGGGGATTAATTAGTGCAGGAAGGGTACACCAACATTTTCAGGGTATGGACCCAAAAGTTTATTTAGCTGACCTTACTCGTAGTGGGACATGGTATATTAGGTAGCACGAAGAATTTTGAATTCTTAAGATGAAGTTCAAGCCCTAGAGTTCTAGAAATAAGAGGGTTTGAACCTCTATGATTTACCACCTCAAAGTTACTCTTTTATCAGACATATTTCTTTTAGTGTTGTGGGGGAATGTGTGCTATAATAATAGTTATAGAGATATGTCATATGCATGAGGCCAGAGCTAGAAAGAGGTAAGAAGGAAAATAGGGGATAAATTTTAGAACAGCCCAGAGAAGAAATATTAACAATGGTTAAAAGACTGTATATTTTGCCGGACACAGCGGCGCACACCTGTAATCCCAGCATTTTGGGAGGCTGACACAGGAGAATCGTGAGTTCAAAGCCAGCCTTACCAACGGTGAGGCACTAAGCAACTCAGTGAGACCCTGTCTCTACATAAAAAACACACAAAAAAAATAGAGCTGGGTATGTGGCTCAGTGGTCAAGTACCCCTGAGTTCAATCCCCAGTACCAAAAAAAAAAAAAAAAAGATTGCATACTTTGGACTTTAAATAAGAAATTATCAATTTAAGTCCACCAACATTATAAAAGTAGCTAAACTTTATCTTTGAGAATATTAAGCTTGGTTTTAGGGGTGAAACTATTGATTCTTATTAAAAATAGAGACACATGAAGAAACCATCCAGAGATAAAGTCTTTCTGAAGTAATTTTATGTACAGTAACAGCACATCGTCCAAAATTATTTTATATGTGATAATTATAATTGAGATGAAAATTTCTTAACATTACAGTGATACAGAAATTACCATTAAGATTTCCTCTCTGCACCATTAGCTGATCATCCTGAAGCTCAGGCCAGGGAGGAGACAAGGACACCACAGTGGGAAGCCATGTCTTCCTTGATGTACAGAAAAGGCTGGGCATTAACACAGATCACCCCTGACAATCCAAACTGCTGAACAGCGCTACGAGATTCCTTCTTAATACCATGCTTTTGAAAAAGAATGAATAGAGTGTGCACATGGAATTGGTAACATCCTAGCACAGAAAGAGTGCAAAGTAGAATATGATGATTTCGTAGAATGGTTGCTTCAGCTGAAAACAATGAAATGCACGAGTGCCCTCATGAAGCAGCAGGATAAGCTAATAAAGGAAGGGAAATACTCCCTCCACCTCGCCACTTGGGCAAGACGGGTCCTAGGCCTTGAGCAGAGCAGTTGCTGATGGCTGGAGGCTGCTGTTTCACGTTCTTTTCCACTGAAAGATTGTTTACTGAAAACCTGAAAGTATATAAAAATAAAGGATTGTTCCATCCTAAAAAAAAAAAAAAAAATTTCTTCTCTGCCTTAAATTTTGCAATCATATAACCAACTTTGAAAGAACAAAGTAATAGTTCTATTAATAAAATATTAACATTTAACATTATTTTCTGTATTCTGCAAAACTGAATATTTGCACTTAATGTACATCGTTTCATTTCTGATTTGCTTTATACATTACATACTGCTCTTGTGTTAATATAACAGAACAGCATGTAGACATATCACACACACCCTCACACTTGTACACACTCCATAAGAAATTTCTACGTGTTATACACACATAAAAGAGAACAATTAACAAAATGTGAATTATGTTTTCATAAAGAATTGTTCATCTGAGGTTTACTTGAAATATCAGAATGATTTTTAAGAGTAGCATATTTAGATTACTAAAAATATCTATTTTTTTCTTCATCAACTTCCAAAAGACATATCTCAAAATTCACAAAAATATTAATCTATCATTTAGTTTGAATGCTATCATGCTGCAAGGAGACAGGTTGTACTCATCTTCCTACAGATTAAGTATTGCCATTCCAGACCAACTGAAGTGTGACTCTAATAATGCTGGCCACCTTCCCACATTAACCAAGCCAACAGCATTCTCTTAAGTCATACTGTACCTCAAAAATACCCTGCTTTTGTTTCTAAAGAAAAGACAGTTGCAAAATGCCAAACAGACTCCTTGAGGCTGAGAAAAAGCAATATGAAGTCTGGAGAAGAAGCAAAAGTTTCAATTTTACCACTACAACTTTTTCTCAAAGTCCTGAAAAGTTACTTTCTTTTTTTAGTGCAGACACATGCAATTTAATGGTTAACAAGGGTACGAATACACTCCCTTAACCTTCTCAGAGGAAAAACGATAACAAAGCACACAACTTTGAACACATTATTCCAGTACTAAATGTTCACAGATAACCAGGATGAGTTCTCTCTCCTTGAAAGAACACAAAAAAATATTTAGTGGTGTGTGTGTGTTTTTTTTAAATCACTTGGAAACAATAATTTACCTGTGCCAAAACCCAAAGCGAGCACTCAAATTAATTATACAGTTATTTGTAATTTGAATTTCTCCCAAAAATGTAATGAAGTGAGTATTCTCCGAAATAGGGGTCACTGTTTAAAATCAGTCAGCATTTGGCATGTTTTGTGGCTCTGCTTATGCTCCTTGGCAACAACACTGCAGCTACCTAGGATTTTTTTTTTTAAGATTTTTTTTTAATGCTTGCTCTTGGTGTGTTTGACAACTCCTTACTCCCACAGGCCTCTAACACGGGGCTTCCCCAGTCAGGGATGCAGATCCCACACTGAGCCCATAAAACAATTAGTGGGAGGCCTTGGCATTGCATTCAAAGACCTTTATAAAAAGTCAATGTAGCTGGCTGTGTGAAATTGGACATGTGGGGAGCCCCCATAAAACTCTTTAATGGAAACTGGGGGCTTCTTCTGGAAAAGGTCGAGAAACTGAGCACTAGTTGTATAATTAATATAGTCAATTAACAAGAAACAATAAGCATTTCAATAAAAATAATCATAAAGCAACATAAAACTTAAAAACTGGACAATATTTTATGCTTGTAAAAAAAAGTTAGTAATTGCTCTTTATAAAGAGGATTTCCTTGTGTACTGACAAAAGTAGTCTGTTTAGAATCATTTGTCAGAATGCCACACAGTATAGAAAACAATAACCCTTTCGTCTTTTTTCAATACCCATGATGTGTATCTGCTTTTAAACCTCACATAAAATAGTACTTGAAGAATCTTCCTGAAGCTATAAACCCAGATAGTGAAAACTTCCAAGAACATACTTTTTCCACTAGCAGCACCATAATCCAACACAGTACTATAGAGTTATAAAGGAGAATTATTAATATGCATAAACAGTTGAAAGATTATTACTATCAAAGAAAATAACAGAAAAATGACAGCACTATTTCCACTTGTATTCACTGGCTTTGTCTAGAGTAGAAAAAATGACTCAGATAATCTCCTAATATAACAGTATGATCCCAATCAATGTCTTGGGATGACATTTTTAGAAAATTTAAGTAATGTGCTTTTTGTAGTCCACCATTCCCATGTCAAGGGCTAGATGCCTGCGTCAGAGAGTTTACCCATAATATAGAATGCACTGGACCTGTAACGAAAATGGAAGGGCTGGCACGCAGGAAGGAGGAAGGTCCGCTCCTTGGCCATGAGAGAACAGGAGAAAGATGAAGAGCAAGGAGATAAAATTCAAGTGACCTCACAAAACCCTACTATCTGTCCTAAACCTTTCTTGGGTAACAAAGGGATATCTGTCAAAACTACCAGGAATTTTTTTCATTTATTAGAATAGTAGAGAAAATATAAAGCTGTAATCCCAAGTAGCAAGGATTAAGTATTTGTTTCTATTAGTTCTGTGTACAAGAACATCCTCACTGGATTATAATGTAAGATGTGTTTATTATTATAGTTTATAGTCACTTTTTAAAATTTATTTGTTCTATTTAGGTTTACATGATATCAGAGTGCAATTTGATTCATTGTACACAGATGGAGGATAACATTTCATTTCTCTGGTTGTAAGTGATATAGAATCACACATACCTGCAGTCATACATAAAGCTAGGGCTATGATAAACTTTTTAAAAATCTTGTTCTAGAAGACTAAACATAGGTTTAAATCCATACCCTACATGACAAGAGAATATGAATGCTGCTTGGAAGAAGGTAGTGACAGAGTACCTAACACAGTGTGCTTCTGGATGTCCATGACTTAGAAATGGCTTCAAAGGATTCAAAACATCTCTTAAGACCTACTGACAGCTATAGCCATGCAGGCAAGCTGGTGGGTAACAGAGGCCTAGGAGCAGGATTAAGGTACATTATCTGAGGTCTTCAAAACCAAAGATAAAGATTTGGAATTGTGGGTTTCACTGTGCCATACCTTCACAATGACCTAAGAGATCATAAAGAACCAGTCACTCCTCAGCTGACATTAATAGGCTCTTATCAAATCAGACTCCCTACAGCAAAGAACCCACAGTGATGGAGAGAACATTGAATGGACTCAATTGCACAGGAGAAGTTCCTCCGGACAAGTAAGGATGTCATATTAGAGTGATATAGGAAGGATTCAGAGAAATTAGAAGATTAAGTATTTATATCAAAAGAGTTTATTAAAAAGGCTTAATCCTAAAGAAGCTAAAACATTGTTAAAGTTATATTTTTAATAACCAGGAATTAAGCAGAGTGAGCTCAGGAGGAAGTTTAAATCCATTAAAGATAGAAACTATATTAGTTTATGAGAAATAATGAATAAAATTACCCTTTTACTGTTTTTGCCACTTCAAACAAAGCTATTCATGAGAATAAAGAACTTCACTTCTTACTACTGCACTATGATATATGTATATTTGTGCAATTTGAATAGAAATGCTTCAAGATTTAAGTCTGAGCAAAATTAGAGAACAAAAACTTTCCATACAGAATGATTTAGTTGAAAATAATTTTGTTATTGCTATTTATGGAGTTGTTGGTAAGATGATCAAATATAATTGTGCATATACTAGAAAAAAATCACATCTAAAAATTGGTATTTTCATTTATATCATTACTTTAATATCTTCTTTATATTAACTACATGTCATGCTTTCAAAAGCTTTTTTTAAAAGAGAGCGAAAACGTAACATAATCTTAGTATTTTAAAACTGGACCCAAACTAGAAAGGTCAACTTATGTGTGTTTTTATGTAACCAGGGAAGCAGGGGTGAAAGTCAGTCAGACAGTAAGTCAAAATGGTTTTGATAACTATTTTCCTGTACGTATTAAAACTTCAGTGGCTTTCTCAGAACAAGATTCAAATAACTCATGTTCTTTCCAGGTTGTGGTTTCAGCTAATTATAAAAAAGAAAAAGAAAAATGTAAGGGCAGCTAGAAACAGTCAATGGTAATGAAAGATGAGTGATCAAATACTTAGTTTTAAAGATTACAAAGCACAGGTGATTCAATCACAGAAATCCCTTCAAAGCTACAAATGCAAAATTCAAGGCACTTTATTAGTAGTACATGTCAAGGTCGAAGAGGTCATATATTTTTAAAAAATAATGGTGCAAACCCTCTTTAATCATTTTCAAATGACCTTCTACAGCAAAACTTCACATTTTAAATGACTGAAACCTTCCTAAGGAATATTATGTGATCATTAGTTTTATTATGCACTGTAACAAATGAATTTCATAAAATGTACTCCTACTTAAGTACATGCACATTATGAAATACACTTAAACGTCTTAACGATTCTAATGGGAGACAGTGGTTCTGACTGCCTTTTTAGTCAAAATGGAATTAAATATATTTTCACTTTACTCTCCATGACCTTCAACTCTGTGACCACATACTCTATTTTATATTGGTCACCCATTCTCACAATCAGATCATGAATATTATAATCACCCCCAAAATTCCATCTTTTGGATGAAACAAAACTCTCTCCTTCAAACATCTTAGACCATCACCCTCTGTTCTCCAGCCTACTTACTCAACTATATCCACTAAGCCCATTCTCTGACTTCGTTGGAACCTCAAGTTCACTGTCTCCTCAACTCTCTCAGAATCCATAATTCTTACCCAACCCAGCATTAAGTTCTGCAGCTCATGACTGGCCTCTGATCAACACAATGCATGCAAAGAGAGCATGTCCTGCTCACTGCTGCAATTGTCAAGCACTTACATCTGGCCCAAACCTCTCATCTGAGTTTTGGCCTGTAAGTTCCAAACCAATATGACAAAACTATTTGCTTTACCTTCAATTTGGTTGTTTTTCACTGTTTTTCCCTCTCCTAATGGCGTCATGCCTTCAGTTTTACAAACAAGAAATCTAGAAGTCAATTTTGAGATGATGTACCTCCACCTCATTTTGCAAACGATTGATACATCTCCTATACTTTATGACCTATTTATTCTTTAAGTTTATCCACTTCTCTCCATCCCTATCACCCAAAATTAAGCCTTTGATGACCTGCTTGTATAAATCAAATAAACCTACACAGAAGCTCAAATGATCATATGTATCTCCTTCATACAAAATGTCACACTTAAAATTGTACATTTTTGTGGTGTGATTATTTGAAAATGACTTTCTGCTAAACTGCACTGTCCAATAAGATGTTACTAGCCACCTGTAGCTATTAACTAAAGTTTAAATTAATTAAAATTAAGATTCAGTTGCATTAGTCAACAGCCACATGTCCAGTGACTACCACTTTGAACAATACAAATGTGCAACATTTCTGTCATTGCAGGAAGTTCTATGGAACAATACCACACTAAAAGAATAAACTCTATAAGGCAATGATTGTGTATTTTTTACACTTCATTTTCTATGTGGCACTTATAACAGAGCTTTAAACACAGTAAGAGAGTTATACACACAGAGAGACTTAGTGAAAATGAACATAAAGACAGTGGAACAAAGACTATATATAAATCATCTTCTAAAACCCCACACATTGTTTGGCATATCTCTTTACTATTCTTTACAAACAGGCTCTTGAGAAACTGAAACCAAGTTACATTTAAAGTTTCCAAATTTAAATTAAATGATTCTATGATGATTAAAAATTTGCAGGTTAAGTTGTCACAGTAAGCATCTCATTTATTATGGCAGTTCTGATCATTATATGGGTTAACGAAAGAATGTGAGTATTTCAAAACCAAGAAATTATCAGCAGTGGCAGAAATTTTGAATATCATTAATTGTAATATACCATCATTACAATTATAATTAGTTGTAAGAGTCATTATCACCTTAGATAAGTTTATAAGTTAATAATGCAAATCAGCACCTGTTGCTGAAATGAAGTTGGAAAGCAGAAAATACAACTTCTAGTTCTGAGTTACAAAATATATGTGTTTCCTACTTAAAAATTATTTCCTAATGGACTCTTCATTAACTAAAATTATATTCAAATAGTTTAATTATGACAAATTATATTCAAATAGATATATTACATCAAATCTTCATCAACTCAAGGATTGTGTCACTTTTCTCAAAAGAAATACAACTTTTTAAAAAATGGTATGACATTTATTTATACATTCATTCATTCATTCATTCATTCATTCATTCATTCATTCATTCATACCAGGGATTGAACCCAGGGGTACTTAACCACTGGGCCACATCCCAAGCCCTTTTTTATATTTTATTTAGAAAAAGGGTCTTGCTGAATTGCTTAGGGCCTCACTAAATTGCTGAGGCTAGCTTTGAGTTTGGGATCCTCCAGCCTCTATCTCCAGAGCCACTGGGATTACAGGCATGCACCACCATACCCGGCAGAAATACAACTTTTAAAATGTATTTTCTAAAATGAGTTTCCTGCAGGGGAAGGATTTTAAACAATTTTAAGAAAAATGGATTTTGAAAATTATATGGAAACCAAAACAAGCCATGATTGTTAAAAAACATAAAATGAGAATGATGTACTGAACCACCATTTAATACTAAAGTCTATCTACAACTTACCCTTCCTGAATTTTCAGATCCCTATCTGCCTACGAAAAAATTTGCCTAATGTTCATAATGTGCTTAAATGAAGAAAATAAAATGGCCTAAGAAGCTTTCTTAATCTACCTGTTACACTCATAACCCATATTCCCCCCTACAGATTCTCACACACCCTGGCCACAGAGACAACTGGTTGTCCATCAAAGATCTACAGTCACCTTCCATAGATCTTGTTGGGTATCAGTGGTCCAGAAGCAGGCAACTCCATTTTCCATCCTTCTTTCATTTAGAGGGGCTTTGTGGCTTATTCTCACCAAGGCAATATGAGCAAAAGATAAGTATGTCACTTCAGGGCTTAGCTAGATAAAAAGCAGATGAAATTTTTCCAATCTCTCCCACCATATGCCACCTGGCTGAGGTCACTGAAGGCAACTTTGTAAGCTATATGCTGAAAAATGTGGAGCATCTATCAGTCTGAACCCCAAGTAACCACCAGGAGCCATGCCCACTCCCTTCCCATTTAATCTCCACTCACCTCATACCCTGCTATCAGTCAAAAACTTTTACTTTATATTTATTTAATAAATATTTAGTATGTTAATCCACCCATACCTGAAGATATACCCGTAAAAAGATCTAGACTGGCCTTAGCAACTGCTTCACCCAATTGGACATAATCCCAAACCAACTGCCCAAGATCAAGAGTAACTGTCATTGTGAGCCACCATTATTAATGGAATCTATTAGAACACTGAGATACACTACAGCAGAAGGAAGACTGGAAATTCTCTGACTATAATATTTCAAATCTCT
>PVHX01000323.1:224366-316559 GCA_004024805.1 Geosciurus inauris
GTCTGTAATCCCAGTACTTAGGGAGGCTGAGACAGGAGAATCGCGAGTTCAAAGCCAGCCTCAGCAATGGCGAGGCGCTAAGCAACTCAGTGAGACCCTGTCTCTACATAAAAACACAAAATAGGGCTGGGGATGAGGCTCAGTGGTTGAGTGCCCCTGAGTTCAATCTCTAGTACCAAAAAAAAAAAAAAAAAAAAAATATTTCAAATCTCTAAGTTTGACATCAGTTCCCAGGCTTAGTCTACGCTCACGTGAGCAAATGTTTATTAATTTGTTATTACATTATCTCTTCAAATGATTTGGCAAGTATCATGAGGTCAAGTAAAATTTTCTGAATGTCCACAACTATACCAAATACTCAACTATGGGGCTGGAGATGTAACTCAGCGGCAGAGCACTTGCCTACCACGCATGAAGGCCTAGGTTCAAACTCCAGCACCACGCAGGGGGAAAAAAAGAAAAGTACTAGAGGAGTCCTATAAATGGAACAACTGTACACTATAAACTCTAGCAAAACCCAATTGCTGATAATTCTTAAATTTGCTATATTTTATGATGCCATAATACCCGAGAAGCTCTTGCTGGTTGTCATATCCCTTGTTCACATGAGCCAACAAGCATTATGTTCCAAAGTACAGCTCAGCTTTCTTCCTGTAAGTAGATTCCTACTTACCTTTATTTCTAGATCAAGCTAATTTCTTTCTCTTGCCCTTTTCATACTAGACTTCAATGATTTATACACCAATTTCCTCTTCCAGATTCACTGAGCAAAGGTTTGGGTCTCATTCATCCCTCTACCCTCAGAGTCTAATACTATGCCAGTAATATTTACAGTAACATTTATGAATGAATAGTGGGCAATTTTCTCAGCTCATCCCACTATACAAAGACAAGTCTGTTTGGAATAGTCATATGTATCAAATATAAAAAATATATACATGTGGTGAAAAGTACAGTACTGTATATGTGGTTAACATAATTACTGAGGATGAATCAATTTAATAAGTTCTATTTCATTAGTAAGAATTATTTTTTCCATATTTTTATTGGTGCATTAGAGTTGTACATAGTGGTGGTATCTGTTGTTACATATTCACACATGCACATAATATAACAATGGTAAGAATTTTTTAATTTGTTTCTTTATATTTTGGTGTCAGGGATTGAGCTCAGGGGCACCTAACCACTAAGCCACATCCCCAGCCCAATTTTGTATTTTATTTAGAGACAGGGTCTCACTGCATTGCTTAGTGCCTCTCTAAGTTGCTGAAGGTGGCTTTGAACTTGAGATCCTCCTGCCTCAGCCTCTGGAACCACTGGGATTACAGGTATACACCACTACACCCAGCTGGTAAGAATTTTTAAAGAAATTATTTGCTAACACAGTATAATATAGTAGTAATTATCAATTAAATCTAAAAACATATTTACAAATTATGTTTAACATCCAAACTTTAGTATGTAAACTACTTAGCTCGGATAAATATTGCTTTAGCCGCTTGTCTCTAAAGCAGGAAAGAATGCCAGAGACTTCAATTTATTTCCATGGATATATCGAGTCCCAAATTAGGCACTGAGTACTACTGTCACCTGAGAAACTTGTTTTTTTTTTCTTTCAGAGAAAAAATGCAGGAGACAATAATATAAAGTGAGGCATATTTTGAAGCAATACAACTTCTAATGAAGCCAGAAGGTTCTCAGAGGACAGATGAGATTATGTTCCCTTATCTCAGGGTCTCTCAGTTAAAATAAATCTAGAGTATTTAATGCAATGCACATAATCTAAAAGTTACACCAAGAAAAGTTACCAAGAAACTTCGCCCGAAGTTTCTTCACCTGGAAGCAGATTTTAAAGTAGCTTTACAGATCTGCAATGCATTTGAAAGGCTTCTAAAAATTACAAGAAAGTTTCAAGGATATCCTCTTTTAAGGGTGTTAGTAATGAGAATGACACTTGGGGGCTTAGCTCAGAAATATTTTGTTCAAGCCAGGGAGGTAACTTAAAGGAAATATGAAAATTAATTAACATTCCAAGAATCCCAGGTAACCACAGGCACCTGGAGCCACAATAGGCCCCACAATCTCCAGCCATTCAACCATGCAAAGGTTTCTAAGAGGGTCAGTCCAGAACTGACCTTGTTCTGAAGGTGTGTAAGGCCATCTCTTCTACTATAGCAGAACCCTTGCATGGATGTAATTCATGGATGATTACAGGAAGAAAGAGAACAAATAATAAATAAAATCAGAAGAGAGAGAAGGGAAGATGAATATGGAGAAAGCTTTCAGGAAATCATCTTCATAAATCTTTTAAAAAGACAGATTATAATAGCAATTATTAACTAACATGCCACTTCGTGCTAGGCATTTTTCTATACAGGTTATATACATGAATTTTTAAAATTTTCACACCAATTCCATGAGGTAAGCAACACTGTCTTCATTTTATACACAAGGAAGCTAAAGTACAGAGCATTAAGTAACTTGCCCAAGGCCACACAACCACAGGCAGCAGAGTCTAGCAGCTGTTTTTCCAAATTTTACACTAGCTGTGCACTACAGCAGGACATTTTGCATGGATTAACCTAAGGAGTACAGTGGGTTAGTCCTGCCCAAAAGTTCATGTCACCCAGAACACTGGAAATCCAAAATTCTTCAGATATAATCAGTTAAAAGGAAGTCATACCACATGAATCTTAAATCTAAAAGTGGGTTTTCATAAGAAAAGGCTACTCAGAGTTACATACAAGAGAAAGCTTAAGAACAGGGTGGAGCTCAAGAGGTAGAGCACTTGCTTAGTGTGTATGAAGCCTTGGGTTCAATCCCCAGTTCCAGGGGGGTAAAAAAAAATCAAAGAGAAGGCTTAGCAAAGACAGAGGCAGCTCTGAAATGTGCAGCCACAAAGCAAAGAAAATCTAGAATGGCCGGGAGCCACCAGAAGCTAGGAAAAAGCAAGAAGGACCTTGAGAGGGAGTATGGCACTGCTGACTCCTTGATATCAGAATTCTGGCCTCTAAAACTGAGAGAAAATTAATTTCCATTGTTTCAAACCACCATGTTGATTGTACTTTCTTACTGCAGCCCTAGGACTGTTGACACAGAGGAAGCTCACAAGGAAGCTCACGAGGAACAGATGAGAACTATAAACACGGAGGAATTAATAAAACAAGAGTTTTTCATAATTTTTTAAAAATATCTTTATTTATTTGTTTTTATGTGGTGCTGAGTATCAAACCCAATGCCTCACGCATGCAAGGCAAGCACTCTACCACTAAGCCATAATCCCAGCCCCAGTTTTTCATAATTTTTAAAGAGAGAAGATATCTGACAAGAATTCATTAATGAAGCACTACTAGATTTGATGAAAAGTGCTGTCTTCAGCTGCAGATATCTGTAAGTCCACCCTTTACTCATGACTGAACTTTTGAAATGAACTACTACCTATAATAAAAGTATCAAAGCTAAAGATAAAAATGTTGAGGTTATCAACATACAGATGGTACAGAGGCCCTAAGAAAGGCTAATGTCTTCACAGATGATGGAACAAGAAACAAAGAGAAGCTGATCTGAATATAACCTTAAGAAACTCTACCATGTAGAGGGTTCAAATGAAAAGCAAGCAAAGGAGACTGAGGTACTGAGATTGAAAGATAACCAGGAGAGAACATCATAGCCTTTATGAAAAAATAAAGTGTTAAGAAGCAAAAAAAGAGCCTGAGGGGCTGAGAGTCCAAAGATAACCAGGAGAGAAGAGCCCATGGCAACCATTAGAGAGTAAGGGGTTCAGAAGGAGGAATGAAAATAATGCTTGTTGAATGACTTAATAAGAAATCAAAAAGCCAACTGAAATGTAGTGTGTGAGTGGCTGGGGATGTTGCTCAATGGCAGAATGCTTGCCTAGCACATGTGAGACACTGGGTTCAATCCTTAGCACCACATTTAAAAGAATAAACAAATAAAATTAAGGCATTCTGGGTATCTATAACTACAAAAAAAATTTTTAAATATAGTGTGTGAAGTATGAGACATAAACACTAAGTAATATGAAATTTACCATTACAAAATTCTGAAACTCTTGATAATACCATCATACCTTCTAATTCAGCATAAAAAGGGTGAATCTTAGGGGAAATATCTTATTTCCTGCTAAGAGGAACAGGCAAGATTTTCTGTATTTACTGGAACAGACCCTTCTGCAAGATCTCTTACCTTTGCACTTATAATAAAGACCTCAGACGCATGCATTCCCATTAACTTTACCACTAGATAAAAAAAGTAGTGCTCTATTAGGCACTGGGGACAGAGATCTCCCAGGCTAGGGCACAAGTCACCACTTCTTCCCTGAATGAATTCATAGTCTATTGAGGGATACACAAGTAACGAGAACACTTTTACAGACAACGACACACAGACAGGAGCAATATGCCGTGGATTCTAAAGTACTGGAGAGTTGGCTTCCAATTCTACCTGGAGGTTTTGGTAAAGGTGTCACTGAGACAGAGGGCACTGTCTGATTTACATCTTAACAGACAAGTTAGTTAGGAAAAAGAAAAATGAAGAAGAGAGGAACTTTGGAGAAAGGGGACCAAGCATGCGCATAGGCGATTACTCTGTTAGTGGCCTGGGTGCTGAGTCTTAAATACTGACTCATAACTGGCATCCTAAGTGACTGAATGAATGGACAGATGAATTAATTTTTTTCTGTTAATAAAGCATGATTATCTTTCACTAGTTATAGATATTGCCATTCTGGGTCAGAAACCACCAAAGATGACTTCCTCTCGTTCAAAATGGGAATATTGCCAATGCTTATCTTCAGGGTTTCTGGTATACCTGTTCTATAATCAATGTTTCTTCATTAAGGAAATATATCAAAACATACTGAGAAGCTGTTCAAAAATGTCAAAATCCTGCTATCACCTTTGAAATTCTAAAGTAGTACATCTAGGCTAAAGCACAGACATGCATTCTGAAGAACTTCCCTGGCTGGCTGTCACACATCCCAGAGCTCCTGATCTGAAGCTGAGGGCTGTGGTGTAATATTATGCCAACAGGTACTCAAAGGTGAAAGCAGTGAAGCATTCTGCCATATCTGCCTAGAGATAGGTGGAAAATTCCTACAGAGACTATAATACAAGAATGGCTCTGCAGAACCCACAGACTGATGAAATTACAACCGGCACAACACGTTTATATTACAGAGACAAAAATGTGAGTTACCCCCTAAACATTGAAAATAAAGGACATATATGCTTGGCCTCAAAAGTTTACTTCAACATTAATAGATCTGGCCAGGGAGATGTAAAATAAAAGGATGACTCTTTCTTGCCTAAACAGTTATGAAGACTCTTAGTGGGTCATCAAATATTTTGCTTTAGACTTGTCACCTCTCGTGCTGATATTTTATATGGTTTGCCCATATAAGCCATAAATAAATGTTTAGTCTGAAATGTATCAATATTTGAACTGGGATTTTTGAAAGAATAATACTATATATCAACCAAAACCAAAAAAAAGTTTTAATTTTAATTTGGTCTCCAAAGGCATTTTCACTGTTTTTTAGATAACATTTGGTTTCTAAAACCATTTGATTCTCCAATCAACTAGGCTTGACTCTAAATGGACTGATTTATCAAAATATCTACACAAAGAAAATATCAATCTAAGGAGTTATTTAGCCTAAGCAGCCAGGAAAAAATAGAGTCACTTCAGATAATATGAATTACATCCAAACACTATTCAGCAGAGAAAAATCTTGGCGGAACAGAAACTATTTCCTTGACAAGAACAAAACTTAGCTGTGAAGTACTTCTTTAAAATCACCAAAATTACTCTGTTCATCTTATTATGCATTAAGTATTCCTTTGCAGCTTGATGCTTTCCCAAATGGAAATGAATTTCTGTTATTTTTTAAAAAGGGCAGGGGGCCAGGGAAATAAGATTCCTGCTATTTAAAATATATAACACTGTTCTCATAATAAATGTAAAAATTCCAAATTTTCCATCAAAAAAAAGGCAAATTCAGAGAGGGAGGGAGGGGAAGGAAGGAGACTGTACTGCCCTCCAAGCACTAACTACCACGATAACCTGTCTTGAAGGAAGCCACAGTGCCAGAGGCAGGCAATCACCCCTTTTGTAGGGAGTTCTGAACATTGAGGCTGCCAGACCATGCAAAGGAATGCAGAGCATGCAACACACTCAGAAGAACCACTTTTTGGGGGTACAATATACAATAGAGTTCATCAAAAGGGGGATATCTGAAGGAGGAATATGTAAGCATAAAATCTGACTGGTAAAAGAGGTCTGATTATCATAAAACCCAAAGCAACAGAAAATAGAGATTAATTTTCATTAAGCTGTAAAAATAATAGTTGTAGTTATCAATAAGTTGCTAAACCACAAGCTAATTATTAAAACTATAATTTTCAAACTATTAATAATTTACTCTGCTTTACACATCAGCTGTCCACTAGAGAAGCAATACTGAATGGCAATAAAATCCATATATTCTAAACCAAATTAAAATGGGGAAATTTTCTATGTCTGACCCAAAGCAGTCCAATGAATTATGAAACATAATGTTCTCTTTCATGAATAAAGAATGGAAAAAAGTCATTTAAGTTAATTCATGCTATTTAGTCAGGTGAGAAATTCAAAACTATTAACAATCATGATAATAAACTAAACAAAAAATTTCACCACTTTTGAACAATGTACATGAATTCACAAAACATGACTTAAATAATTTTCACTGTGCCTGCCAAAAATATAAGTTATTTAAAAATTCCAAGACTTTTAAATCTCAGAGTTACATTAAAAATAAGTACTTAGAATGTATTTCATATAAAACACTGCTTTTATATTCTTTTTTTTTTTTTTTAGAATTGGAAGAGCTTTTAATGATATCATTTTAGAATCCAAAGCTTTCCAAATCTCACATTAGTGATTCTTTTTTTCATATTTAATTTATTTATTTGTTCTATTTAGGCTTACATGATAACAGAGTGCAATTTGATTCACTGTACATAGATAGGGGATAACATCAATTCTCTAGTTGTAAGTTGTATAGAATCACAACATATATGCAGTCATACATAAAGTTAGGGCTTTATATTCTTGCTGGGTATGTTGCATGCCTATAATCCTAGTGACTTGGAGACTGAAGCAAGTTTGAGGTCAGCCTCCTCAACACAGTGAGACACTCAGCAACTAAGCAAGACTGGCTCAAAATAAAAAATAAAAAGGGCTGTGGACATAGCTCAGATGTAAAGTATCTCTGGATTCCATCCTCAGTACCAAAAAATAAATAAGATTTTGGTAGCATTTACACATAGAAATTTAAGGATAATGAAGAAAAATAAACAGAAGAATGCAATAATACAACCATCTTTTTCTTACTATTTACTATGCTATAGAATAAAGTAAGCCAATGTTTAAAAGAAAGTTCAGGGGCTAGGGTTGTGGCTCAGTGGCAGAGCGCTTGCCTCGCACATGTGAGGCACTGGGTTCGATCCTCAGCATCACATAAAAAATAAATAAATAAAATAAAGATATTGTGTCCATGTATAACTAAAAAATGGTTAAAAAAGAAAGTAAGTTCACAACCGACCTTTTCCATGCATGAGTTTTTCACTATCTAATACACTTTAAAACTTCGGAGGAATTACCTCCACATTTGTTACCCGAGAAAATGAGGTTCTACATTATTATTACATCTCTCATTTCAGAATAAGCAGAAGAATGTTGCGCACCTGATCAAAAGCTTATAGTCTGATTTATTACTAGTAATTCACATTTCACTTAGGCTGGCTTAATGCAACACCCTAACAGCTAGTTACTACAAAGGCAATGTGGTGAATTGTACTTACTATTAACTTAAGTAAGGAGCTAATCTTATATTTGGAATCACTGATACCATATAATAATTATTGCTGACCACTTCATAAAATATTAGTCTAAAATTATCACTAAATCTAACTAAAGTAGCAAAGTGCCTGAAAGATACTTCAAAGTCACTATTACAGGTACAAATTATTACTACTAAACTATAAATCTATAAGTCATATAGCTACATATACACTGTAACATTCACATGTACTGGAAGGAACTCTTAAAGCAAACTATTGATGTCATATTGCTCTCTATGACATGTAGTATGATAACTACATAAATACGACTGTATCAAATACAAATTTGAAAATTTTAAATTCCCTTAATACAAAGAGTAGAAAAAGTTGTTTAAGCTGACTCATGGTACTTGGTCAGTTAATAAATTCAAGCCTCTCTAACAGATATAATCATCTTTTTTTTTTTTTTTAAATATTTTTTATAGTTGTTGATAGACCTTTATTTTATTTATATGTGGTGCTGAGAATCGAACCCAGTGCCTCACACATGCTAGGCAAGCGCTCTGCCACTGAGCCATAACCCCAGTCCCCAGATATAATCATCTTAAAGAAAAAAATTCACCATCTCCGAACAATGTGTGTAAAGGAATTGTACAGATAGAATATGACTTAAATGAAATGTATTTTAAAATACTTTATTCAAATTAATTCTAATGGTGCCTTCCAAAACTATGAATTATTTAAAGCTTCTAAGACTTACCTTCTGGGGCTGGGGTTATGGCTCAGTGGTAGAGTGCTTGCCTCACACATGTGAAGCACTGGGTTCGATTCTCAGCACCACATAAAAATAAACAACCAAATAAAGATATTGTGTCCATCTACAACTAAAAATATTTTTAAAAAAGACTTACCTTCTACATTTGTACATGATTCCATATTTCCAGAAGATACAATAGCATATTACTGTCTATTAAAATTTAAGCTTTTGAAAGGGTTAGGACAAATTACTTTCACATAAAATGATATTCCTGTTGCACATGGCTCATTAAAAAATAACAGGACCATTTTAAATGTGCCTAGAGTCCACATTTTTAACAGAATTCAGTTACAAATTGTACAAAGCAAATGCAGTTTCTAGGGAAATGATTTGTCCTATTGTTTCAAAAGAGTTTTGAGGAAATTTACATGGTTACAAAACATGGTCAATAAAATAACAAAAACAACAAGTCAGAACCCATCAGGCATGATCAAGATACAGGTATACACAAATTAATTTCACTGTGTCCACCTGGGAACTAATTTAACTCTGAGTTAACTGAAAACAGAGGTGTACGAAAGGAAAGGATGGGAGTAAACTTAGTTCCTATCTTTCAAAGTTAGGTAGCTGATCAGTCAGTTCAGAGAAACCATGCCCCAATACTACATTCTAGCAGGTAAGAAACTGATTAACAAATCAGCATCTCCAGGTGTCTTTTGCCATAACTTAACTTTGCAGGTAATTTGCCCCAGTCCTGTTACATGCATATGCTAACAGGCTGCGGCAAAACATTTGTAGCTACAGGTTCATTCTTCATCCATTCATTCATTCAACAAATATTTCCAAACCCTATTTTTGATGAAGTATCCCCCTAAAGTTCATGTGTGAAACAATGCAGAGAAGTTCAGAGGTGAACTTTATTTAAGCTTTAACCTAATTAGTGCATTAGTTCCCTGACAGGAATTAACTGAGAAGTAACTGTAGACAGGCAAGGAGTGACTAGAGGAGATGGGTCACTAGGGGGTATGCCTTTGGGGTTTATGTTTTGTACCTGGTGAGCTGAGCTCTCTCTGCTTCCTGTTGCCATATCCTGAGTTGCTTTCCTCTTCCATACTCTTCCTACCACGGTTCTGCTTCACCTTGGGCCCAGAACAATGAAGCCAGTCATCTATGTACTGAGACCTCTGAAACCATGAGCCCAAAATAAAGCTTAACTTCTCTAAAATTGTTCTTGTCAGATCTTTGTTCACAGCAGCAAAAAAGCTGACTAAAACACACTGCTATGGGTAGGCATTTGCCATTTCACCCACTGGTGAAATAGAGATCAAAATCCCAGCCTCCCAAAGCTTCTGCTCTAGTACCATCCACAGAAATCAGAACTGAATTCAGCAATCTACAGAGACTTCGCTGAGAAGACAAAAGGAAAGAGTAGAGTATTTCAAGTTACTCAACCATTTCATCACTGAAATGAAGCTGAGTACAGCAGAGATCACCAAATGAGGCAGTTGGGATATAACAACTGATTCTTCCTTTAAAATATTAAATTTAATCTATTCAAAGGGATATGGAAGTTCCAACAAAGTTATTAATCTGTAACTCAATAATTATTCTACCTTTCTAAAGACAGACTAGACATTTTAAGTTGTTTTAAACAGAAAAGATTAAGAATTTTTAATAATTATAAACATTTTGCCCTTTTTGCTTCAAAATCTTTATTTTTGTCAAAAACAGAATTTTACAGATGTTAACTAAAATATCATTACCCAGTCTTTCCCACCATCCTTTCATAATCTCTCCCTCTGCAGAGATAATATCAGACTATTATTTCCATTCCGGTTTTTTGTTTTAATATGTATGAATGCCTAAACATAATAGATACTACTGTGTTTTGTAGGTCAAAGTTTTACATAAATAGCACTACATGATATGAATCTTTCTGCAGCATTTTTTCCTATCTTTGACGTGCTTGCGTGTGTGTGTTATGAAAGTATCCCTTTCGGTGCAGGTAAAAATGTAATCCATTCACTCCAACTTCTATATTTATAGCATAAATAAATCAGTTTGTTATTCATTCCTCAGCATGAGTTGCTGCCTTTTAAACACACACATACACACACACACACACGCAGTTTGCATAGCTCCCATTCTACTGTTGAAATGAAGCAGGCTAAAGCAGAATTAATACACATAAGAATATATCTGATCTCCACCATACTCTGCTTCATGTATGAATAAACACATCTGGTAAATGCTCCTGTACACATGCAAAAGAGCTCCTCCAGACAGACTCGTAGCCACAGAAGTACTGGGTCAGAGGCTGCACCTATTTTTTCTGCTTTACCGGGGATTATAGAATTGTGTTCTAAAGTGAAGAAAAAAATTTCTCTTTTGCCACATTAAGATCAATGTTGAGATATCAGATATCATTTTTTGCCAATGTGCTAACTATAAAGTGCTATTTCATTGCTGGTTTTTGTTTGTTTCTGTGGTTTTGCTTTTTTTTTGGCAGTACTGGGGAAGGAACCCAGAGGTACTCTCCCACTGAAGTACAACTTCAGCCCTTTTTACTTTTTTATTTTGAGACAGGGTGTCTCTAAGTTGCTGAGGCTGGCCTTGAACTTGTGATCCTCCTGCCTCCCAATTCACTGGAATTCCAAGTGTGCATCGCTGTGCCCAGCTTCACTGCTGTTTGGTTTCTATTTACTAGATCATAGATATCTGGAGATGATTTAGTCCACAATTCAGGAAAGTGAACAGTTGGGTCAAGAATGTAAGGGAAAATCTCTCAGTCATGTTAAATAAAGTCTAAAGCCCCAGGTCATTCTCTGCTTGCTCCCCTATAATCATCTATAGCAGTAATAACTGCCATCTGGTATCTTAGACCCACCCGAGACCTGAACACAAATACCCAAGGGTATACTAGGCACTCTTTCCCCAATAAAGAGCCAGATTTCAGAACAGTGTATTAGATCTTACATCATGTTGCAGAACAGAAAAGTCTTCACAATACTTATCCTTACATGAGGTATTCTGATATACTCTATATTATTTAGATTTGTCATGATCCCATTAATGGATCACAACACCCAGTTTAGAAAATACTGGCTCTCGTCTATGCTCAATTGCTTAAGGAGAAGAAAATTCTCTTTTGTTTCCACTTTTGGCTGAGGGTACCTCCCCACTCTGCAGAGTATTAACAGCAAGTATATCTATATTGTCCTTTGCCCAAGGCTCCAGGCTCTCAGTCCTCAGTGCTAGTTTTATCTACCTTTCATATGGATGAGGTATAGAATTGTGAATGTCTGACACTCTCAGGGTAAATTTTTAAAGGCTATTTTAGCTATTTGAGGGGGGCAGTATTCGCCTTTTTTACAGCTCTGTTGTTTGATACATTGTCTTTCAGATATTAGAGATGTGTGAGCCAGAAGTACATTTTGAATATACCTAGAAGCATACTTTATTTTGTAACTCATTTGAGTTCCCAAGATTTGCCATAACAAAATTAAAAAATTATTTTTATCCCCTAAGAAGTAATCAAATAATTTATTGCTTGATATTCTTACTACTGAAATAAAACAGCTTCTTTGCTTTTCCAACGATTGCCTCAAATAATAGACATTTGTACTCAAAATAATCAGGTGCAGAACACTGGGATTATTTTAGATTGCTTGTATACTTCTCTGAGACCTCAACCCTTGTTTCTAACACATTTCCAATGTATCTAGTTGTGGCTAAGCTTAAAATTATGTGACATATAGGAAAAGACACTCTGATTAATATGTAAAATGTTCTTAAAACTTATTACCACTCTGCTAACTATTTTTTACTGGTTATTTTATCCTTTCCATTTTACTAAATGCAATATAAAAATATACCATGCAGCCAATTGACATCTTAAGTTCAAGTTATACACAAAGCCAGCACTGAAGGAGATTTGGGGACCTCGAGCATTACACTGTGGTGTCTTTCTAAAAGTGTGCATGCACTCAGCATGGAATGTTATGATTGGATAAGTTACAGGTTTCTAAATTTAAAAAAAAAAAAAAACACTGTTTTCATTCCAATCTTGTTTATGCAAAGGTTCTGAAGATTAGAACTGGCAGGTTATTTCTAACTCTTGCCTTTTCTCCCACCTTCCCTGAGGTCCTCTCACACCTGGGAGTCTACAAGTGACAACCCGCTATTTTCTGAAACTGTACAGTAGCAATTTGAATAGCAAGCACTGGGCCTGGTATAAACTGTCCAAAAAATACACTAGAAACTGTACCATGTGTGCATGAACCGGGACACTAGTTGACATCAACAGTGTTTATAGAGAGAAAACATGCTCCATTTAATTTCAGTACAGACACTAGGGCGCAGTGGTGCATGCCTGTAATCCCAGCAGCTCGGGAGGCTGAGGCAAGAAGATCCCAAGTTCAAAGCCAGCCTCAGCAAAAGTGAGACATTAAGCAACTCAGTGAGACCCTGTCTCTAAATAAAATAAAGAATAGGGCTGGAGATGCGGCTCAGTGGTTGAGTGCCTGAGTTCAATGCCCAGTAGCCACCCCCCAAAAAAGGAAAAGTTTTAATCTCTTGCTTAACTCTGACTAAAATAAATTCTCTTGACTTTCCATAAGTCTAAAGTACAAAATTTCATATTCTAATGAAGTTTTCTATATAAACTATGAACTCATTACATCTCAGTTAATGTGTAAGTATGCCACATTTAACAGAAAGTCGTATTAATACTTGTAGAAATACTACTACTGTAAGTATTTACATCTTTATGTTGATATTCCCACATTGTAATCAACTACATCATTTCCTAGTAGTCTATTATTTTGCTCTCAGGAATATATAAGATTTAAAGGGAGCTGGGATGTAGCTCAGTGACAAAGTGTGTGCCTTGCATTTGCAAAGCCCTTAGTTTGAGCCCCAGTCCAAAAAAAAAAAAAAAAAAAGATTTAAAGGAAAATCCAAATCATTATTCAAAGTACTCATCTCAGGAACAAACTAATATCGTGGCTTTGAACAAACTAATATTGTGACCCCCATCGCTGGAATCCGTGAATATAACTTTATTGGGAAAAGGCTCTTTACAGGTGTGATTGGATTGAGGATTTTGTGATAAGGAGATTCCTGGAATACCCTGTGGATCCTACATGCCATCACAAGTATCCTTATGAGACGCAGAGGGAGACGGCACACATACAGACCAGAAGATAATGTGACAGGAGGCTGCGACTGGAGTGATGGGGCCACAGCTCCAGGAATGCCAGCAGCCACTAGAAGATGGATGAGGAAAGGGACAACTTCTCTCTTAGAACATTGGGAGGGAGCACAGCCCTGCTAGCACACCTTGATTTCAGCTCAGGAATAAATGATTTCAAATTTCTGTCCTCCCCTGGTGTGAGAGAAAAAATTTCTGTTGTTTTGATCCAATAAGTGTGTGGTAATTTGTTGCAGCAGCCTCAGAAAATTAATACACCTTTAATCATTACCACCTCAAAAAAACCACTGGATTTTCAAGTTAAATTAATGAATGTGGGGGACAAACACCGGAGAGAAATGATGATCCTACTTAAGTGTGCTGGGGAGTCTGAGGAGCATATTTGAAAGAAGTAGAAAAATGAAGTGTGTTTAAAGTGTGAAAGCCAAGAAAATGCCCAAAGGGCAAATTTAAAGTATCTTTAAAATCTTTCAAAAAAATAATTATCAGTAATTATGAAGAATATTAAAGCAATTCAACTCCTTTGTTCAGTAATTCCATTGCTAGGAATTGATACTAAGAAGACATGCCAAAATAATATCAATGTTATGAAGATATGCCCAAGGGCACAATGTTACATATACAATCAAAAAACTAAAAACAATCTAAACATCCAAGTATAGAAGAGGCAAGTAAATCACAGTGTGTCTCTCTGGCTGAATGTCTTGTACACCTATCAAAAATAATGTTTACAAAGATTTTGGAGCTAAAAGAAAAAAAAACCCTTGTGTTATATAATATTACATGGAAAAAGCAACATATAAAGAATAAATCCATTATTGTCTTTCTTATTTTAACTGCCTAGAAAAAAATACCAGAAAGACATACACAGCATCATAGATAATTTTTTTTCTTTCAACACTTTTAATGGTTTTACTAAAATGCACCAGATATTCCAAGAAGAGGCCATGGGGTACTATAAATGGGTCAGGCTAGCAGCTACAAATGCTCTAGTTTTCTGGGTGATTGCAAGACAGAAGAATAACATCTGACCAGCCAAAACTCCCAAATGCCTTCAAATGTACCACATTATCTACAATGCCTGAATATCTGTGAGTCACGCAGGAATAGATATTATTATCACTTATTTACACTGGGAGCACCCAAGGCACAAGAAGGTTTGGAGTCCACTCAAGGTCATCCTACACAGCAGGAAGAACTGGGACAAAAGCCAAGCCATGTGATTCTATCCTGGGGCTTTCATCCCCCTTCCTGTGGTAATGGTGCAGCAAGGAGCCAGGCTTAGCTGGGAAGTGGGCAGCTCTTCTTATCAGCAAGCCTCAGAAAGGCAAGGTCAAGGCCCCAAATCTACTCTAACTGGCTGACATTTAAGTATGTAAAGCCCATCAGGTAAACCTGTCTCAGGCTTACCTATGATACTTTCAGATTCATGAATAAGACAAGGTACAAATCAGTCTTTTATGAATATCGTTTACTACACATAATCACAAATACTCCAAGACGTATTCAACCTTTCAAATCAGTATTCTCTATGTACTTACTTGTGATTCAATGTATTGTCTACATTAATTTATTGATCCAAGCCTCTCTTTATAATAGGATTTTAGTTTTGGCACTGAAACATTTTATAAAATATTTTAATATTCTAAAAGCCAACAATTTTCTACAAACACTTGGTTATAGCTGTAATTTTACTTACAGGGTCAAATAAAAAAATAACACTCACAAAACTTTATAAGCTTAACCTAAAATATACAAAAATGTATTTTAAAAATTATGTAGTATTTTTTTTCTCAAAATAATTACATTGTCATGTAGGATGCTAAAAACAATTTGGCATTTGATATTTGTAAATACATTCTAAGAAACTATTTTTCTAAGTAATTTTGAGCTCCAGAAATTCCTAGAATTAGAATATAATCAAAGAAATTGTATAATTAAATGGTGAAGAAATGGATCATGGCCAAATTATAGCTAATTTTCAACTTTCAGGTTTAGACTCAGCAATCTCAAGGCAACAAAAAAAATCACATAAAATCACTTCTCAAATGTTAATTAAATACTTCATTCCCTAACTTTCCTCTTTCTATACTGTAACAGATGTTTTGAAAATCAAGCCTAGATTTAACTGTCAAAAATCATGAATACTCATGGGCAATGCACACATGCACAGACATATATATCACGAATTTGAGAAGTCACATCAACTTCAACACAGCAACAAGAGAATAAATACTTTTTCAAACCCTTAATGAAAAGTATTATTCATTTTTATCCTTTGAGTTGGTATTAGAAAAATATATTTTTTACAAATCCCCAAAGAGCTTTTAACCAGGACTACGTCATTGAATGAAAAATAAATCTCTGGAAGTAGAAAGTTTTTACTGCTATCCTGCTAGTTACATCTAAAAGGTGATACTGGTGAGAGTTGTCACAAAGAACATACTGAAAGATATATTTGTGTACCCAATAGAATGGAAGTCCAATACCAACCAAAAGCTCTCTAGAACATCCTATATACAGCCGCAAATATCCCTTCCTCTTATGATTTGTGTTTGCATAACATTTCAGCACTAAATAAAGCATACAGTACAATTACTTTTGAATATTTTAGAATGTTCACAGGATGATTCCTGTAACAGAACACAAAGGAAACAAAGGCTTAGGAAAAATTTCACATACTGTGTACATATAGGCCACATTTTTGATAACCCTTCAAAGACGACAGATGTCACATATCTGAAACCTAAGTGTATTTATTAATGATTGCTTTGAAATACTATATGTCAAATTTAACCAACGGATGCCTCTAAGAACCCAAAATCAAAATAGTTTTTCTGATTCAATTTCTTGATGGAGTAACTCTTGAAATAACCTAAATATATAATTTAACAATAGAGCTGACATGCACCAGGCTAAAGTTTCTTCAGGAATTGATTTCTAGAATTAATGGATATGTTTGTCTAAAATCTCCATATTTGTTTAAAAATAGAGACAAAACATTTCAATTTTCTCATAGATAATAAATCAAAGAAAATTGAAGGCAGCTACATAAACAGTTCACTGACGGCATCTGTTGTATATGACACAGTGATCTCTAATGCAGAGCATTTAGCCTATTCACCTCTTTGCTGCCATTTTTGAATAAACATGTTTTAAAGCACCATTAATCTAAGCAATGCGAGACATTTTTCTTCCAAGAACAAACACATTTTCAACTTTGGACTAACTATACAACTGTAAAACCGAGCAAAAAAAAGAATTTTGTGATTCTTGTTTACATTAAAAGTTGAACATGATACTACTAAGAATCTCCCATACAAAGGTGCATTGAGGATCTTGGGACATCTATATTCACTATTTTCTTTTCTTTTATTATTCTTCTCTATCATGGTATTTGCAGAGTAAGTTTTCTGACTAATAGAGAACTCCAAAGAGGAAATTATAAGCTTCATCATGAATTTAAAACAATTTTAAGACTCCAATAATGATGAAAGGAATTTGCTTTAATCATACAACCATTTTAAGGAATATGCTAAAATGTGAAAGAACAAAAAAGAAAAATAACTAGTTTAGAGAACATACTCTCTCGGTATTCGGTGACTAAGATTACCATGTTTGAAGAACTGTAACAATTTTAGTTCCTTAAATAATTCCAAAATAACCCAAAGTCCAATAAATAACTCTTAGAAAAATTATCAAAAGATATGTCAAGGAAAATACATATCTAGTTTTATAAATACCCTTTAAACGGTTCTTTTGGGGCCAATACACAAAATAGATTGTTGTCAAAAGGAAATCTTTAAAAAGTCAATTCTCAAAATATGGGGCAAATGTGGACCAAAATCAGGAGTCACAACATTGCCACAGACTATATGGAAATGTCTACATAAATGGTAATTAGGGCCTTTTCTCCCCCCCACCCCCACCTGCTCCCACAATGGCTAAGTCTGTTGAGGGAAAATAGGTAGGGAAAGAAGGTATAAATGCTTACTGTCTAAGAAAAGCTGGCCTGTGCCAATACATCGGAGAAACTGTTCAAGAACAGTTTATCTATGTGAAAACGTAACCCCTGGAATGCTGCCAAGGTCACAAAAACCCAGGGCAATCTCTGACACACAGTGAATTTCATTTGTGTATTTATTAAGAGAACCTGGACAGTGGGCTATTTTTATATTATGCATCTCACAGCAAACAAGTTGGAAAAAGAAAATGCGGGTTAGTTGTGTTTTTGTGTTGTTTTGGTTTTGTAACTGTACTTCATTTCACTGTCCTTTTTATGGATTTACTAAAATATTAGCAGTACCTTGGCTCATGAGATAAATGTGATTCAAGGTGGGAGTTAGCACTGTTTTTAAGTGAAATACGAGAGCAACATTACAATTTCCAAATTCAATTTCAATAACTACGTTAACATGACAAGGTTCTCAAGAACTGCCAAAGACAACAAAAATGAACTGTTTACCTTGAGTAGCACATTTCACTGTGAGACTCAGATTTTGTACCTCAGCCCGCTTTATGTTGGTATCCATTTCAGATTCTGCCACACAGCAGTAGACTCTCCACTATTCTTGCCTTGTTTGAGATTAATACCTCCCATTTACATCTTGCCTTCTACTGGTAGTTCTCAGAATACCATTTTACAAGAATGGAAAGGCACCAAGAAATTTTGCCTGAAGTCATGTTAGACTCCAGCCATAAAACGAGTGTACCCAGTTCCTGAGAACTGAATAAAGAACATTTCTTTCTCACTGATTAGAGAAATCTAATTTCAATTTCTGTTTATATGAAAAAGAATCGGCTGTTATTTATTAGCATGATACTGAAAGGCATTTCCCAAATTTATTAAAAAATAAGAACAAGAGAAGTTTGATTTTATCTAAGAACATATGCATTTATTTCTTCTTCGGAAGCCCACACACAACATGGTGAAGAGTCCACTTCACACAAATTTCCTATTCAAATATTTAAAAGGCAATGGGGTAAAGCCTCATTAAGAAGGACTGAAATGGCCCATTACTATAGACAGAGAGGGCCTGTCTTGGGATTGACTATAAACACTAAGTGCAAAGTCTAAAGCCAAAAGAGAAAGTTGGGCTTGCAAATTTTCCTCTTTGAGAAGGTAAAAATATTTTTTCTGTCTGTGGACATTCTGACTCATTATTTTTCATTTTTTTATTCTAACATGTTTTAAATTCATTTATATTATAGAGGAAGACTTTTAAGCACATCACAGTTATATTTTTCTTTTGTTAAACTAGAAACCTTATATATAGAAAAAATTAAAATTATTCTCATAATCATTAATAACACTCAAAAATTACTGGAGTCCATAAGTGCTGAAATTTTTCTAACATCATTAAAACCTTAATTTTCCCACTTTACAGATGAAGAAACTGATCAGGACATAAAACTACTCATATTGAACTTTAAAGTTCATTATTCTACCCTTCCTGAACAAAAGTACAATTGTATACTATTGACAAAATGCAACAATATAAAAACTTCACTGAGTTCACCTAGTAGTTGTTAAGACTTTCAACAACCTATCTGTAGACTCCCCTTCCCCCTGAACAAATCCATGTGCATCTTTCAAGGTACACTTTAGGAATCATGTCTTCTCTCCATGCTCATATAATTACTTCTTTATTGAGTTACAGAATTGCACTATGAGTTATGATTAAAGGTTATATTTTCTTTTTGACCTAAATTCCCAGTAGCTAGTATACATTCAATAAACTCTTGTGTTTAACAAAAGCTTGTTAAAAAAGAATGTATATGCAAATAAAACACAACAATGAGAACAGATGAAATCACATGTCCTTTAATTATGAAATTCAAGCCAAGCCTTATATTAAAGCTTCTCAAACTTTGATACACATACAAATCATGAAAATTTTATTAAAAGGTAGACTTTATTCAGTAGGTCTGAGGTGGGACCTAAGATTCTGCATTTTGTAAGCACTCAGGTGATGACAATGGAATTGGTTACCAAAACATCTTTTTTTTGGATAGCAAGGACTTACTTTACTGGGATACGTGTACCAGGACTTGTTGAATTGTTTAAAAAGTTGTTATATTCCTCTTAGATGTTAACTTCCATTTAGACCTGGCACCAAACCTCAAGTTATTAAACTTAATAACTAAGAGCAATTACATGTTTATGTGAATTTCCTTAAATGAGACAATAAGCTTTTTTGAAAAGAACCATTTTTAATGATGTTTGTATATTCAATCCCAAGAGGCAGGACAGTGCTTTATATGTAGGGGGAACTCAATTTAATATTAGTCAAGTAAATAAAAATGAAATACTTGACAGTAAAATCTATCATTGATTTTTCTCTTTGTTAGGTCCTTGGCATGGTACCTCAATGCAGGAGAGCCACTGTAAATAAATGCTGAATGAACAAACAAGCCATTCTTTCTCTGGAAATCATCAGGTTTTAATCACCCCAATCAATGCCTATTTCTGGTACTTGATCACAATTCTAACAGATTTCATAAGCCCTAGATATGAATGAATCTGCAATGCTGGGAGGAAGGCACAAACAACTTCTTTGATACTCTATTTTTGAAAGTTATCTTTTTCCCCCATCAACTACTACATAGGCTTTCATTCCAACATTTCCCTTTCACTGTGCCAGAGATGAAATTCATGGCCACTACTGCTGTTTGTTTTTTTTTTTTAATATTTTGTATAGTTGTCAATAGGCCTTTATGTTTTTATTTTATTTTTATATGGTGCTGAGAATCGAACCCAATACCTCATACATGCTAGGCGAGTGCTCTACCACTGAGCCACAATCCCAGCCCCACTACTGCCAAGTTTTAAGCTCACAATGACCACTATTTCAAAAACCACTAGTACCGGAAATATTATTGCTAACCATATGATAGAAGCCACTATATAACTCTTCCCATTTGCCTTTTAATTAAGACCCTTAGCTTTCCATGCATAGGAATGTTACAAAACTGGGAAGAAATCAATGAAACTTTGCATTTATCCCTTAAATGTACCAGGCTTTTGTTACCTGAATCCAGTCATCTTATTTGCAGAGGAATGCTTATCATAATATCTGAAGTGAGAGTGACTATTCCATTGAACCAAGTCTTATTGCCTTATCTCTACATATTTAATAATAAAATTCAAGTGGCATGTAGACAGGAAAGTGCAAAAGGTATTAAGTTATGAAACATGTTAAGTCATCAAGTGCTTAATGTATCAAATATTAAGCACCTACTACATACATTATGTGCCTTAGGATGGTATGAGGAATATACAGATGAATATCCTAATAAAGCTTTGAGAAAATTCAGACAACAAAATCGTACCAAAATCATAGAAAAGGATAAAAACAGTTAGACTTTAAAAGATGCAATATTTGCCCATTCCTTTAAAAATTTCTTCCCTAGACTAAGCTGTGCCCCTCTCAGATTCATATGTTAAAGCCCTAACCACCAATGTGATGGTACCTGGAGATGGAACGTTGGAGAGGTAATCAAGTTCAGATAAGGTCATGAGGGTGGGGTCATGAGAATGAGATTAGTGCCCTTTATAAGAAGAAACACCTGAGAGCATGCTCTGCTCTCAACCCTGTGAGGAAACACAAAGCAGGTGGCAATCTACAAGCTAAGAAGAAAGCCTCACCAGAACCCAACCAGTAACTTGGACTTCCAGGACTGTGAGAAAATTCATTTCTATTGTTTAAACTTCTCAGTCTGTGGTATATTGTTATATCAACCCAAGACAATTAATACAACTTCTCTTTTTTATCTTTATATAAGAATTATTCTAAGGCATAATTATGTTCATGTAGTTTAAAATGTGATGAATATTTTTTATGGTATATTAAGAAGTTTAGAAGTGGATATAGTAAATAAATATTCATACTTCAACTGCCAGTTGTTTATACAAATGCAAAAAAGAGGAGAAAAATTCTTCATGTATTTTAACAAGTAATTCAGAAATACACTTTGGGGGTGGGGGATTTACCTCATTAGCAATAAGTGCAGACACACAGACATTCCCCTACACAAAACCTCTTTCAGCAGCATCAGAAAGAGAATGCTTTTTGCATGTGTCACTTCTCAGGTCCAAGTCTCTAGCACGCTTCTTGTTATATGCAATTAGCTCCATGCCAAGATTTAGTACATTTCATAATAAATCCCTTGACCGCATTAACTGTAGGCTTGGCAAAGTTGGAAAGGCTCTATTCACGAAGGCAGAAAACAAGCCACAGGACTTATCCTGCAGCAAAATGCACTGCTAGATGCCAACACACTACAAATTCCAACAGCCTGCACTGCTCTCCCTTCATCGTTCCCTCTGTATTTGGGGTGGAGCAGAGGGCAGAAAAATACAACCTGCCACATGACTGTGATTAAAGAGTATATAGGGGTGAAAAAAGCTACAGATACTTGGTTTGTTTACTTCTTCTTCCTCCTAAATCTTGTTCATAGCTTAGTCCTGTGACCTAACCTCCAAACCCACCCGTCCCACAAAAAACTAAAGTCACTTATAGATGAGGGACAGAGTTTACCCTCATTGAAACAGTAATCATCTGTTGCTTGCAGGAAGACTGGGGCTCCTTCTCAGGTCTCCCGTTTGGGAACACAAAAGTCATGGTACATTATGGGGGTTCTGTCTGGGAGGGTCCTCTGAAAAGCAGCAGGAGCAACAAAAAGAGCAGACAGTACAGAACTAACAAGCAGTTCTCTGTTCAGAGCACAATTTGTTGTTTCAATGATAGCTTTTGTTAAATAAATTAAATTAAATTAAATTAAAATGAAATCAGAACTATAGCACTGCAGAGTGGAATGTGCAAGAGCTTTGGTGCTACACAAACCTGGATTTTAATCTTAACTTGTATTCACTTTGCTAATTAGTGCCTCTACTTCCTCATCTGGGAAATGGACATAGAGTTTTCACAAGGCTTAGAAATACTGGGCTCAGAATACCTATCACATAATATCAACTCATTATACATATTTTAGATTCTGATGTATACGAAAATTTAATCACAATTTTTAAATCTTTACACAATTTTTGTAAAAGTCACACAACTTAATCACAAGTAAATTTAAACAAAAATATAGGAAGATAAGGAATGAAATATCTTCATTAAAACTCGACTAAGTTATCTTTGAGATAATACATTTGGGACATCATCATTGTACAATTTATGGTAAAAATTCATTAGAAAGAGGTGGAATTTGGATGCCATACAAGAGATTTCTGATACTGATATACCAAAAGAACAGTATAAGTTTCTTTTTGGTTGGGGTTTGGTTAATATGCTATTTTAAAACAAGAAAACAAATAAGACTCCTGAAATCTATATTTACAAAAAAAATCCCATTTAATAATGTAGTATTGTGTTCCACTATGTTAATCAGCTTCTAGTCCCTGTGACAAAACACCTGAGAACAACAACTTAAAGGAGGAAACATTTATTGTGGCTCACAATCCCAGAGTTTTTAGTCCATGGTCAGTAGGCTCCGTTGCTTTTAGGCCTGTAGCAAGGCAAACACTTCATGGCAGGGGACAGGACAGAGAAAAGCTGCTTATGTCATGACAAACCTCATGGCAGCCAGGAGGAACAGACAGAGGAAAGAGGAAGGAGGGACAGAGGAGGAGAGGACAGGGCGGGAACAAGACATATCCTTCTAGTGCACATCCCCATGACCTATTTCCTCCAAGTTGGCCCCACTTCCTACCATTTCTATCACCTCCCAATAATGCCATCAAATTATGAATCTATCAATGGTTTAGTCTAGAAAGGAGGTCAGTGCCCATGATCCGATCACCTTCCCAAAGGCCCACCTACTGCTTCACTGAGGACCTAGCATTCAACACAGGAGCCTTTGAGGGACTCCAGATCCAAATCATAACCACCATAAAATTTTAAATGTTTCAATACTGGCAAAATGTCTCAGGTTTTCAGTGTAAAAAACAATGATTTCCTTGGCAATATGGATTTTTTTTTTTTAGAGATAATCATTATAATACATTGAGACACATTATTAATGACTTTTCTAACAAAAGCCAATAAAGTAATTTAGTCCCAAAATGTTTGAAATTGCCACTAGCCTAAAAAATTTGGGTCAGTGAATCACTTAATTTATAAGCTCAAGAAAAATTTACATGTACCTAGGGTAATGATGTTCATCCCATTCCGCCTCATTACCCTAGGTCCAATATGACTGCACATGTGGTACAACTCTACATTGTG
This sequence comes from Geosciurus inauris, assembly GCA_004024805.1. NCBI lineage: Eukaryota > Metazoa > Chordata > Mammalia > Rodentia > Sciuridae > Geosciurus > Geosciurus inauris. The sequence goes on from PVHX01000323.1 coordinate 248,412, forward strand.
TACAAAGTTGTGCTCCATTTGTGTACAATGAATCAAAATGCATTCTGCTGTCATGTATAGCTAATTAGAATAAATTTTTTAGAAAAGAAAAATTTACAGTTAGCCTTTCTCTGCATCAATCCCAGTACCCCCTCTTAACAATTTTAGACCAGTCAACTTAATCTCTCTTTGCCTTAGTTTTCCTATCTGTAAAATAATTAGTAACAGAATTGTCCTCATACAATTATTGCAAAAAATTAAATAATGTTTATCAGGCACTCAGAACAATGCCTGATACACGGAAAGTGCTCAGTATCATTATCATCACTCATGCTGTTTTTTATGAAGAATCATATAGTCCTTTAACACTGCCTATTTCTATTGCCAAAACAATGAAGGAGCTTTCTCTGTTTTCCTCTACTCTGATTTTTCAGTTGGGCTGTCTCATCTCCACTCTTGTTTTAGTCTTATATGCATATTTATTTATTTTTAAATACTCATCCTATCAGTCCCTATACTGACATTTCTCATCATCATCTGGTTGAATTGAGCTCCTGCTCTATAGATTCCTCAGAAAGAGTAAATGAGTACAAAATTCCCCAAACTCTTGTATGTTAAATGCTGGTTTTCTAAAGCCTTGATATTTGGAGGGCAGTTTGGATATAGAATCTTGGTTCACACTATTTCACTGAGATTAACAACAACAACAATGAAACAATTCCATTGTTGCCTTGCTTTGAAGATCAGTTTGAAAATGTAATACTGGTCTCTATTTTGTCTTTGTAAATAACTTGCTCTTTTGTGCCTACTGGCCTTGAGGACTTTATCAGTGATACAGGTCAAATCTCCAAGGTGATTGTATGGGACTAATTTTCCCATGTAAGCATTTTCAATGTGCAGAGACTTGGGTGTTCATGTTTTGCTTTTTCTTTTCTATTTTGAAAAGTTTTGTTTAATTAGTCTCATTTGAATTGATGTTTTCTTCTTAAAAGGGTCTAATAATACAAATAATTTTTTATTGCCTGTCTTCCATTTCATATACTTTCTCTATGACCTATCAACATGGCTCCCCCTCTCTCAAGCCATGCAGCTGGCCTACTCATCCCTGCTGAGCAGCAGTCACAGAGTGGTGGAGAAGCAGAGTGGTGGCCTATGCAGCTTGGAGCAGGTGGCAAGTATGGCCTGTGGCTGCAGGGAACACATCACAAAAGGGCAGATCTGAGGCTCTGTGAGTCAAGGCATGTCACCTGTCACCCTTCAGTGGACAGGCCTGGTCATCAGACAGATGCCTGTTACAGAAGCCCACTCCATGCAGTGTTATAGCCTGGAACTTGGGAGCACAGACCATGGATGACCTCACCTGCCTAATTCCTGACCTATAGTGACAAAATTAAAGTGGGACAGACCTGAATTGAAGTTGGGACTCAAGAGTTGGTCAATAGCATTACTACATTTACAAACCCTAATCAATATAAGTCTGGACCAACAGCAGTGACCCAAGTGCTATATAAACCCTAGACTAGCACACTCAGAAAACCTGTTATAAGGTCCCCTTTTGCTCTGCAAGAGTTCTGTTCCTGTTTCTATTCTTCAATAAATCCTACTCTTACACTCACTCATCCTGGTTTGTGGACTTCATTCTTCAAATTCACAAGACAAGAAGCCAGAAAGAGGAAGAAACTGACAGTGAGCTGCTGGGGTCTGCTGCAACACTGAAGGCACGCCCACCATTAAGAGCTGCAACACCTCCCTGAGGCAGAGCCTGCACCTTACACACAGACAACTACCACCAGCAGGAAGGAATGGAGTTTCATTTCAAAACTTCAGTTTCACCACTTTGTTCTTTTGTGTCATTTATAATGTCCTGGTAGTTTTCCTGTCTTTCTTTGATGCTTGTTATTAATTTTCATTTGAGTCTTCTTAGACACACTGTAATTGATCTTCATTTTTTAGATAATTTTGATTTTTCTTCCACTTATTTTCTGAGTTACATGCACTATGTTTTTATTTTTCCTTGTTTTCTCCACTTGTTTTTAGTTTTTGAATTCCCAATTAAAGGTGCTTTTCTTAAGGGCTTAATTCTGTTCAAAATACAGATGGTTTTCTCCTGCTTCCTGGTTATTTTCCAAAGTAGAAATGGTATGTTCCTCAGTGAATGTGTATAAAAATTTATTACCTCATTTCTTTCATTTGATCTGTAGGGATTATCTTCTCTTTTTTTCATTTTGTGATATTGAGGTATTTTACAGAATTCCTCGTTTAAAGGCTCATTTACTTGCCATTCTTGCAAAGTCCTCATTCTCTAGTAGGGGCAGAAGGGGTATAAATCCTCCAAGTTTGTGGTTCTCTTGTTTTATATAATCCCAAACTAGCCCCCTTTCCTTCTTTTCCCCTTTACCATTCGTGTTACTCAGTTTTCCATTACTATAAGCAAGCATCTGAAGAAAATCAATTTAAAAGGAGGAAATGTATTTTTCATAGTTTTTAGTTGTAGATGGACACAATACCTTTATTTTATTTATTTTTTATGTGGTACTACGGATTGAACCCAGTGCCTCACACATGCTAGGCAAGTGCTCTATCACTGAGCCACAACCTCAGCCCAAAGAAACATGTCTGACTTACACTTCTGGAGGGTCCAGTCTGTAATCAACAACTCCATTGCTTTGGCACATGGTGAGACAGCACAACACAACATGTGAGACCGTGTAGCACAGCAAGCTGCTTACCTCATGGCAGCCAGGAAGCAAAAATGAAAGGAAGGGGCAGAAGTCCCACAGGACAGCCACATGGAGGACACATCATGGCCAGTGACCTAAGACCTCCCACTAGGCCCCACCCACTCTCAATAACACTTTGCTATGGATCGATCTTTTAACACATGTGCCTTTGTGGGACATTCCAGATCCAAACTATAGCAGCAGCTGCCAAAGAACTCTTCTTTCTTTACTTTTTATATATATTTTTTCTTCCCTAAAAGAATTTGCATTTGAAAACTACTCCATTATTAAATTTTCGGTCTGGCAATTTAAATACCTCATACTTTGAAATCTTTTCCTTATGGTCTTGATCCCAATTTGCCCAGTTTTGTGTGTATGTGTGTTTTCCCTAGTATTTCCAGATTTTGATATATGTGGCCTTTATGGTAGTCTTCCCACTCTACCTCAAGTTCCCTGGCCAGTGTTGTTCCTCCTCCTTCCATCAGTGTTTCCAGACTGTTTAAACTACAAACCTCTACAACATGATAGGGGAGAGGAAGGACAGTGAAGGACAACAGGGCTCACAGGTAATCTGCAGTTGTGGTACTCTTCTCCTACCCTAGTGCTAGGGATAGAACCTGGGGCCTCAGACATGCTAAACAAGTACTCTACCACTGAGCTACATCTAGAGCCCCACTCTTTATCTCTAAGTGATGCTGAGAGTGTGTTTTTACACTAAAATTTATTCCTTATAATTTTATTTCACATCATTTGGAAAAAAGATTTGGGGAGATTATTTAGTACAAAATGTCCACTTTCTTTAGCTATCTGCAAAGTATGTGGTCATTTTTTTACGTATATTTATTTATTTATCTTTATGTGGTGCTGAGGATCAAACCCAGTGCCTCATATATGCTAGGCAAGCACTCTACCACTGAGCCACAACCCCAGCCCCTATATGGTCATTTTTAAAAACAATTTCCATGACTTTGAAAGGAATGTGCATTTGACAATTTTGTAGTATAGAGTATAGAGCCATTATAAGAAATGTAGTATTTCTGTGACTCAACTCCTACATGCTCGCTGATTTGAGGCCTGCTTGATCAATCAATAACAAAAACATTATGGTCAAAGCTACTGAAAAGGTCTACTTGTTAAGTTCTCCTTGTAATTCAGTTAATTTTAAAAATTGAAAACAAGGTTTACATACATAAGTTAGAAATTGTATCCTTCAGAATGTTTTAATCCTTTAACAAAATGGAGTGACTTTTTTAATTTGTAGTAATGCTTTCTCCTTTAAAATTGTTATCTTCTATTGTGTTATATGCATACAAGCTTTCTCTTTGGTATGATTTAGTGCACACACACAGACACACACACATATATACAGACACGTATACATAGACCATTTGGTTGGAAGACTTTTTCAGTTTTTATCTTCAACCATTTGTTATATATTAGACATGACACTTATAAACAGCATAGCTAGATTTTTTAAGATTTCATTGTGACAATCTTTGTCCTTAAACTAAAAAACAGTACATTTACAACTATTGTGATTACAGATATATCTGAGTTTATTTATAACATCTTATATAAAATCTTTATTTTTCCCACTTCTACTAAGCTTACTTCTGTAGGGAAACTTTTGTTCCAAGTACATCCTTTCACTGTTAATGCCACATTTCCAGAGTTGTCACCAGTGCTCTGTCAGATTCGGAACTATTTTATTGTAACATTTTCATTTTGGAGGCCTCTGAAGAATTCCCTTAAGATCTTCCTAGATAAAAAAATACATTTAAAATTATATTTAATGTTAAATTGAGCTTTATATAGTTTTAAAATCCTGGAAAAATGTTTTCTTAAATATTCATTCTACCACAATGACAAAAATAGAAGTCATGTTCCTTTCTCTATATAAGTTTAACATCTCACTCAAAAACCACAAGGGAGTCAGAAATTTTTGCTAAATGTCTTTTGTATAAGTTTATTCCTTGGTTATAAATATGTTAGCTCCAACCAAAAACTAAATATACTTTGCACTCCCTGTTTGCAGTTTTTAAAACAAATCAGAATTGAATAATGTTCAAACTCCATTATATGCAAATCTCAAGATTACACCAATGAATTTGTAAAATACTTTTAAATATAACGATAATTTTTTGTTGGGGAGGTGTGCTGGTGGTTGAACCTAGGAGCACTGAGCTAAGTCTCCAGCCCTTTTTATTTTGAGACAGGGTCAAACTAACTTGCTGAAGCTGGACTTGATATTATTATTCTGCCTCAGCCTCCTGAGTCACTGGGATTACAAGTGTGTGTCACAGCACCCAGCAAATGATTTTTCTAAATAAAGAAGAAATATTTTCAATGTGCTCCTTTTCAACTAAGTCTTGTTTTTAGTGATTGGATGAAAGAGGCACTAATATCTATGTTTTTGGTTATTGCTGAAAAAATAAACTACCCTAAAACTCAGCAGCTCCAAATATTAATAATGACTCATGTGTCTGAGAGGTTCTTCGGTTTTCAGCTGAGTTCACTCAAGCATGTATGATAAGGTGTAGGTTGGAAAGGTGATCTCTGATCTTGGCAAGTTCTCTTACATGTTTTTGGGTCAACTAGCTGGTGGCTGGTCTGGTTCAGCTTGCCCTAAGTAGAAGGTCTTGGTTCTGCTCTATCTGACTCCTCCACTTCCACCAGGATAGCCTGTCCTTGTTCTCGTGGCAGTGTCAGAGTTCCAAAAGAGAACAGAAATTAGCAGAGGCTCAGTCACAGGCTGGAAACTAGCACTACCTTACTTCTACCAGTGTCCTGGCTAAACCAATCACAAGGCCAGCCCAGAGGCAAGAGATGTGAGACAGCAGGGAGACTCCACCTCTTAATAGAAAGAGCTACACAGTCATATTGCAAAGAGTGTACATAAAAGGAGAAGGGAAGTTTGAAAACATTTTTGGAATTGAACAGACACAATCTGTAGGTATGAAGATTATGTCTATAGTAGAGATTTTATGACATGTCTTTTTATTTGTGTCTGAAAATTCCATAACACCTAAATAAAACCATATGAAATTTCTTAACTTCCCTGGGGTATCATAACTCTTACTCCATTTGATGGGATCTTCCAGTTAACTAACTTGAGGTCAATTTTTTTTTAAATACAAAAGCAGACAGACTAGTAGGAAGCTAGTAAAGACTTTACTCCAAGGGTAATGGAAATCTATTAAAGTCTTTTAATTGAAAAAGTTGTATCATTAGTTTTGAATCCTTAGAGGGACATACTGACTTCAAGATGGTAGACTGAAATAGGCCAGACTGGAGGTAGAAAAAAAATATCTTTGTAGGTTATAAGTTTTACCAATATTTTTGGGCAAAGAAGATACTATCCTAGATCAGGGTAATGATAGTGGGAATGCATAAGAGCAGACCAATTTAAGGAATGTTTAGGGTCGGAACTGACTAGACTATTAAATGTATAACACACTTCTTATATGGCAAATGTTCATATAGGTTGTGGGGATTCTACTAATGGAAGTTTTAGCTTAATGAATAACAGAGACATGAATTTTTAAAAATCACATGTTCCTTAAAGGATGACTGAAAGTCATTTACTTTATCCTATCATAAATCACAAATATATCCCATTTATTGACATTAGTTCTACAAAGAAAGTGGAATGGAGTCATATACATCTGACCTTGCCCATGTTTACTAAGGTATCATAGTTTTTCTACATTGTAAACATAAATGTTCTAAGCAGTGCAGTTACTCTTTATTTTTGTCACAATCCATACTACTCCTTATCATTTTGCCCCCACCCACCCTACTCCATCAACCCTCTGGATTAGAGAAATTTAAATTTTCAATCTCTTATTTAAGGAGACAGTCACAAATTTAAGCTTGGTATAATCATGACAATCAGAAGAAGATTACTCACAAAGGAAAAAATTCAAGCTAACTATATATCCTATATTTTGTACCTTAATTTTTCTTCTCTCTATATATTGACCAGACCTCAATAAAGAAACTTCTAGCTAGAAGTTACCTTTTGAATAAGTGTATTAGATGAAATGCTTGTGAAATTTATTAAGGATTATGTAATGTTACCATAAGTAATTATATGATATTTATAATGTGACATTATATGTATAAGGATTATGTTATAATGACTATTAATATGATATTGATATGTTTATCTAATATATTAATATATATATTAGATTATGAAATATATTCCCTTTGGATAAAATCAAATTAGATTATTAATAAGCTTCTTGTTTTACATGAACAATCTTAAATAATTTGTGAAAAAAGAGGACACATGTGAAACACACATAAATGAGCAGGTATTCCCTTGAGGAATGAGTTATCACAGCAGTACCTGATTAGTAACAAAGACAGAAAATATAACAAAGACAGTAATAAGAATACATACAATGTCAATCAATGTGATGGGATGCCAAAAAATAACCTTATTCTGTCTTGTTTCAACACAGACTCCTTTGAGATTCTGAAAGTTGCAGACCAGAAAATGTACATATATACAAAGTTGGGATATAGGTCATTGTTCACAGACACCCTCTTCCAAAAAGCTTCCTTGAACATATAATCACCCAGTGAAAAAAAATTCTCTGGGCTGGAATCCAGCTGATACTCTCCCTTACTGGTGCAATAAAGGAGGTACAGTTACATTTCAATGCTTTTGTGGGATGCCACCAGGAAGGGCAGAGGAGAAAGAACCCTGAACTAAGAACTGGGTATAGCCTGAAAACAGAAGGGGAGTGTTTTAGTCAGCTTTTTCGCTGCTATGATTAAAGGATCTGACCAGAACAACTATAAAGGAGAAAAAGTTTATTTGAGGGTTTAAGGTTTCAGAGGTCTTAGTCCATAGAGGGCTGACTCCATTCCTCAGGGTTCAAGGTGAGGCTGAATATCATGGCAGGAGAGTGCGGCAGATTGAAATGGTTCACATCAAGGTCATCCAGAAGCAGAGAAAGAGACTCTACTTACCAGATGCAAATACATACACCAAAGCCACACCCCAATTCCCACCTCCTCTAGCTATACTCTACCACACCTCAGTTAATCCCATCAGGGATTAACTCCCTAATTAGTCTAAAGCTATAACCCAATCATTTCTCCTCCAAACGTTGTTGCACTGTCTCATATGTGAGCTTTCGGGGACAATACATCTAAACCATAACAGGAAGAAAGAAAAGACAAGACAGAGCAAAAACAGCTCACTGTTTTTCATATTTCTGCCTGGGGCCAGTTCTTATACTACCTATAAGAAATCTTTTATTTCACGGTGCTGGGGATTGAACCCAGGGACCTGTGCATGCAAGACAAGCACTCTACCAAGTGAGCTATATCCCCAGCCCAACCTATAGGCAACTTTAAAGATAAAGGCAGTAGAATGAATCGCACATAACTCTGTTCATATAAGAATACGTGACCAGTGTAACTCCATATCGCATTTAATTTGTATTGCCAACAAAATCACAGCAATGATAATATTTTCAACTATGAATTCCTACATTTTATAATCATAACAGCAGACAAATGGTCTTTGAAAACCAAATTTAAGAGAAATTAGGCAAACTATCCCAATCACAATAGCCTGAAAAATAAAATATCTGGGAATCAATCTAACCAAAGAAGTGAAAAGACCTCTACAATGAAAACTACAGAACACTAAAGAAACTGAAGAAGACCTTAGAAGATGAAAAGATCTCCCATGTTCTCAGATAGGCAAAATGACCATACTACCAAAAGCTCTATACAGATTTAATGCAATTCATATCAAGGTTCCAGTGACATTCTTCATAAAAAGAGAAAAAGAAGTCATAAAATCCATTTGGAAAAATAAGAGGCCTAGAATAGCCAAAGCAATCCTCAGCGAGAAAAGTGAAACAGAAAGCATCACAATACCAGGCTTTAAATTATACTACAGAGCTATAGTAACAAAAGTGGCATGGTATTGGCAACAAAACAGATATGAAAACCAATGATACACTATAGAAGACACAGAGAAAAACCCACATAAATACAGTTATCTCATACAAGAAAGGCACCATAAACATTGGAGAAAAGATAGCCTCTTCAACAAATGGTGCTAGGAAAACTAGAAATCAATATGTAACAAAAATGATATTAGACCCCTATGACTCAACCTACATAAAACTCAACCCAAAGTGACTCAAGGACCTAGGCATTAATCAGAGACCTTGTGCCTACTAGAAGAAAAAGTAAGCCCAAATCTCCATTATGTTGGCTTAGGAATCAAATTCCTCAACAAAACACTGAAAGTGCAAGTAAAATCAAGAATCAATAAATGAGATAGTATCAAACTAAAAAGCTGCTTCACAGCAAAGGAAACATTCAAGAATATGAACAGAGAGCCTATAGAATGGGAGAGAATCTTTGCCACCTGTACCTCAGAGCATTAATCTCCAGGATATACAAAAACTTGAAAAAATTTAACACCAAAAAAACAAATAACCCAACCAATAACTGGGCAAAGAAACTCAACAGACACTTCACAGAAGAAGAAATACAGTCAACAACATATGAAAAAAAGTTAAACATTACTAGCCACTAGAGAAATGAAAATTAAAACTGCACTGAGATTTCATCTCACTCTAGTCAGAATGGCAATTATCAAGAATACAAATAACAGTAAATGTTGGCAAGGATGTTGGGGGAAAGGTTCACTCATGCATTGCTGGTGGGAATGCAAATTGGTGCAACCACTCTGGAAAGCAATAGGAGATTCCCCAGAAAACTTAGAATGGAACCACTATTTCACCCAGTTATCCCACTCCTGTGTACATACCCAAAGGACTTAAAATCAGCATACTATAGTGACAAGTCTACTTCAATATTCATAGCAGCTCAATTCACAATAGCTAAACTATGGAACCAACCTAGATGCCCTTCAAAGGATGAATGAATAAAGAAAATGTGGTATATATACACAATTTAATATTTCTCTGCTTTAAAGTGGAACAAAATTATGGCATTTGCTGATAAATGGATGGAACTGGAGACTATCATGCTAAGTAAAATAAGCCAATCCCCAAAAATCAAAGGCTGAATGGTCTGATATGTGGATGCTAACACACAATAAGTTGGGGCAGGGAACAGAAATTCATTGGATTAGACAAAGGGGAATGAAGGGAAGGGAGGGAGAATGGGAATAGGAAAAGGCAGTAGAATGAATCGGACATAACTCTATGTTCATATAAGAATACGTGACCAGTGTAACTCCATATCACATACAACCAAAAAATTGGAAATTACACTCCATGAATGTACAATATGTCAAAATACATTCTACTGTCATGTATAACTAAAAATAACAACAACAAAAAATTTAAATTAATTTACCTCTGCAGCATGACCTTGGAGGAGATCTGAAGACCCTATATGAGAACTACATACGCCATTATCTTTCTAAATACTACAAGTCAGACTCACTAAATTCAAATCTCCACTATACCAATTCTAGCTGGGTTGTTCTGGACAAGATAAATAAAATCTTTGCTTCTAATTTTCCTTATTTGTAAAAATAAGACTACAAACCTTTCTCTCCATACAGAATCATCAACCAGATGAAATATGTGCCAAGGGTTTTTAACACAGTACTTGACAAGTGGAATGCAAATATAACTCCCCATTATCATGGAATAGAAAGGCAAAATGGCAATTCTTCAGCAAAATATCTGTATCTCTACTCATATTGCCCACTCCGAAGCTAAGCTCCAACAAGGAAAGTAGTGTTTGTTTCCACAATAGGGCAGCTATACATATATGTTTATATACCTGTTTTCCTATACCTGTTTCTATAGGAAACCAAAATGTATGTGTTACAAGTATTGTTCTTATACCCAGAAACAGAGAAGACACGAATGACTATTATGTTTCACTTTGCATGCTATCAAAAAAACCCTCCTCCATGGGAAGGAGACAAGTTTCTTAGAAAACTGAACAACTCACAGAAAGATGTCACACTCTTCCATTCTTCATTTGAGAAAAACTAGTGAGGAAGAGCAACTCAAGAGCCTTTTTACCAGTAGTTCCAAGCCTGACTACCCATCAAATTCACTAGACAATTTTCTAATCCTGAGTCTGGAATTGAGTCAGAATCTTTCAGAGAAGGGAATCAGCATTTTCCAAAGCCTCCAAGTTTAATAATGTGCACAGCCATGGTAGGACACCATCTTACAACAGGGAGCCACCTACCTTCCTTTTATTTCTGCAGAATATCTCCACCTGCTTCACCAAGATGACTTTCAGATCTGGAAGCTACCTTGGTTGTCATCTACGGTGAGATTAACAGCCTTGCCTGACCTACACAGGGCAAAATACTTGCCCAGACCTAGACCTCAAACCCAGCTGCCATTTTTTAAAATTAATAATCGAGTCTAAGAGTAAGACTCTTAAAGAGAAAAGGTTGATTTTGGCTCTCAGTTTTAGAGCTTTCAGTCCCTGGCTAGGCAGCCCCACGACTCTGCGTCCCTGAAGAAGGCAGTACATCACAAAAGGAACACGTGCTGGATGAACCACAATCCCCTCCAAAGGCATATCCACAAACCATCTAAGGAGTTCCCTTAAGTCTCCACACCCTAAAGGCCCTCAGCACATCCCACCATCACCACCGTGGAGACCAAACCTACAACACATGGACCTTTGGGGTTCACTCATCCAAACCTCAACACCAAGCCAGCGTGGTTTTAAGCACAGAGGCATGACACAGCAGCCAAAGTGAAAACTTAGGCTTTGAAATTTTAGTTTCAGTTTTGAATGTTCCCACCACAAAGAAATGTAAATGTTTGAGGTGATATATATGCAAATTACCCTGATGTGATCATTACACCTTGTATACATATACTGACATATCACATTTTAACCCATACGGACCACTATGTGTCCATTAAAAGTTTTCAAATTTTTAAAAATACTTTAAAAAACAAAACAGAAATTTACCCTCTAAACACAACCAAGGGGAAAACAAGATTCTACTTAAGCCCAAAAAGGAAAAAAAAAGCAATACTCTAAACTGCATTATTTCTACAATCTTAAAATTATGCCACCATCTTTTAATGGCCATTTTTGAATAAGTAATAAAATATTTCATAAACATGGAAAAGTAACTCTGAGAACTTTATTGAGTATTTTTTAAATGATTTAGAGTATAAGGGGCTGAGGTTGTGGCTCAGTGGTAAAATGCTTCCTGACACACATATGAGGCACTGGGTTTGATCCTGAGCACCACATAAAAATAAAAATAAATAAAATAAAGGTATTATGTTCATTTACAACTAAAAAAATGTTTAAAAAATGATTTGAGTATAAAAAAGTTTAAGATTTTACTGTAGTAAATTAAAGTCAAATACATTAAAAAATGTAACTTTTATTCTTCCTATATTTTCTCATTGGTTATTAGAAAAGATATGAGAAAAATAAAGTACACCTTCCCATGATTATTGTGAACCAGTTCACCCCGCAATGTTCACATGGAACAAGTGTCAATCAATCCTTTCCTGACCTTTTCTTGCTTATTTCCTTCATAATGAAAGTGGACTGGCTCAACCTCACTGAGGTACCTGGGGAAAAATTCTTATTCACTTTTTGGGTTGCATTAAGATTTCCTTTATTCTCTAAATACTAAAATCAGATCAAGCAACCACTCTAATCTGACTCATGAATTCGTCGACATTCAGATTCTCAAGAACTATTCAGGTATTATTCATTGTTCTTTTACTGTCCCACATGGCAGAAATGTTTGTTCACTATAGAGGTAGTGGTTGAAAACTGAGATTTAGGTCTGAAACCATTTAAAGCCTCCTTAGTCCTCCCTCTATGAGAGTTATGGTTCAGTGTGCTGCCACCATGGTTGCAAAATGAACAAAAACAAGGGAGCATGCTTCCATTAGAGATTGTTACAGAAAACAGTAAAAGTGTAATAATTAAACAATTACTGGCATCGTGAGCCTTTACATAGTACGATGTGGAACAAGTCTGACAATGACACGGCCCTCCTGTGAAGGTTTTCAACCCTCTTTGGTCTCCTAAACTTTCTACTGAAAAGAATTTGCAAGCAATGTCCTGCTTCTATAGCTCGCCGTGGTGTAAACATGAACAACTTCACTTCTACCAGTATTTGATCACGTTCCCACATATTTCGTTTTCTAAGAAATATGCAGTGACTTCTTTTCATAGAAATTGCAATTGATCTTGTGATCTTCATCAAACATTCACAGAAATACAAAATGAATAATTCCCAAAGCCTTTTTTAAGAAAATTATACAATATGTTCAATTTCTAACCAAAAGATGAAAAATACATACTAGCTTATTTAATATTACCTTCACCTTTCATTATAACAATTTGAATCTAAAAAAAAAAAAAAAACATGGAAAGAACTGTGGAGATTAAATAGTCAATACATTGTAACTCTCACAAAAATTATCATTTGGAGTGGGGGGACACCAGTGATTGAACCCAGGGGCACTTAACTACTGAGCCACATCCCCAGCCCTTTTCTAATTTTGATTTTGAGACAGGGTCTTGCTGAATTGCTTAAGGCCTTGCTAAGTTGCTGGAGCTGGCTTTGAACCCGCAATCCTCTGATCTCAGCCTCCCAGGCCACTGGGATTACAGGTGTGTTCCACTGCACCTAATATTTTTATACATTTTTTTATTGAAAATAAACTAAGTGATCAAAATTTAAGAGCTATTTCTGAAATATAGAAGTTTACCTAAAAGTAAAATTTGACAAAAAATGTACATTTGTAGCTCAAGCCATGAGTTGATGTATGATAAATGCAGGATCTTCTGCTATAGTCACTGCTCAAATCCTAGAACAGATTTTCAGGACAGCATGGCAGTGAAGAGCAGCAGGTATCAACTTAATTCCAGCCTGACCCCTTACTACCATGTAACCTGAAGCAAGTTTCTTAACCTTCTCATGTATCAATTTTAACTTCTTTAAACTGGGAATGGAAACAAAACTGTCTTTACAGGTGTGTTGTGTAAAACATGTGTAAAGCTTTCTTTACAGTGCTTCAACAACTGTAGCACTCTATAGAAAACAGCTATACCACAGGGACAGAATGGTTAGAAGAACGGCTCCAAGTGAACAGTCACCAATGAATACCTTCTCAAAGATGACCCTGGAGTCCATACAACCCATTAAACATTTTCCTTCAAAGTCAATGAAGCCAACTAGAATGATCAGCATAAAAAGGGTAACAGATTGGATTTGCTTAAAAACAGCATAATTTCCTAATCTAATTTGTATTAACCTGAAAATGTTATCAGAATGATATCATCAATATTTGAGCAAGGTTATTACTAAGTGTGTAAATGTTTGAGGAACAGGCTAAGTGTGTAAGCCAACATTTCAAATGAAAGCCACAAGTTACTTGCTCATTATACAGCAAATCCACATCCACTTTGTCATGTTGATTTACACCTACTTCTTATCTTCTGTGTTCTTAGTGATAATTAAAGGAACAATTGTACATTCTATTCATTGCATAAATAGATTATCTTTCTTTAGATTTCAGCATGTCACAAAGTCAAAATGTCAAAGCATAATAATGATGCCTACCAAACATCCCAATCTCCTAAATAATTTCTTTGACTTTACCTTTATCAGCAAGGCATGAACTGACCTTCTCTTCTTTTTACATCTAAGAAAGAGTAGGCTGAACTCCACCTTGTCAACAAAGAGGAAAAAAATTATTTGTTTTAATCTATTGACTTGAGGAAAATCTAAATTATCACTTAGCAGTTCAAATGCAGAACTAATGCTATATAAAATTGAACGGAAAAATATACATATATCATGGCACCTTAAAGTTCTCAATTTTGAGCTCCAAACTTATAAATAAGAGAACAGAAACTATCCAATATAATAAAAACAGAAACTATCCAATATAATAAAAACAATCTGTTTTGTTAAACAGATACCATATTAAGTTTCTCTAACAGGTTTCTAAAAGCAAATACCAAGTCTAAGCAGAGGTGTCACTTTGGAGATTTATTTAATACAAGAATTTTATTCAAATAAAAGAATAGTCATAGATTTGAAGAGTAAATATATAAACTAGATGTTAATCTAAAATATTTTTCTCACGCAATTTACTAAAATATAGAAAGCAAAAAATATGCACATCAGATTTCTATAGCCCTATGTTAATATTCACATCACCAATACCCTATTTCAGTAAATTATATAAACCATAATTCAATCTTAATTAGGTATGAAATATATTTTTCTGTATTTTTCAAAAGATAAGCCAGGAAGTGGAATGAAGACTAAAAGCAGTATGCTTATATGGTAAAGCTGATGTCAAAAATAAGAATAAGTATATGGGGCTGGGCTGGAGTTGTGGCTCAGCAGTAGAGCGCTTGCCTGGCATGTGCGAGGCACTGGGTTCGATCCTCAGCACCACGTAAAAATAAAGGTATTATGTACACCTATAACTAAAAATAAAAATATTTAAAAAAAAAATAAGTATATGGGGCTGGGGTTGTAGCTCAGTGGTAGAGTGCTTGCCTCATATGCGTGAGGCACTGGGTTAGATCCTCAGCACCACATAAAAATGAATAAAATAAAGATATTGTGTCCATCTACAACTTAAAAAATATAAAAAACGATTATAAGTATTAACACTCTCTATTCTATTGCTTTTAAGTGAAGTTGTCAAACAAATTAATACCTGTATTAAACTACTAAAGTGAAATAACATTCATATAACATTAAAACAATACAAAACCACTGCATATATAGTTGAAAATGACCAAAAGATTTTGTCAGAAAACAACTGCACTTAATCCAAAGTCAGAAAAGACTTTGGATTCACGAACAGAACATTTGCATAACTTAAAAAACAAAAGTCTGTATAATTATGATAAATATGAAATTAATAGATTTGCTCTATTTACCCTGTGTTGTAAAGAACACTAGAATTTAAGAGAACTGGAATGTCAAAGTGCACTGACAGATGGCACAGCCAACATAGGTCGCAGCACACCACGAGAGCATCGACTGAAACGCTTCCCTACAGGGGTGTCTGGCTGGAAAGGCCTGCAGGAGACAGATTCACTTAGAAACGTGGTCTTGACACATAGGAGACACTTGATAAGTAAGTAGGATCGATGAATTAATAAGTGTATCTTATCCCAGCCTTAGATGAGTTACTGAACCTCCTGTGTGTTTCAATTTCCTTATCTGTAAAGTCATGATATTTTGAGAAAAGGTGCAACACTCAATGACAACATGATAATGTTACCACCAGGATGACTAATGCACTGTATTAGGTAATTTTTAACATCTAGTTTACATCAAAATTTACTTATTCATTAAAAAATAAAATATTGAGTGCTTACTATGCAAGGAATTTTGGTTTTGAGATCATGATCCAAACAAAACTTTCAAAAAGCAGAATATTATTTTATTTCCTATCTTTTCATAACAATCTCTTTTTCAAACAAGGACTACTCAAGGCTCTCAGAATTCAGAAATAAACTGCATTTTCACTATGAGAAACTAGCAATCTTCTCCAAACCGAAGAGAAGAAAGTATGCAACTTAGACCCAGACCCCAAATCTCTTCCAGACATGTTCCTATCAACTTAGACTCATAAGAGCATGAGAGTTTGGATTACCAGCCAAAACTTGATGTCAATCAAATCTGAAGGACAGCAGGACTGATAAACTCTTAGGCCAAAGACTATGTGAACCCAGGATCTTTTCAGGGTAGACAATCCGCTGAGGTCACAGTACTCACTATAAGCTCTCAGTTTGCAGAGATGACCCCTTGCTCCCAAATGATAATATACCTCAACCCCCAAGGGAGAAAATGATCACAGTTCTAGGACTGACATGAGGTCAAAAAGCAATACAATTGCCAGGCATGGTGGTGCATGTCTACACTCCCAGCGGTTTGCAAGGGTACAGCAGAAGGATCACAAGTTCAAAGTCAGCCTTGTAACTTAGTGAGGCTCTAAGCAATTTAGTGAGACCCTGTCTCTAAATAAAATATAAAAAGGGATACGGGGCTGCAGTTGTAGTTCAATGGTAGAGTGCCTGCCTAGCACGCGTGAAGCCCTGGGTTTGATCCTTACCACCACATAAAAATAAAATAAAGGTACTATGTTCATCTACAACTAAAAAAATATTTTTAAAAAAGGGGGGTAATGGGGATGTGGCTCAGTGGTTGAGTGCCCTAGGTTCAATCCCCAGTACAAAAAAAAAAAAAAAAAAAAACCCACAATTTCTATGGAAATTTCTAGGACCATATCATAAAAGAACATATATCCAATAGGAACCATGCTGGTGCAAAATCAGGAATTAAAAATATATATAATTCAGGGGACTTCAAATCACTAAGAATCTGGGTTTGATATTAGCTTTGCTATTAGCTAATGATGAATAGCACCATCAGTACACAATCTGAGTATAAGAGTACACAATTCACAAACCTTTTTAAGTTAGGATATTTTAAAATCTGCAGTATTCTCTTCAATTAGAGCAATCAGAGCAAAATGCAATAAAATACTGTACTCATGTTTCCTCTCATTCATCAGGACTTTGGTAAATGCTGAACAACACATTCTTTATGCAGTAAGGCTTTTTAATGTACTATGTTCTTATTCTTAGAATCTAGATCATTAATTAAAAAAAAAAAGAAGCTTATCTGAAATCGCTTAAGCAGTCAAGTAAGTTTAACTCCTATGCCAGTTTTTGTCATCTTACTTCAAGGAGTTTTGAAAACTCTAAATCTCTAAGGGTTCTATTTTTTGTCATGACAAGATTGCTGACATTGTAGTTTGCTTAATTTGCTTATTTTTAATGAAAATTCATTTTTACTACTCAGCTGTATTTCATTAATTCCATTACATATGAAGTATGGATTTTATATGATTTAACTTCCCTGGAAGATCCAGCTGAGCACTTACTTGGCCCTTCACCCAAGAATCGAACTCACAAATTCAGTGCAAAAGCGGCCTGGAACATGAATTTATCTACTATTTTCTAAGTACCTATTGTGAGCCAGACATTGCAATAAGCCCAGGAGACAAACATGAATAAGCTATATATGGTATTTTTGTTTACAATACAATTCTCCAAATAGCCAAAACAATTTTGAAAAAAGAAGAAGAAAGCTAAAGAATTCACACTTTCTGATTTCAAAACACATTAAAGGTCTAGTAATCAAACCAGTGTGGTACTGGCATAAACACAGACGTAGAGACCAATGGAACAGAACAGAGACCACAAAAATAAGCTCTTTTTTCTAACATCAAAGAATCTTACACAAGGAAAATAAAAATATCCAATGTGGAAAGGACAATCTCTTCAATAAATGGTTTTGGGAAAAGTGGGTAACCACCTGCAAAGAAGGAAGTTTGACCCTACCTAACACCACATACAAAAATTAACCGAAAATAGATTGATGACTTAAAGGTTAAGAGCTAACATAGTAAGAATCCCAGAAGAAAACATTGGGGAAAAGATTTATGACATAAAATTTGACAAGTATTTCTTGAATATGACACCAAAAGCACAGGCAACAAAAGCAAAGTTAGACAAATAAGATGGGACCACACTAACCTTCATCCACAGCATGAAAGCCAAGCTATGAAATACGAGAAAATATCTCCAAATTATATATCAAAGTGGTTTATAAAGAATTACAATCCAAGAAATAACTTGATTTAAAAATGAGCAGAGAACACTTGTACACATGTCTCTACAGATGCTATACAAATGGCCTACAACCATAAGAAAAGATGCTCCAAATCTCTAATTGCTATAAGTCAGAACTTAAGTGTCCCATGCAAGCCTGTGAGTTAATGGCTGTATCTCCAGGGTAGTGCTATTGGAACTTTTAGAACCTTTGAGAGGAAGGGCCATGTGGAAAGTCCATAGGCCACTGGGAGCTTGCCCCCAAAGGGAATTAAGGGACGCTAGCCCTTTCTCCTTCCTTTTTCATTACCTGGCTCATGAGGTGACTGGTTTTGCTCCACCACACGATTCTCACCTTATAATGTGCTGCTGCCTTGTCGTCACACACCCAGATCAATAGAACCAACTGATTGTGGACTGGATATCCAAAACTGTGACCCAAAATAAGCCTTTCCTCTTCATAAGTTCACTATCTGAATATCTTGTTGTAGTGATGGAAAGCTAACCAATTAATCATTACAGAAATGCAAATAAAAGGCCACAATGAGATACCACCTTACATCCAGTTATGACACTTACATCAAAAAAAAGAGGACTGGGATTGTAATTTAGTGGTAGAACACGGAGTTACATTGTAAGAAGGCCTGGGTCTGATTCCTACCACCACAAAAAAAAAAAAAATGGGAGGGACTGGGGCTATAGCTCAGTGGCAGAGTGCTTGCCTAGCATGTGTGAGGCACTGGGTTTAATCCTTAACACCATATAAAAATAAACAAATAAAACAGAGGCATGCTGTCCATCTACAACTACAAAAAGAAATTTTTAAAAAAGAAAAAATAATTTTTTAAATACCAAAGAATATAAAGAAATCAGAAACCTTGTACACTATTGGTAGAAATGTAAAATAGTACAGACACTATAAAAAACTATATGGTAGTTCCTCAAAAAGTTGAAAACAGAATTAGCATATGATCCAGCAATATCTCTTCTAGATATATATCCCAGATTTCAAAGAACAATGTCCAAGAATTGAAAGCAAGACCTTGTTGATATATTTGCACAGCCATGTTCATAGCAGTATTATCCAAAAAAATCGAGGTGGACATAACCCAAATTCCCATGAAGGATGAACAGAGAAATAAAACATAGTAATAAACAATAGAATATTATTACTTGGTTTTAAAAAAAGGAAATCTAGTCACATCGTGCTACTGAAATAAACCAGTCATAAAAAGATAAATACTGTATAATTATACACGTATGATACATCTAAAGTAGTCAAATTCAAAGAATAAGGAAGAAGAAAGGTGGTTGCCAGGGCCTGGGGGTGGGGATGGGAAATGAGCAGCTGTGTTTTAATGTGTACAGAGTTTCAGGTTCGTAAGATCAAAAAGTTTTAGAGATCTACTGCATAGCAATGTGACTATTCTTATTACTATTGAACTATACACTTTAAAATGGTTAAGATGATAAATTTTGTTATGTGTTTTCTGCCATTAAAGGTGATAAGGCATAAGTAACATACAGGAAGTTATAAAGTGAGAATTCATAGCCTCTAAGTAGAGATAAAATTTAGAAATGCAGGGTAGAAAGTTCAGGTAGAAGATTCCATCTACAAAAAGTCATTTGGAGGAAAATAGCAAAAGTTTAAGCTAACAGGCAAATAACAGAAGTGTGGCCCAGATAAAACTGGAATAGCAGGTTGAGGTTCACTGCATAAGGTGGTCAGTACTCAAGGGAGAGTCTCTGAAGTGACAAAACAAGCAAAGCTCTGACCGGGCAGACCAGAACAGGGAGAGAAAGAAGTCAGGAACATCTGCCACAAGATTGCTCAATAGTGACCCAAGAAGTGAGCATTAAGGCAAAAAAATTCAGGAGCAGTATTTCTAGATACAGTCCACGAGCACATAAGGGTGGCCTGGGACCCCCTAGGCAACCTCATCAGCTGGATTTCTCATAAATGAAGACATGTCCTGGAAAACCTTTCAAGTCCAGTGTAAACTTTTACTATCTTTGAACTATATTAAACTGAAATCTCTTCTCTCTAAACTTCTCAGAAGCAGATTGTCTCTGACATCCTACACATTTGGAGATCGGGTTTAAGGCTTACAGAAAGCATCATATGATTGGGGAATTGATGGCCAATTTTTACTGATGAATGTTTATGTGGAGATATGCTAGATACTTGAAATTATTAATAAAAGATAAATCTAAAATATCACAAAAATCCAGTAGATTCAATTCATACTATTTATGAAAGATAAAGGAAAAATTTCTAACACCCCATCTCAGTTAAAAAATTCATATACCACTACTTTAACCAAAAGACAGAATTTAAACTTTTATATTTCAAACAAATAATTGAAATCATATAACTAAATATGAAACATTGATAGGGAAATTATAAACTATATTGCTCCTGAGTTTAAAAAAATTACATTGAAAAATGTTTTCATACTTTCAGAGGGTATCTAAAATTACTATTTAGACCTAAGAGTTCTGTCGACAAATATTTAAATTTACTTAAATTATCATGTTTATTAAATCCCAAACCCTATTCTAGAACTTTGCCTTCAGAGCTACTGGAAGCTAAAAGATTTTAAAAATGCCCTTGTCAGGTCACAGAGGCTGCCACAGAGCCAGTAAGAGAAAGCAGACCTCTCTGCCAGGATGTCAATTACCCAGCCCCTGGGCACTCGCTCACAGAGCGCCACAGCTTAAAATCATTATGAAGATAGCATTAAGACAATTAAACAAATTACTTGGAATCAAATGTACTTAAAATCTATTCCTAACTTCAATAAAAGGTACCACAAGACAACCTCAGAAATTAAGGTAAATTACAGAAAAGTGTTACAACATGAGTAAGCATTCATTTGTTTTCCTCTTGCAATTTAAAATTTTTTGTGCATTCTAGAATCAGAGCTTGGGGTATTTCAGCAATACATACAAACTAAGGAAGGCCCAAAAGTATTTCAGTAATGCAGGAACACTCAAAATAGTTTGTGTATATAAGTAGTAAATAAAGTTCAAATTGTTGGCTATTCACATCTTTACTGAAGCAATCAATACTTTTTTATATGTGCTTACTTTGGACTATTTTTTTAAATAATGAAATGTTAAAGATCCTACTTTTTTATTTTTATGCAAGATCCTCTTCCATAAAATTATAAGTAATAGAGTTAATTATTAAAATCTGGAGACCAGAACAGCCTGAAAAAGACCGAGGTAAATTTATTGTATTTTTCTTTAAAAAAAAATCCACGGAATACAGAGGCAGAGAGGACATAAATTCCTTTCTCTTTTAGTAAAGATTTGGGGTGGGGGGCATGTGAGCACTTTGTAAATCAAGAAACACGATACAGACAAAATATTAGCAACCTTGAAGGAGTAAAATATTTATATATAAAATTATGGAGTAAATGTAAAGCCTTAAAATAGCACAAGGAATTAACAACAGCTCCAAGTTCCAAACATGTCCATATTTTTACCATATCAAGACTAATAACTTGCTTCGCAAAGGATGTTACCCATTAGCTAGTTAATCCTCATAAGATGCACATAATACCTTACATGTTTAAAAAAGCAGCAGCAGGGGCTGGGATTGTAGCTCAGCGGTAGAGCGCTTGCCTCGCATGCGTGGGGCCCTGGGTTCGATCCTCAGCACCACATACAAAGCAATAAAATAAAGACATTGTGTCCATCTACAACTAAAAAAATATTAAAAAAAAAAAGCAGCAGCAGCAGAAGCAGAGCAATGAAGAGTCAGGTCTTTGAGCCAGACAATCCCTGGGTACCAATTTCTCTCTTTGTTTAAAAGCTGTTTGATCTTGGGCTAGCTGCTTAACTTCCCTAAGTCCTGGATACCTCATCAGTGAAACGGGACAATGCCCAAGATAACACATATGGAACATTTAATACCTCCGGGTGGGGGGATCGAAATCCTATTTACATATGAGTCTGAAACTTAGTAAACAACAGGGCGCACACCTAAGCTCTGGGGGTACTCAACTCCTTGTCTAAGGCTATTTCTACAGCTCAAATTTGCATTTCAAGAGCCTACCACAA
The DNA here is from genome assembly GCA_004024805.1 of Geosciurus inauris. Classification (NCBI taxonomy): domain Eukaryota; kingdom Metazoa; phylum Chordata; class Mammalia; order Rodentia; family Sciuridae; genus Geosciurus; species Geosciurus inauris. The sequence goes on from PVHX01000323.1 coordinate 270,854, forward strand.
GACACCTTCCCATGCTGATATGGGAAATCCCAAACCCAGACTCACATTAACCTTTGTGTCATCTTTGCTTCCAAAATGAGGACAGAGTCCAACACTAGACTGAATAATGCTGCAGCAATTATCATTTCATGGTGCTAAGAGTATAATTTGTGCCAGAAGACTATTAAATCCACAGATATTGCAAAAGTCCCATTGTAACCAAAACTTTTAGGCTGACTCTAACATACACAAGAGAAGCCAAATTAAATGATGGAACACTAAATCATTTCTTATTATTCCCAATTCTCCATTCCCAAAGGTTTAATGAAATAAGCAAAATGACTGAGGAAAATAAAATCTAAGGATACTCTTATTCCAAACCTTGCACTGATAACTTAAATTTTAGTTTCTATTATAGCAGTCATTCCATCACACAGCAAACAGAATAACCAAGTAAAGATGTTCTCTACCACAAGTGTTAAAACTGCAGATTCTTTTTAACTGAAACATTTCAAAGAAATCTTGGCTGGAAACAAAGAAGGGAAAATTAATTCACTGAGACCTGTTAACAGTAAGACACTCCACAGACAGTGATGAACCAGCGTGTGACTGCAAGGGCCCTCGAAAGCCAAAATTTACTCTTTAAGACTTCATTCCAAGCTTAGTGGAAAGAAAATCACAAAACAAACCCAAATATGGCACTAAGTTCACATTGCAAGAACCCACATAACATGGATTTTTAGATAGATCAGGGTTTATTAAAATAGATTTTTAAAAGACTGTTTAGGAAACCAAGATCAATTTTTCCTTGAAACCTAAATTTCTTCTCTAAATTTTAAACCTATGGACTACACAGACCTCGGCCCCATCAAGCTTGCTAAATATTCCTTAAAAGTACTACTAATCATTTATTCAATCTGAAAGATACTTGTCATGCTACATATAAATATTGACCAGACCTCAAAGGGCAAAGTGGTGTTCCTGCTCCTTACAACCATTCAACTGCACATCTGTAGAAAAAGAATAAAGGCTAGGCATACATGGAACAACAACCATTTTATAAAAACTAAATTTTTATAGGAACTATTTATATGACCTCAGAAAAAAATAAATTAAAATGTTATTAACTATGAAAAGTATATATACTTAGAAACAGACATTTTATTTTATAATGAATAGGAGTATTTCAAAGTCAAGCAGGTCTTTGGGGCCCTATATATACAGATGAACAATTTTCTAATACAGTAAAACCTTAAAGAAGAAAAATACATGCAATCTGGTAAAGTATAGCCCATATGCAAAACTGAACATTGAAGATACATGCTATCTAAATAGCATAAACTTACACAAAGTAGGTCAGACTAACAGGCTGGCCACATATACTATAAAGTCTATGTATGATCATTTAAGAAGAGGCTCAAAGAGAAAAAGGGAGCTACCACATGTGGTCTGGAAGAAATTTTAGCATCACAGGAAAAAATTTTCTTCTATGCTAAGTAATACAGAGGAAAAATGCTGAACAAAAAAATGTATAATTATTTTAATATATAATGATTGTAGATCTTAACAGATCAGGGAGGGGTTGTGGCTCAGTGGCAGAGTACTTGCCTAGCATGTGTGAAGCACCAGGTTTGAGTCTCAGTACCACATATAAATAAATAAAATCCATTGACAACTAAAAATATATTAAAAAAAAAAAAAAACAGGGAGGTTTCATTTTTTACAATAAAGAGTAAAATTGCCCAATTCCTCCTTTTAAAAGTGTATGTGTGGTGTGTGTGTGTGTGTGTGTGTGTGTGTAAGGTGGTAATAATTTAGAAAAAGTGTAGGGTTTTTATTTTTTAAAAAGGTATTTTAGAGAGGCTGGGATTGTAGCTCAGTGGTACAGCACATGCTACACATGCATGAGTCACTGGTTTCCACCCTCAGCACCACATAAAAATAAATAAATAAAGATGTTGTGTCCATCTACAACTATAAAAAAATTAAATAAAAGGCATTTTAGAGAAATTTAAGATATAGTATTCGATTTTTTAACCCTGTTCAAAGTACTCTAACATCTTCTGAATGATGACTCTGGATACGTGTACCACCATGCAAACCAACAGTGCTGCACAAGAAGTTAGAGGTTACAGAAGAAATTACAGTGGGACATTCAGTCTTTCCTGCCACAGTCTACCAATTTGGGAATCTGAGATGAAATATGTTACAATGTGATTTGGTGGACTATAAATCCTCATCTTCCTATCTAATACCTTTGATTAATAAGACAAATGCATTCACAGAAATTCAAATATTTTCATGTTCCAAGGATCTTTTCACCCTGCTTCTTTTCATGATACCAAGGGTCGGCTTTGGCCTACCCTTTGCCTACCATAGCCTTTCCCTCAGATGTAACCGTCAAAGTCCTGCTTATCCTCCAACACTGGAAATAAAAGACACTTCTTGGCCCTATCCAAGAGAATGTGATCCCATTTAATCTCCCCAAAACTAACTCCAGTGACAATGGGGGATCCCCCATTTTTTGCTGAATTAAGGAAGTGAACTGTGATTCTTTAATTTACAGCTAAAACTAATTTTCAATGATAATTATTTAAATCATAAATACTTATTAAGCAGTATGTCAATCACATTTTGAAATTTCTGAGAAGTCATATTCTCCCAAGGGTTCACAAATCAATATTTCAATTCCAGAAATTGAAATATTGCAACCAATATTTCAATTATGCAACCCAGGAAATAATTCAAATATGCAACCCAGGAAAACTCTATAAATTTTTTCTTTTTATTTTTAGGTTAAATAAAATGAAAAAGAGAACAAAAATAACAAAGATGACCCAAATTAGAGAGGCAGGCAAAAAAAAAGAAAAAATACTAAACTGAGGTACTATAGGTGAAAACAGATGGTAATGAACTGGTATTCCTGTGATAGGAATAAAAAGGAAAGAATCTAGAATTAAGATACTGCATGCAGCAAGATCTATGCCTCAATTTCTGGTTTAATTGTGTATCTGGTGATATCATTCACACGGATGCCATTAATAGGTGATAATGTAAAGGGAGCAAGCTTTATGAGACTGATAATGAATTTAAAATTGGATACACTTAAATGCAGAAGTCCAAAGAACCAAAAAACAAACTTCAGCCTTTTAGTAAGAGTCAAGTAGGAGACCTGCTATACACTCATCTTTTTGGAGGCAAGCTTGTAAATGGAGGGTCTATCCAGAGAAGAGAAAATTCTGCTAGAGCGAAAGACAAAGTGATTTCTCAGAACTTCACAGAACATAAATATTTAGGAAGCAGGAAGAAGAGCCAAAGAGAAAGCAAAGTCATGTAAGTAAGAAGAGGGGAAGTAAGAAAATGTAAACGGAAGACATCATTCATTTAACTAATATTTACTGTGTGTTCAATATGGGGCTCCATTTGGTAGAGAGGAGGCACATGGTCGAAATAAGAGTCCACAGGATCTGGCAAGTTAGTGGGCATTAGTGACTTGGTGAAAGCATCTCCAGCCAGAGACTACAGTGAAATAAATAATGAATGGGTGGTAAGGAACACAGTGTTCTTCCAGAGGGAGAGTGGGAGCAGCAGTTAGAGGCTGACATTGGACCAGGGAAGGGTTTGCTAAGGGCAAAAAGATTTTAAGGAAGGAGTCAGCACAAAAGAGAAGGGTGGGGGTAAGAAAGAGGGAGGGAGGAGAGAGAGAATGATTAAGAGTGTTGTTGGGGGCATGTGATCTTTACACCTTGAAAGGAGGGAAGGCAGTATGAATTTATGAGACTACGGAGGGATGCAAGTATGGGCAGAAGGCTGGTGGACATTTTTGATGGCATGTATTTTCTCAGGGAGAGAAGAGAAATAGTCATCCTCTGAAAGGGGACAGAGATACTAAATGTAAAGCACTTGAGAAGATGGCAGTAACATGACTCCTATGAGGAATGGGAGAGCAGACTGCAGATAAACAGAAGCTTTGCTCAGCAACAATTAGGGCCTAAAAGGCTAGAGGCCAGAATCTATAGCATCACCAATACACAAGATAGATAATCTATGCATTCACCTCACTTCAAAAGATTTAAACCTAAGCATACACTTCACGATGTGTAGTAATTTTTTTCAACAGGTACCCAATAAGTGGTCTTTTATATTCAGGCTATATATGTGAAAAATCCTAACATGAATCAGAAAAAAAAGAAACATTTTACATACTTTATTAAGACCATTACACTATTCTACTGCCATCTCCAAAAAAATTTTTTATGTCTGTCATTTAATGCATGTTACACCTCCTCCCTCCTAGCACATGAATAAATGAAAAAGATGTGATTTCTGTACTACAGATGCTGGCTGGACCCCACCTTGAGGGCAACTGGAACTGTTGAAGGGTTTTAAGTAAAAAAATGGTATGAAAAGATTTACATCTTGAACTGGGTATTATAGTCTTAGATTCATTTTAATAAAACTAACATTTTACATTTTCCTGAATCTAGAATAAATAAAAATTGAAAATTAAAATCTCAAAAAATTGCATTGAAGTGTATCAGTTATAAACTATAAAACAAGCTTCTATTTACCACTAATATATTAAAAATATTTTTTCATGTATAATTCAAAAAAAATATTTGAGTAGAAACTAAGTTAAAGATGTCTTCTATCTTGGTCTTCTTTGCCATTATTAAATATTATTAAAATAAATTTGATTAAAAGGCAATCAAGGAAGTTTTATCTTTTATTGCTTTTAGCCTCTAGTCCCAATATTTCCAAATCATAAAGTACCTTGAGTTTAACCCCTTTAACAAACACAATGACCTAATACAACCAAATTGTCTTTACATTCATAAAATTCAAAGAAATGATCACCTTAAATACAATTTAAGTCTTTAAAAAATCTTTGAACCTTATCAAAAGATCCTGTTGTAAAAGAAATATAAAACAAAACCATATGGCTCAGAAATAGTAGCTAACATACACTTCTTTCCTAAGGGATTCAGGTCCCTCTAACATCCAAACTGAATCCCCAGTCTTCCCTCCATCTCCCCACCCTGTAAAACTCTTCAGAATATTACCCTGATTTTGATTGTTTTTTAAATAATTAGAGGGTTTTTTAGAATTCTGATCTTTATCCTGACCTCCCTTTGCCTGCCACCAATAATCCCCACTTGCCACAAAAGAAGAGGAAACATTAGAATTGGTCCTGGGTTCCAGCACAGACAGTGGACTTCTAAAGACTGGACTCCAGGAATTACAATGGAGATACTCGAGCCACAGACCTCTGTTTCTTTGCACTATATATTCCTTGTATTGTTTCTACTCAAAATTCTTGGACCTCAGAACATAACCTGATAGACTATCTTTTTTCTCTTTTGCTTTATTCATATCAATATGATACCAACTAAAACCTATGATAATTAAAGGAGTGGTTCCAAGATAGTGGTCTAGAGGGACGCCACGGTCCTAGTCTCTCCAGAACCAGAGTTTGAAGTTGTGGAAATACCGTCTCTCAGCCAGCTTCTCGACATCATCCTACAGCTCATCATCCCCCGCAGGAATTTCACTTGCACATGTGCGCAGGGCCCCCAGGCAGCAATGATTGCCACATGAGGCGGGAAGTCAGCAGCAAGCAGCACGGAGCCCCAGCCCAGAGCTCCAGTACAGGATTCACCCCAGGTGGACGGGACCTGCCTCTACACGGGTTACCTGGCTCCAGAGCCCAACCAACCATGCAGGACCCATAGCAGTTGCTCCTGTGGACACATGGCTCCCGATCGGGACCCCCGGCTACTGTTTTTTGTGGATCTCCAGCTACCAGACCAGAACTTCCTACACCAGAGGACACCAGACAGGATCTGAGGACAAACTTTTACTTCAACAAACTTTTACTTCAACACAGCACACCATGAAACTGCGCCTCCACTGCATCCAAGACCACCAATGGTCCAGCCCTTCACCCTGTTGCTGAAGCAGATGGCTTCTTTGTGAGACCCTCACCTACCACATTCTTCAACGGAGCAGGGAAATTCCAGTAAGCAACAGACAACTCCACCTACTGGAGGTTAAAGGAAGCAATCCTGTTTATTTACATTGACATGTTTTATATTTTTTATTTTTTTTCTTATTTTTTATTTTTATCCTTTATCTTTTTCTCCTAATATTCCTTTTGTTTAATCTTTTTATATTGCTTCTCTGCTCTTTTCTTCTTTTTTTTCCTTTTTTTCTTTCCTCTTTTCTCTCTCACTCATTTCCCAGCCTCTCATCCCCAACATTTGTGAAACCAAGTATTTGTTATACAGTAAGATACGGTACACTGGAATATACGAATAGTATTCTAGAGTGGTATTATTTAGTCTCATAACTCCCACTTGCACATGTTTTATTTTTCTTAACTCTCATGTCTCCTCACTAGCTGTACTCTATTTTCTTCCTTCTTACTGGTCTTCCCCAACTCTCTTTCACTCTTTCTACTAATAGCCAACTTCTTTTGGATTCCTTTCTCATGCTTTCTAGGATCTAATAACCATATCCTCACTTCCTACTACCCTAACGTTCTATCCTACACCCCACCCTCAAGTTTCTCTAGCCCATTAGCAGAAACTATAGACCCTTGTGCAAACCTACTGTTTATATAATAGATGTTAAATTAACTCATAATTGCTGTATATTGTGACTAAACTGTAAATGTATTTAGAAGCTATTAGGAACTACTTGGTTTGAAACTATATATTGTTTGTATTGAGATCTGTCAATATTGGTTTCCTCCTTAAAGAAAAGGTATTAAAACCCTGCAGGGAAACTATAACCCTATAGGATTAAAAAATTATAACACCTTGGATCAGCAGAGCTAGAAAGAAAGATACACAAACACCATGAAAAAAAACAAGGAAAGAAAGCTCCTCAAACAAACCAAGATACTACATTATTAGAATTCATGTCAGTACATCAGAAGAAATGACAGAACAGGAGTTCAGGATGTACATAATTAAAATGTTCCATGACTTAAAGAATGATATAAGATAGAAAGCTCAGTTGGCAAAAGATCATTTGAATAAAGAGATACATAGGCACATACAGGAAGTAAAAGATCAATTCAATAAGGCAGTAAAGATTCTGAAAAGGAACCAAACAGAAATCCTTGAAATGAAAGTAACAATAAACCAAATTAAAAACTCAATAGAAAGCATCACCAACAGATTAGACCACTTGGAAGACAGAACCTCAGATACTGAAGACAAAATATTTAACCTGGAGAATAGAGTTGACCAAACAGTGAAGACGGTAAGAAACCATGAACAGAACATCCAAGAATTATGGGATAACATTAAAAGACCAAATTTAAGAATTATTGGGATAGAGGAAGGCATAGAATTCCAAACCAAAGGAATGAGCAATCTATTCAATGAAATAATATCAGAAAATTTTCCAAATATGAAGAATGAATTGGATAATCAAATTCAAGAGGCTTACAGGACACCAAATATACAAAATCACAACAGATCTACACCAAGGCACATCCTAATGAAAATGCCTAACATTCAGAATAAGGAGAGAATCTTAAAAGCCACAGGAGAAAGGAATCAGATTACATATAGGGGGAAGCCAATTAGGATCACTGCAGACTTCTCCACCCAGACCCTGAGAGCAAGAAGATTGTGGAACAACATATACCAAGCGGTCAAAGACAGTGGATGCTAACCAAGAATCTTATATCCAACAAAATTAAGTTTTAGGTTTGATGATGAAATAAAAACCTTCCAAGATAAACAAAAATTTAAAAAATCCACAGCAAGGAAGCTGGCAAACATTCTTGGCAAAATATTCCATGAGGAGGAAATGAAAAACAACAATGAAAACCTGCAGAGGGAGGAGCTACACTAAAGGAAAGGCCAATCAAAGGAGAAACCCAGTCAAGATAAAAAATAAGAATAAACCAAAATGTCTGGGAATACAAATCATGTCTCAATAATACCATTGAATGTCAATGGCCTAAACTCAGCAATTAAAAGACACAGACTGGCAAATTGGATTAAGAAAAAAGACCCAACAATATGCTGCTTCCAAGAGATTCATCTCATAGAAAGAGATACTTACAGATTGAAGGTGAAAAGATGGAAAAAATCTATCACTCACATAGACTGTGTAAACAAGCAGGAGATTCCACCCTCATTTCAAATAAAGTGGACTTCAAATCAAAGTTAGTGAAAAGGGATAAAGAAAGCCATTTCATACTGCTTAAGGGAATCATATATCAACAAGACATAACAATCTTAAATATCTATGCCCCAAACAATGGGGCAGCCATGTTTGTCAAAAACCCTTCTCAAATTCAAGAATCAAACAGACCACAACACAATAGTATTGGGTGACTTTAACACAACTCTCTCACCACTGGATAGATCTTCCAAACAAAAACTAAACAAAGAATCTACAAGACTCAATAGAACAATCAATGGTCTAGACTTAACGGATATATATAGAATATTCCATCCTTCAACAAGCAAATACACGTTTTTCTCAGCAGCACATGGATTTTTCTCCAAAATAGATCATATGCTATGCCACAAAGCAAGTCTTAGTAATTACAAAAAAAATGGAGATACTACCCTGCATTCTATCTGACCATAATGGAATGAAACTAGAAATTAATAACAGTCTAAAAAAAAGAAGCCACTACAACACCTGGAGACTCAATAATTTGCTATTGAACAATGCATGGTTAACAGAAAACATGAGGGAGGAGATAAAAAAATTCTTGGAGGTAAATGAGAATTGTGATACAACATACCAAAATCTCTGGGACACTATGAAGGCAGGGCTAAGAGGAAAGTTCATTGCATTAAGCTCATATATTCAAAGATGTAAAAGTCAGCAAATCAATGACTTGACACTACAACTCAAAGCCCTAGAAAAAGAAGAAAAAAATAACACCAAAAGAAGTAGAATACAGGAAATAATTAGAATCAGGGCTGAAATCAATGAAATTGAAACACAAGAAACAATTCAAAAAATTGATAAAACAAAAAGCTAGTTCTTCGAAAAAATAAACAAAATTGACAAACTCTTAGCCACTCTAACAAAAAGGAGAGAGAACCCAAATTACCAAAATTTGTGATGAAAAGGAAATACCACAACAGATCCTGCTGATATACAGAGGATAATTAGAAACTATTTTGAAAATTTATATTCCAGTAAAATAGAAAATCCTGAAGACACCAACAAATTCCTAGAGACACATGACCTACCCAAACTGAACCAGAAGGACATTCATGACTTAAACAGATCAATTACAAGCAAGGAAATAGAAGATGCCATCAAGAACCTTCCAACCAAGAAAAGCCCTGGACCAGATGGATCCTCAAGTTCTACAAGACCTACAAAGAAGAACTAACTCCAATACTCCTCAAATTATTCCATGAAATAGAAAGGGAAGGAACCCTTCCAAACTCATTCTACGAGCCTAGTATCACCTTGATTCCAAAACCAGACAGAGACACGTCCAAAAAGGAAAATTTCAGACCAATACCCCTGATGAATATAGATACAAAAATTCTCAATAAAATTTTGGCAAATCGCATACAAAAGCATATTAAAAAGATAGTGCACCATGATCAAGTGGGGTTCATTCAAGGAATACAAGGTTGGTTCAACATACGGAAATCAATAAACGTAATCCATCACATCAATAGACTTAAAGATAAGAATCACATGATTCTATCAACTGATGCAGAGAAAGCATTTGACAAAATACAGCACCCTTTCATGTTCAAAACACTAGAAAAACTAAGGATAGTAGGAACATACCTCAACATTGTTAAAGCAATATATGCTAAACCTAAGGCCAACATCATCCTAAATGGAAAAATATTGGAAGCACTCCCTCTAAAAAGTGGAACAAGACAGAGATGCACTCTCTCACCACTCTTATTCAATATAGTCCTTGAAACTCTAGCCAGAGCAATTAGACGGACAAAAGAAATTAAAGGGATATGAACAGGAAAAGAAGAACTCAAACTATCATTATTTGCAGATGACATGATTCTATATTTAGAGGATCCAAAAAATTCCGCCAGAAACTTCCAGAACTGATAAATGAATTCAGCAAAGTTGCAGGATATAAAATCAATATCCATAAATCGAATGCATTTCTATACATCAGCAATGAGTCCTCTGAAAGAGAAATTAGGAAAACTACTCCATTCACAACAGCCTCTAAAAAAATAAAATACTTGGGAATCATTCTAACAAGAGTGGTGAAAGACCTCTACAATGAAAACTACAAGACACTAAACTACAAGACACTAATTGAAGAAGATCTTAGAAGATGAAAAGACCTCCCATGCTCTTGGATAGGCAGAATCATTATTATTAAAATGGCCATATTACCCAAAGCACTATACAGATTCAATGCAATTCCAATTAAAATCCCAAAGTCCTTTCTTACAGAAATAGAAAAGGCAATCATGAAATTCATTTGGAAAAATAAGAGACTCAGAATAGCTAAAGCAATTCTGAGCAAGAAGAGTGAAGCAGGAGGCATCACAATACCAGACCTTAAACTTTACTACAAAGCTATAGTAACAAAAACAGCATGGTACTGGCACCAAAACAGACATGTAGACCAACAGTACAGAATAGAAGACACAGAGTAATGCACATAAATACAGCTATCTCATACTAGACAAAGGTGCCAAAAACATACATTGGAGAAAGATAGCCTTTTCAACAAATGGTGCTGGGAAAACTGGAAATCCACATGCATCAAAATGAAACTAAACCCCTATTTCTCACCATGCACAAAACTCAACTCAAAGTGGATCAAAGACCTAGGATTCAGACTAGAGACCCTGCGTCTAATTAAGGAGAAAGTAGGCCCAAATCTTCATCACATCGGATTAGGCCCAACTTCCTTAACAAGACTCCAAAAGCACAAGAAATAAAAGCAAGAATCAATAAATGGATGGACTTAAACTAAAAATCTTCTTCTCAGCAAAAGAAACTATCAATGAGGTAAACAGAGAGCCTACATTCTGGGAGCAAATTTTTGCCACACGCACATAGATAGGTCACTGATCTCCAGGATATATAAAGAACTCAAAAAACTGAACACCAAAAAAACAAACAACCCAATCAATAAATGGGCTAAGGAGCTGAATAGAAACCTCTCAGAAGCAGATATACAATCAATAAACAAATATATGAAGAAATGTTCAACATCTCTAGCCATTAGAGAAATGCAAATCAAAACTACTCTCAGATTTCATCTCACCCCAGTCAGAATGGCAGCTATCCAAAATACCAGCAACCATAAGCACTGGCAAGGATGTGGTGAAAAAGGTACACTCAAACATTGCTGGTGGGACTACAAACTCGTGCAACCAATCTGGAAAGCAGTATGGAGATTCCTTAAAAAACTTGGAATGAAACCACCATTTGATCCAGCTATTTCACTCCTCGGCCTATATCCTAAAGATTTAAAGACAGCATACTATAGTGACTCAGCCACTTCAATGTTTATAGCAGCACAATTCACAATTGTAAACTGTGGAAGCAACTCAGATGCCCTTCAATAGATGAATGGATAAAAAAACTGTAGTACATATACACAATAGAATATTATTCAGCAGTAAAAGAAAATAAAATTATGGGCTGGGACTGTGGCTCAGTGGTAGAGTGCTTGCCTCGCATGCATGCACCTCTGGGTTCGATCCTCAGCACCATATAAAAATAAATAAACAAAGATATTATATCCATCTACAACTAAAAAAATATTAAAAAAAAAAGAAAGAAAAGAAAATTATGGCATTTTCAGGTAAATGGATGGAACTGGAGAACATTTTGCTAAGTGAAGTAAGCCAATCCCAAAAAACCAAATGCCGAATGTTCTCTCTGATAAGTGGATGCTGATACATAAGGGGGGTGGGAATGGGGAACATAGGAGAAATAGAGGAACTCTGGATGGGGTAGGGGGGAGGTGGGGGGAGGAAAAGGGGAATGGGTGCAGTAAAGATGGTTGAATGAGATGTTCATCACTACCCTAGGTGCATGTATGTAGACACAAATGGTGTGACTCTATCTGGTTTGCAACCAGAGAAATGGAAAAATTGAGCTCTATATATGTACTATGACTTGAAATGCATTTAAATAAATTTATTAATTAAAATATAATAGGGTAAATTATATTCCATGCATGTATGATTATGTCAAATGAACCACACTATTATGTATAACTGTAATGCACTAATAAAACATTTTAAAAAATAAAAAATAAACTTAAGAAAATCCTAAAAAAAAAATTAAAGGAACAAATTATACATGCAATTCATCATGTATACTAGAATCTACCTTCCATTACCTTTAATCTCATTGCCAGACACTAGCTACCCATGTACTGAATGCTATTCTGTCTCATGACCACACATTATTGGGTAGTCATTTAAGTAAATATAATTTCCAATGGGCAAGAATAAAATATCTCCTGCATTTGAAGATGATGTGTGATTATTTAGATATGGTTTCAGGAATGCACCACAGGAGCAACTCTGAACTGTGCAGAGAAATCAAAAAGATATCTGCCTCTTTATTTGTATAATTAACACTATTTCTGAAATAAGTTTGAGTCTGGTTCTTATCACAAATGATTCCAAGTAAATAAAACATAGCCACATTGTCGCCTAGAACTTAAGAAAAAGCATATCATAAAATTTTATCCACAAGAAAAGTCCATTTTAAAACATACTGTGTCAAAATGAAACATTAAAGGAAAATATACAACCTAAATTAGAAACCAAATGGCAACTGTAAACTAAATACAGAGTGCTACTATTTTCTTCATATTTTACTTTGTACAGACTGAAGATCTCATATTTTTAGTAGAAAAGAAATTCCTGGTACTGCTATTCTCCACTCCGTGTTGTTACAGCGTCCACTTCCTCGCTTTAGTCTTTCTGCCAACCACCACTGACTGGTATTCTCAGGAACCACAGGTAGCCTGGAGAACTCTCTAGAAGCACTACTTCCATTAAACACACTCTCTAAAATCATTAAGAAACGAAGGAAGGGAAGGGAAGGGAAGGGAAGAGAAGGGAAGGGAAGGGAAGGGAAGGGAAGGGAAAGGAAGGGAAGGGAAGGGAGGAAGGAAGGAAGGAAGGAAGGAAACTTGTTTCCAAAATTTATATTTGAATTTAGACTCTCACAAGTCATCATGACTTTATATTTTTTCAAGGTTTTTTAGTCAAGATTAGGTGTTATGGCACATAGTAAGCACTACATAATGTTAACTGTTGTTGTCACCATTATTATTTCCACTGAAATGTATAGTTTCCTCATAATCAAAGTCTGATAAGCAGTAAATACAATTTCCTCACCACCTGGATAAAATTCATAGGACAATCATAGTTTATTCAAACAATATTCAGGTAATACATAATGTGAAACAACCTCTGATTATTATAATCTATCAATAAAATGCACAACTGAAATTGTAATTCAGTTGCATGTATAATATTTATACATAGCATGATTCTAGTCTGACCTAAATCTCTTTTGAAAAATGGATTAGCAACAAGCGTAATGTTACAGTAAGCATGTATAATCTTTTTCCGATGATAAAGACCATTTAGGAATACCATAAAAGATCACTGCTGTGTCTACACTCAAAAAGCTTACAATCTAGTTTGTAATATGTGTATTATACACTTACTAAAGAGTTTGTCTTTACTTGATTAATAAGAAAACAGTGGAATAGAAGGTCCACCTGGACTTTCAAGAATACAATTTACAGCGGGAGCAGAGTACAAGATGTTCTAAGAACTCACAGAGTATAGATGGGATATAGCTAAGGAAGAGTCTATGTTTGGTCAACAGAAATAAAATCATCATACTGTGTCAGGAAAACTCTTGGGAGAAACATGTAATGTCAAATTCTAATCAGCCTTCAAAGACACACAGAGTTTAGATGTGTACTTATGTGTATTACCACATTTAATCCTCAAAACAGTTGAAGGTAAGTGGTATTATCTCAATTTTCCACATAAGGAAACTGATACATAAAGGGGTTAAATAATTTGACCTAAGTCACCAGCTAATCAGCAGCAGAACTAGGACTAGAACCCAGTTTACGTGCAGCATCCTTTATCTTTATCACCGTAACTCTCATGACATAGGCAAAAAACATACATATACACACACATAAAGGCCTAAAGAAAGGAATGGAGTGAGAGTCTGTGGAAGAGAAAGACATGAATGCCAACTTTTAGGTTTCCTCCAAGAACTTCTTGTAAGATGGAGGGACACCAGAAACACCTAGAATCAAGAAGATCCAGATCAGCCAAGCTCCAAAGCTGGTTTTATCATTATAAAACAGTATTTACTATACTATGATCTTTTTATAATTTATTTATTCTAATTAGATATACATAACAGCAGAATGCATTTTGATTCATTGTACACAAATGGAGCACAATTTTTCATTTCTCTGGTTGTACACAATATAGAGTTACACCATAAGTGCAGTCACACATGTACCTAGGGTATCTTACTGCTTTAATATAGGGAAAAAGCAAACTCATACAGAAACTTAAAACTGTATGTCACATATATATCTTCTTTCAAAAATAAAAGAAAAAGAATACACCTGGCTCCAAAGAATAAAATATACAAATTCAATAAAAGAATATAAAGTGAATCCTTCTGCTTCAATTTTTTAATTTTCTGGATGGATATTTAACCAAACCCATCATGTGCAAACTGTTTTTCTAAATGTAGGTATTAAAATTAAGTGAGAAATAGCCCTTGCTGTCAAGCTGCCTTCTATGAGATTATTGTCTGATTCTATAGCATCTAAGGACTGTTCTGGAAACAGTATTAACATTATAATCATGTTCAAAATATTGTATATCTAAGTGCTCCTTTAGTCACAATTTGTGCTCTTCAAGTTTGTAGTGTATATTATATAATTTTCATGCCTGAATTTCCTATCAGAGGGCCAAAGAACTTCCCATTAACAACAATGACAACAAAATCGGGACACAATGCAGAAACACTATTGTTCATTTGTTAAATTCTTTCAACTTTCAGCCTCTCCCTTTATCTGCAGTACTTCCACCCAACTTAGGAAAACGTTCAGAAATCATCTGTGAAGGAAGAATTAGACATAAAAATGGCTTCGCTTATTGCAATGAGAAAGATTCTCCTGGGAGGTGGAATTTCAAATCAACAACCAAGTTTTAAATAGAAACAGATAAAAACCACCAAGATTTTGCTGATCATGATGCAAATGAGTAACTGAGCTCCTGGATACCCAGAAAGAGGAAGATTTGTAGTTGAATGAAATGAAAATGGTTTGCTTTTGAAATCTTTACCACATCACCCTTTAGTTATAGATGTGCAATTAAGCAATCTGCACACAATCTGGATCAAAATAACTCAAAAATATTTTGTTATGTTCATGGAGTTCTCAAATATTAAGTGCTATTAACCTTTTTAAAAAAAAAAAAAAAAGCTTTGTCACTAAATGCTGCTCGTAAGGTCCGTCATCTTTATGCCACCTGGTTTGAGATCTGGCTGCAAAACTGCCACACTTCACTGATCAAAGAGTTCAAAGACATCAGGAATACAGGAGCTGACCACATGAGGATTTCAGTACTTTCTATCTTTGTTCAAAAAATAAATATGCACAACAAGATCTTCTGAATTGATGTCTTACCTAGTAAATTAACATGAACAGAAACACTATGCTACTTCATACACACTCCAGAACATTTTAAGGCTGGTTTGCTTCTGCAACATCAAAATATCTCCTGTAGGAAGGGTATTAATGTTGTGGGCTGTGGTTTTCAGTTTAAACCACAAGAAATTAACTTGGAAAACTGAAAATACATCAAGCTAGGTTTTAAAGAAAGAATTATTGATTAGAACTTGCATTTCTTTATATTTTATTTTACAACTTACAGTGCCTACTCCCTAGTAAGGAAGGACTAGCCTCTTGAAGCTTAATTCTCTCACCTCCCAATCCAATTTGCTCTACAGACTGATGGGACCATAGTTCAAATTCTTCAAAAGGCAAGGATCTAAATTACTTCCAGATTTGCCTGTTAGTCTAAAATTCTTACATTAATGAAATTAATGTCAGTTTCCCAACATGATTATGGCAACAGTAAGCTATGTTGACATGATTATCTATTAACATAGTTGCAAAAATAAGGTAGTTTTCTCTTTAAAAAAAAAAGAGAAAACAGAACAACAAAATGAACAAAAATTCCTTTGGACTTAATCTCATCTGTGAATAATTAGAAGAGTTTACGTTGATTTGGAAGAGATGGACAAAAGCTGAGGGGATAGGATTACAGTGTCTTTCACTTTGATGTATTAAAAATTAAGAAAATGAAGTTACAAAGCTTAAACACACATACATGTGGACACACCCACACCCCTCAACATCAACAGGAACTAACCTTCCTATTCTATTTTTCTTATGGGCAGGTTTCATATACAAATAAGAAAGGTTATGTTCAGTTCTTTGATTAAAGCAAAATAAATTAAAAACAACTATTTTCATTATACTTTCATTCAGGATAACACTTTCAATTTTTTGCTCTATTTGAACTCATTGTTCATAGTTCAGGAAGAACTAGTTCTATATGCATTATTAAAGATTCAGAAATCTCTCACCACATTTTAAAATCAATGCCTAATTCAAATTCTGTAATAGGAAGAAATTATGATATGAATTCCATCAGGAAGATGGTTCCATTTTAAATACTCTAATGACTATTTAGTTTTCCCAAATTTTGGAAATTTCCCCAAATTTCCAAATATACATCTGCTATATTTTTATAATAATAAAAGTATTGCATTATTATTGAAGAAATGACTGTTGAGAAAAATTCAAGAATTACATACAACTATAAGAACAATTTCATTATTCAGAGTTAAAATTTCAAATTATGTCACGTATTTGCTTCCATTTTATCTAGTGGTTTTTAATATAACACTGTTTCTCAAACTGGCATAACCCTATAGGGTTAGGGTTAGGGAGATAATATATTAATATTGTTCCACTAAAATGTTTTCTATGGTAACAAATGGTATAAAAAGGTTTAAGCAAAGTGAGATTTCTTTTATGATTTTTCAAATATAATAAATGACATGGAAAGTCATAATAAATCTGAGTAGCAAGCAGCTTCCCAAATTTATTTCCTACTAAGTATATTTTCCTTTTTACTCTCTTAACAGCTAGCTTGGGAAACATAGAAACCACATATATTAGAATATTTCCTTATCTTTAAATATTTTCAAAACCATGACTTCTTAATGCTACAAAGTATTACAACATTTAAATGTCTCAGAGCTTGCTGCATACTTTCCAAATTATTGCACAGATATGATTATTCATTTAGGATAAAGTGTTTTTTAAATAAAAAGTTATCCAACAGCCTAAATAACTATTCATTTCCATCAGTTCTTCTTCACTGACTTTGTGCCAAACAATGTGCTATTTTTGCTTAATATTTGTTAACTTGGGACAAAGGAGGCAATCACCTTTATTTTCATTTCTATTTCTTTGTATAAGAATGTACATATATAGCCGGGTGCAGTGGCTCAAGCCTGTAATCCCAGCACTTAGGGAGGCTGAGACAGGAGAATTGTGGGTTCAAAGCCAGCCTCAGCAATGGCGAGGTGCTAAGCAACTCAGTGAGACCCTGTGTCTACATAAAACACAAAATAGGAAAATAGGGCTGGGGATGTGGCTCAGTGGTCGAGTGCCCCTGAGTTCAATCCCCAGTACCAAAAAAAAAAAAGAATGTACATATATAACTATATGACCAGTGTGATTGTATATCATGTACAACCAGAATGAGAA
The DNA here is from genome assembly GCA_004024805.1 of Geosciurus inauris. Classification (NCBI taxonomy): domain Eukaryota; kingdom Metazoa; phylum Chordata; class Mammalia; order Rodentia; family Sciuridae; genus Geosciurus; species Geosciurus inauris. The sequence goes on from PVHX01000323.1 coordinate 288,684, forward strand.
ATTATACTCCATTATATATGATGTATCAAAGTGCATCCTACTGTCACGTATAATTAAAAAAAACTTTAAAATTTTTTAAAAAAGAATAAAGCTATATTTTTTTCACCTCACTTTAGTTCTCTTTCCTTCACATTTATTACCTTTTATCTCCTGATTCTTGTCTGAAATCCAAGAAGTTTCTCAAGTGTGTTCTTCACATCATTTAGTTTTTCAAAACAAGAGTTCTTTGCCTTCTCTAGACAGACTCCCCTTTGACTTCCCCTCTTAGTGTTACTTGAATCTTTCCTAATCTTTATTAAAATACGAGTTTGTTCTCTTCCTGGAGCTCTCTGCTGCAGTTTCATAGATCTCACATCTTCCACCTCTACTATGTTAAACAATTTTCTAAATGTTCTTCTAGTTGCAATAAATACTTTCAAAAAATATACTTCAGCACCTTCAGGGTGATTGGCCCTCACTCTGAAGTACAGTATTTTTTAATAGGTCCCACGTTACAGGACTTTTCTATTTGCCTCTTCCATCAAATGGACAGTCTGGCCTGGTCCATTGTACCTTAAATGATTATAGAAGTACTTTTTCAGTCCTGTAGCAAGAATGCAAATATTGTCAAAGAGTTATAAGCCCAATTCTCAGTGACTGTGAGGCATTAATTTAAACCTGGGCTTCTGGACTACCAAGGGACCTTCTCCATTTGCATATTCCAGGCTGAAAAAGATCACCTGAAAATGAAAATGCCAACTGTTCAGTTCTCTGTAAGCACCTTGAGCCCTTTACTTGAAGAAACCTCTTCCTGTCAGGATGCCACAATCAGCTGCTCCCCCTCTCCCAGCACTTCAGGTACTTGCTTTCTCTATGAGTTTCTGCTGCGGATAGATGGAGACAGAGGTAAGAAGAGAACAGGGAACAGGGGATCAGGGGAAGCCATAATGATTATAGTATTCCAGCTTACTCAGGAAAAAGGGCACCCATGCAGCAGATAGAAGGCTGCCCAGATATTTAGCTGTTCAAAAATCATGGATCTCCAGCAAGAGCGTATGTTATAAAGAGGAAAACCATATTTCCTTCACTGGACTAACAGGGTTATTGGTTTCATGAGACAACCTGTTTTTCCCAATGTAGTTCCCTAGAGGCAGAAGGAACACATCAAATTTTCTAGCAATTGTCCATCCTTCTTTTCACCAGTATTTTAAGTTCAATAGCTTTTGTTTTATTTTGTTTGAATTTTTTCCTCCTGGGTCATCAGTGGTCTTTTGGCAGAAAACTGGAAGAGATCATATCAAATGCTGTTTTCTCTGAGTTTTATTAAATGGTAAATAATAACTGTATATTTATGGAGTACATGTGATGTTTTGATACATCTATACATTGTGGAAAGATCAAATCAGATCCTTCTAGATTTTACATCTAAGTTAAAATCGGATTATTTCATTGCCAAGCACAAGAACTCATCTGATCCAATCATATAACTTTATTTTAAATAAATGTATTAATGCACATGCAGGAGACTAGAAGGCAATGTTTATCTAGAAGTCACAAGTATCACCAAGGGCAACACAGTGGTAGCTGGCACCAGAAGAACTAAGAAGCAGGCTTTCCCATTAGTTGAAGTGGGCAGGTAATTAACAAATAATAAGCACTAAGCTCTGCCTTCTGAGTTTTATTATTCATACAGTTTTTGTTAAGTACATATACAGTAGTATTTTCACATTTGCTATCATTCTAGACCACACAGGAAGACCAAGTTTACTTGCTTATCACTAATGAGCATCACAATGTTGGCAAGTTCCAAATACTTGTCCCACATCAGTGTCCCTTAGATAACACCAACTTGAATTTCTGTGCATAATTCACTCTTATAGCCCATACATCTGGCTTGGCTGGCTGGCTGGCTGGCTCAAGAGAAAGAAAAGTGAGAAAGGAAGTTAGAGGAATTATAGATAAGTACTCTATTAGAAGAGACGGGAGACCTTTTCTTTTTTTTTTTTTTGGTACTGGAGATTGAACTCAGGGGCACTCGACCACTGAGACACATCCTCAGCCCTATTTTGTGTTTTATGTAGAGACAGGGTCTCACTGAGTTGCTTAGCGCCTTGCAGTTGCTTTGGCTGGCTCTGAAGGGAGACCTTTTCTGAATGTCTGTGCTATCTAGCAATTTGCAGCCACAATCCACCTCTGAGGAGTCACCACGGGAACAGCACTACAATCCAGAGCAACTGCTAGAGTCGGAAAAACCTGGGTGTAAATTCTGGCTCTGCTACTTAGTAGTTGTGTGGAACTAAGCAAGATAATTAACCTCTCTATGGTTCCAATTTCTCTGTTGTAAAATAAAGATATCAGTAATGCTTGTTTCATCAGATGGCTACTGGGCATAAAAAATGAGAGAAGTTAGATAATAATAATTGTCAAATGAGTGCTCTATAAATGTTATCATCTCCCACATATTTTAAAATAAAACATTCTCAATATGAACCAGAATTCAGCTCAAAAAAGATGAAAGTAGCTTTTTGGTAATCACCCATAATCTTTTGTTAACAACTGATCATTTGCTTAAAAATTCACTTCTATACCTAGATTGTTATAGTTCACATGTATAATATGTCACAGGCATATTCTGAGATTAAGGAAAGCAAATCCTTTGTTCTTCTCATATTTAAGAGTAGGAAAATTTGACTAGACTACTGGGGAGAGGGGGTACTACTTATGCTTTAGAAAGAAGACCCTAAGCTTAAATGCTTAACCTACAGCAAAGGTTGTCAATGGGATCATCCAGAATTGACCTTTTGAATATAAGTTACCACATTTTGGGTTTGCATAGTGACTATAAAGTACTTTTCATGGGCTGACAATAGGCTTTCTTTATTAACTGCATTATATCGGAGGGTCCCACATAATTCTACATTAACTGTATTAATAATTTCTGTATTAACTGCATCACATTGGAGGGTCAATCACAACTTTTGAATAAGTTGTTAGAGACTCATAAGAGAAAAAAATATGTTTTATGCTTATCAAAGTCTAAACTTCTATTCCATTAAGATTATTAATATACACTCAATTTTCCAAGAAGGTAATAATTATGTAAATATTACTCATTTCTGAGTCACTGATGGAACAAATATTTTTTAGCCTCCATGTAGCTACGTTGTTCATAATGATGCTACACATACACACACACGTCTAGCTACCCTACTCTTAGTGCAGTCATGCCCACATATTTCCATAGTAAAATTTATATTATTTTTGAAAATGTGTTAAATGTTTTTACAAAAAATAACTTTCATGCAACTTTTACTTTATATTATACCAGGAATACAGTAGAGTATTATGTCAACTTTTTATCATTTCAAGATACTAGTGTTGTTATAAATGCATTTTGGGGTTTAAAGGAATAGAGTGCTAGCAAGAATAGAGGAGCTTCATAGTATTCCTCAAATAAATGAAGGCAGCCCAAAGGGAATGCAAATAATTTAATTATTTTCCTTCAATTATAGATAGAAGAAAAAAATTGTAACTATAACTTGCAGTAAGAAGAATTTAGGTTAGGCATTTAGAACACCATCTCAAAGAAAAAGACTACAAATCACAAGAATGACTGAGCAATTTCTAATTGACATTTATATGCCATTTAAGAATGAGATATGCAAAATTTCTTAAAAATTAAATAAACTGTAAATTGGGGCAATTCTATAACTGTTCATTAAATGTTCAAAATTTCAAAATGCCAGGTTCATTCACATTCTTCAGTAAGAGTTGTAGTGCATTTACAATGATTTCGAGAAACAGAATGGAGTGTGAAATGTATTCTGTGTACTGAGGCTTGATGTTGGCATGTGCTGCTAGTCTAACCTCGACTTTTTCCTCCTACCCCCAAAAAACAGAAAAAAGGAGAGAAAAACACTGGCTCAGTAAAGCTTAGTTTGAATATCTCTTAACCCAAGTACAATAAAAGTGACTTTATTTTAAATATATGAATCTAGCATTACCCATTCATCACATTAAGGATAATATAAGCAACAAAATAATATATACAGACTCTGTGCATATATTGTGGAAATACCATAAAAACTACTTCAGTCATCAAAAATTTTAATGTGGGAGAAAAAGTAGCCCGAACTTTGATACACATTGTAAATAAAGTTCAGTTAAGTAATTTGTGTTCTTAGCTTTCCAAATGTATATAGTTATTCAATAAGTTAAAATTTCTGGAAGTAGCAGTCTCACGTATCTGACAGTTCTATAGGTCAAGCTTTGAACTGGCATGAGTCCTAAGGGAACTTCTTATTTTTATGCCATAAACTCCATGTTATAAAAATTTAGGAAATTAAATAATAATTTTTGAATAATAAATATCTGGTCATTATTAACAAGTCAGAAACATACTACTTAAAAAAAATCAGTATTTTTGACCACGACAGTACAATCAGTGGTACCAATCTGGATTTGCAGTTCCCTAGGAACCTGGTAACTCCAGATTGGGGACTGTGAATACACAATATATTAGGTTCTAAAAACAAAATATGGCTATTAAGAGCAAACCAATTTTTCACAAACTGACTTTGGATTTTAAACCTCCTGATATTTCTTTGTCTAAATCCTGGAATTTTTCCTGTAGTTGAAATTCCACACACACATGGTCTCCATATCCCCTAAAGAAATGCCCTTTCCAGATGAGTTCCTAAGAACAGAACTATGTTTCTTCGAAGTCAGCAAGCTATTTATAAAATCTACAGTAGCCCCCAAGGGAAGATCAATTGGCAAGTATAAAATAACTTTATATATAGTCTAGTAGTTGCTCTGCTTTTGTTGAGGATAAGTAAGACAATAATAATCAAAAAGTAAAGTACATGGAATGTGATAATTTTAATATGGGTGTTTGCCATTAGGACAAGAAAATGCTACTGATAAATTTTCATGACCCTGTAAAATATTTGAATCCCCTACTGAACTGGCAAGCATGTAAATGGAAAGAAACCGATAATTTCATTGCCATGACTGCCAATTTTAACTAGGAAAAGCAACACTTGAAATGTAATAATATCTTAGTTTTAAGATTAAAATATGGCTTTACAACTTATATAGGTTCTTTTATATATAAATGGTTGATGTTGAATATATAAAATTTCTATCACTGCTTAAAATTAAACATAAAGTTCCATAAGTGTGTGCATAATACATTTTTTCTTATATATATATGACTTAATTGAATAACTTTCCTTCTAAATATCCATTTAAACCCACATATTATATTCAAAATGCTATTCACCTGATGTGGCCAGTAAAATCTAAAGAAAAATGAAGGTTGGCCATAAAGAACCAGGACAGCCATGCCAGTATCCCAGCTAAATACTGTACCTCCCTGCACCTCATCCGTCCACAGTAAACATACTCATTTTGTATTTGTAAGAAACACTAATTACACCAGATAGAAATAGGTAAGAGGGGGAAATATTTTCACCTTAAGCATGAGATACCTTAATGATATCTATCTTACTCCATCTTTTCCACTATACCTGACCTGAATTCCTTGGGTGCTCACCTTCCTGCAACAAACACTGATAACATACTATGGGCCAGACACTGTGCCAGGAATTGGGTATGAGAAGATGTACAGAACAAGGTTCTCATACAGAGTTTACAGGCAGGTTTATAACATAGTTTGAGTGAATGAAATATTTGTGCATATGTATGTGTGTATACATGTAAGTTTGTATTTTATTTGTGTACTGCTTATTAAGTGCCAAGTGCCAATATAACAGCTTTACAATTACCTCAATTAGACTCATTTGTTTGCATAAATACACACAGAATTCAAATACTCATTCAATAAATAGAAACTAACAATTGTTACAGTTTGAATATGAGATGTACCTCAAAAGTTCATGAGACAATGTTCAGAGGTACAGTGATTAGATTATGAGAGCTGTGACCTAAACAATGGATTGATCCATTTGAAGGGTTAATAACTTGAAAGGATCACTCTAATGGGTAGTAACTGTATGGCTGGAGGTATGGCTGGAGGAAGTAGATCTCTAGGGACGTGCCTTTATTTTTACCCCTTGGTACCTTATCCCTCCATTTGCTGGCTGCCATGAGCTGAAAGCCTTTCTCCCCCACATCCTTTTGTCATGATGGTCTCCCTCATCTTGAGCCCAGAGCAATGACCATGGACAGAGACCTCTGAAACTTTGAGTCCAAATAAACTTCCTCCTCTACGTTGTTCTTGTCAGGTATCTTGGTCACAACCACAAAAAGCTGACCAAAACAGAAAGAACAGAATAAATATTACAAGATACAATTAGTAACCATATAAATTAGAGAATGTATTCAAAGAATATCAGTTACTAGAATGGGGAAAACCAATTAATCTAATTATAATAATTTCATTTTAAGGATAGAAAGACGTGTTTTAATACTAAAAGTGAATACTTTCCCAAACTAAATTCTATTGCCATTGAACTCTATTTGCCATTGAACTCTATTATTTTAAGATACATGGTGTCCATACTGCTGTTCTGCAAATTTTTAAATCAGAAGTATATTTTTAACCAAGTGATTCAAAGAAATTTTAAGTTAACCACATTTTTAAATTCTGAAGTCTAGCAAGTTATAAACAATTCAAAATTATCTTCTCCATCAGACATTCATGGAAATCAGTAAACTGGTTTCACAGTCAATCTCTATTTTTCTTATCAAAATGACTTAAATTTGGAAATCTGGCACACATCCATTTATGAGAATGTTAACCTTCAAGGCCTGAACTTTACACTCTACCAGAGCTTACAGAATACTTATCAACCCTATAAAGATCTTCCCTTCACCAGCAGGAAGACAACACATTCTCTGACTTAGACAAAAGTCTATGAATTTCCACCTGAAATAGAAGCATGTCTATTTATCTAATAAACATTTTTGAGCAGCTTCTACAAATAGTTCACATTTAAAGAGTACATTCCAGTCATTCCACTGGCTACACCTAGTCAACTAAAGGCTATTTATTGCCCCTCAGGAAGACAGAATAAATGCAAGCATGTTCAAAGGAAGGAAGGAAAGTAACCATGGAGAAAGAGCATTAAAATACAAGAGCAATCTGAGATGTCTGTTTACAGTAAAATGGGCGGGAATGTTGGTATGGGGCTAAACTCCAGGTAGTGAAGATTGGCCTTGGGCAGGAGAGGTGCACTCAGAGATACGTGAGGCAGGCAGGGGTCAAACTTAAAAACTAAAGTTGTCCAACAGATTCATGCATAGAATGAAGGACAGTATTTGGATCAGAAAAAGATTGTCTTATTTTTATGAACCACTAACTGAAATTTGGCACCTCTTTTAATTATGAATATAGGTAACAAGTCACAGAACTGTTTACCAATGCTGCTGACCTTGTCACCAGTGGAAATCACATTTTCATATCATATCTCAGCTGTTAGTTATTTTAAAATATTATTTACATTACTATTTTGGAATTAAGTCAGTCATGAGATCTGTCATTAGTTTGTTTTAACACATAATAAAGACTCATACATCACAATTACACTTTTTATATTTTGACAGCTATAATTCATTGATTGGTTTCTTTCATAATGCCATTAATTTTTTTTTTCATTTAATAACTCTCTTAAGTAGATAGCCCCTAGGTTTTCTTAGACAGCCAAAGGGATCCATGGCACAAAAAAGGAAGAGTCTAGCTTTGAAGAATGAAAGAAAAAATTAAATAAGTAAGGCAAGAAGGATTATGTTGAAATCTCCTTCCATGATCTCAATTCTTTGACCATGGAAGTCTGCTGCACAAGAACCTGTGTTTATGGTGCTATAGGAGACCGAAGGAATGTCACCAACAAGAACTAACAGGAAGGGAAGGGAGACATCAGACGGCTACCTTCTATGTGTTGTAAGTTTTATCTAAAGGGTTGGAATAAATTGAGTGAGAATATAAGACATCTTAGGACAAGTACCAGCTGTTCTAAAAATCTACTGATCGCTAGTTTTTCACTTTATTTGTAAAAGTGCCTTCTCTCCTAGCCCTTCGTTACCTCTCATTTCCACACCTTTCACTCCTCTGTTTAGGACAGCTCACAAAAATTGACACAAAAAAGTACACACACACACACACACACACACACAAAACAACTTCAAACACACACACACAAAAAAACTTTAGGGCAGAGGTTGTGGCTCAGTGGCACAGCGCTTGCCTCGCACGTGTGAGGCACTGGGTTCGATCCTCAGCACCACATAAGTAAAACAAAAATAAAGATACTATGTCCATGTATAACTAAAAACTTTTAAAAAAGAAAAAACTTCAATTATGCCTATCATACCTAATTGCCAACCTACATCTGTGTCCATAAACAGATATTTTCCTCCTAACCAGACAATCTGTGCATGGTAGACCACCTCTCATTTCCCCTTTTGGTACTAGTTCCCATCTCCTCCATCCAACAAGAGCCCAGCAATGCAGCAGTTCCCCCTTTCTCATGCACTTTACCAGATCATTACCATGCTGTACTTAATTTGATTTTAAAAAAGGAAATGAAAACAAAAGTTTCTCTTGACCTCATCTTGCTGAACTTTAAACAGGATTGAACTGGAGTTATCAATTCTTCCTCCTTGAAACACTTTTATCACAGGGCAAGGAGGTCAGTATGCCTGGAGTAGAATGCTCCAAGAGGAAAGTAGTAAGACACAGGTGATTCCTCCTCATCTACTCAATTCTAAACCATGGAGTGCTCTGAGCTCGGTCTTCATATTTCTCTTCTATCTGCACTTACTTCCTAAATGGATTTCATTCAGTCTGGTGGCTTGAGGTAACTTATATACTAACAAAACCCAAATTCTAATCTCCAGCCAGGCTCCCCCCTAACTCCAGCCTCACAATCCATTTTAATTGACATCTTAATGTGTCTAAAAATGAACCCACATCTTCACCTCTCAATCTCATATCCCATAAGTGGTAAGTGCATCTCTTGATATGGAAAAATCCTTGGAATTATTCTTCATGCCTCTCTCACTCATCATCCACTTCCAATTCAAAGCCTTTCTGTTTATCTCTGAAATATAACCCGAATTTTACCTTTCTCATCAGCTCCACCTCTGCACCAGGGGCCCACCTGGGATGCTTCAGTAGTCTCTAGCCAGTCTAGCTTCTTCTACCCTTAGTCTTAACATTCGTCCCCATGAAGCAGCCAGAATGAGCTCTATAAAGTCAATAACAACTCCTGTTGTTCATTTGGTTCAAACATTCCAATGAGTTTCTAAATCACTAAAAATAAGACTAAAGTTCTTCCAACTGCCTACAAGACCAAACATGATCTAGTTGCCTGCTACCTCTCTGAAGTCATTATTTACCTCTTAGATCATACCACTCTAGGTATACTGTGGCTGGTCTTCAAGCACATCACCACATGCTGCCATGGTCATCTGCATTTGTTCATTCTGCTGGGAAGGTCTTTCCACAGTACAAAATACACTGTATTCCACTCCTAATACATGAAAATCACTGCAGTGATTGATTCTTCATAATAATTTTTTTCCTTTTTATACTTCTTTGAAAAGTATCCCAGTTGGACACTTTGGGGGATTAATTATAAAAAATTATTATACATAACAGTTCAATGAATTTTAATTCCCCTCCTAAAAATGGCCTTCAAAGAGTCGATGAAAGAGCTTAGTTGAAAGTTTCCCTTTTTCTAATTCCTAATAGAATCTTAAGATTATCACAGGCTAGAATTGCATTTATTTACCCACACTTCAACTTTATTAAACAAGGTATTTTTCATGCTTGCTTCCGCAGCAATTTGCAGTACACTTTTTAACATTCTTGATAATTTAACAAAGATTAACTTGGAATCCTGGGGGCGAGGGGGAAATTCTTCCAAATTCCTCCCCTATGTATCTTGATCCTCTGTTAAACCAAAATAATAACACTTACTGACTTAATATTTCTTCTTAAAGGATTACATGTGAATAAGACTAGATACTAATATTCATACTTATACCTAGACAGAATTTTAATTAAAAAATAGTCTTGCATAGTTTAAACATAAGATATAGAAACTTCAGATTATGAATAAATCCAATAGGAGTTGCTCTAAGATTTCAAAGTGATTTTTCTTAAAATAAAAATTTCCTTGGTTTCACATTTTCTAACACAATAATTTGTTTCCAACTGTCTTAAAAATTCAGCAATTGATACTGAACTGAAATTATTTTAAAAAATATAAATTTAACCTAAAAAATAACTTCATACAACTCTTTCTCAATTGTTCTTTAAATTATGTAATTAAATCCTCTATGAAATATGTCTTGTAATATATTATTTTACAAAATTCTAATTATCAACATTTTTAGTTATTTTATTCATTTTGCAGATTTATCAAGGCATAATTTACATACAATAATTGTACAGATACAAAGTATGTAATTCGAGAAGTTTTGACATATGTATACACCCATGACCATCAGTACAATAAATGTAATGAACATATCCATCCCTACACCAAGTATTTCCTCATGATTCTTTGTGATCCCCCCCATTCATAACTGGTCAACAACCCAACAGTCTACTAATTATACAATCTATGCAATTTGTGGGCCAATCTGGAATTGATGAATGTTTCTACTCACTGTGGGTTGTACTTCCTTACTTCTTTACATGCCTGGGAATTTTGTTGTTGTAACCAGACATTAACTTAGATGCAGAATATTTGATGAACTACTAAAAGTAGTCCTGGGCCTCATTCTGTGATTCAATGAAGTTATTTAGAACCACTTAGATCCTTTCAGCTTTTTTTTTTTCTTTTTTCTTTTTCATTTAATTTTATTGGTTCTTAGTTATATGTGACAGTAGAATCCATTTTGAAAAAATTATACAAACAGAGGATATACCTTTATTCTAATTAGGGCCCCATTCTTGTGGGTGGGCACAATGGTAGGATTCACTTAGGTATTTTCATATGTTTACATGGGAAAATTATGTTAGATTTATTCTGTTGTCTTTCCTATTCCTATTCCCCTTCCTTCCTTTCATTCTCCATTGTCTAATCTACTGAACTTCTCTTCTTCCCCTCCCCCAGTTTACTGTGGTTTAGCTTCCACATATAATTTTTTATCATTCTTATGTTAACATTCTATTTGGCTCACTTTAGTTGGAAACAGCAGAGATCTTACACAAAACAAAACCAGAACGAGCAGCACCAGTATTAATCTAATTACTCCTCCTCTTTCCTCTGGATTTTCCTTGGAAAAGGACACAGGTGAAGACAAGGCTGCTATGTTCTGGCTCACTATTATCCTCTCAGTCACATTCATCAATCTTACCAATTTGCCATACTGATTAGTGAAAAACATGACTCACTGAGAATTACCCAGCGATCAATATGAAACTGATTTGGAAACCAGACCCACTAGTTCTTTCTTTTTTCAATAAGTCTTTCTTCCCCAGAGCAAGATCCTGTATCAAATTAGACTGCCTATGTCCCAGACTATGTGAAATGCAGAGGAAACGACAGCAGAGGTGGAGAGACATGGTCTTCTGCATCAAGCTCCATCACATAACACATACCCCTCTGGCACCGAGATGGGCTCATGTGGGGAGATTTGAGTCCTCCCACTTGTTCCCAGATTGTGTAATCTTAAGCAGAGAAGGGGACAGAAGGTAAGTCATCTACTTGTTATCTACCAAATACCCAGGTGAACAGGAAACTGGCTCCAGTCCTAAAGCCTCAGTGTTCAACCTTCCCCTTGAACCATTATGAACCTTCCTGATCAATCCATTTTCCTTAAGATTAATTTTGTTTCTTATGTCTATCATAGAGGGAGTTTGGGTTGGTGAAGGGCCAGCAAAGAGCAAGCCACATTGGAAGAAGAGTCAGAGTACACAGTCCATACTAAAAACATGATTCAAAATAGAAAAGTTATGTTGTTAGGAATTTTGGGTTTGGGTTTTTTTTTTTAAGCCTTTTGTGTGGATGACAAGAACATGATCTACTCTTAGCAAATTTCAAGTATGCAATACATTATTCTTATTAACTTTAGTCATCATGCTATACATTTGATCTAGAGAACTTAAAACTGAAAGTTTGTACCCTTTGACCAATATCTCCCCATTTTCTCCAGCCCTGATAAACACCGTCCTACTCTTTATTTCTCTAAATTTGACTTTAAAAGGTACATTTACATTTACCATTTCTCTTAAGTTTCTGGTTTAGTACTGCAGCCCCAGCTCATCCTTACCATTCCTACAAAACAAGAAATGCCTTATTGAACTGACTGGAGCATGGTGTAACTACTCCAAGTAAAAGCGGTACAGGGGAGCTGCATCTCAATGAGGGAAGAGGAAATGTTCTAAAGTCTTCCATTGGTTGATACTTACCAAAATAAAAAACAAACAAAAATCCATTCCCACACCTCTTTTGAATGGAGTAGTGTTTCCAAAAATCATTTCTAAAAGTTTCCAATTTAATCTGCCATTGACTGGACTAAATATACAAAACAATGACCAAAGGATAAATATTAAAACTCACTATCCTGATTACCTAAAATAAACTTCTCTAAAAATGCTGCATTTTATGGCCAACATAACGACAAGGATAAAAGAATGCCAGCTCCATTATGTTGTTATGTTATCGCTGAAGAATGGAACCCTTACCATTCATTTGAAGTTAGACACCTGAAAGGAACCTGGGTAGAAGAAACACATCAAAGACCCAGCGAAGCATGACTTCAAAAGGCACTGCACAGATGTGCTTCTGGGAAACAGCCCACTCTAATGCCAAAGCTCAAACGCAGGCTGGTCGTTCACCTTCCAAATGGGAAAGCCCAAGAACAGTATCACCACAAGTCGTGTTGATGATATTCCCATTGATTTATCTGGCAGAGGTTCACTTCTCATTAACAGAATAAACAGGAATACACAGTGCGTAGTTAAGGTCAGGGATCTCAGAGTCAGATTGCCTAGGTTCTCCAGTGGCTATTTAGTAGATAAGTGACTTTGGGCAAGTTATGTAATTGGATCTTGATTTTTCAGGTTGTTTTTAAAGTATTAAATGTGAATATGAACACTGAAACAGTGCTGAAAGATAGTTAATTTCTGTTCCTGCTTAAAAATAACAAGTTTTGCTTTAGGTCCACATCTCATGCGACATCTGGGTATCAGAGTAAATGAATAACTATTTTCTAAAATCAGTGTGTATATATGTAAGATTAAAATATCATTAGATTTAAAAGGTATTGAACAGTACTGTGAGGTATTTTTACTAATGAAGATAAATAGATTTATTTGCTTTTAACTACTTTTCATCTATAATTACCTCAGAGGAAACTGGGGGTTAAGAGTTCAATTCTAGTTTTAAATTGTCCCACAGCACAATTACAGCTCCTAAACACATTCTCAGACTAAATTTAATGACCTTGGGTACAAAGCACATTAAAAAATAAAGTATCCTCAGATGGTTTTACTGTGGCTATTAATATCTAAGAACTGGTTAACTACAACGACTACATAGAGTTATAAATAAAAGTGAATTGTAGATAACTCACCCTTAAAGTGGGCAATATTTATGAAAATCAGTTTTCTAGAAACTATGTATGATATAGTATTTCAGTGTTCAATGTATTTTAAACATCAAATGTATATTTAAACAATCAAGTAGGTTAAGATTATGTAAGACTTAATCACACTAGCCTCCTGGTACCAAGTAATGACTGAAATCATGGGTTAAATAACAGCTTTGTACCATTCATTTTACTCAAATATTTAAAAGGAATTCTTGACTTAGACTAAAGTATATTCTAGAATATTTTTTAAATTATAATTAATATTCAAAATAAAACAGGAGATGTAAAAAAGCAAAAGATTTTATTTCAGGCTACTTGTCTAAAGCCCTGAGTGGTGTTCATTCTCCCTCCCCTTGGAACTGTGGAGAACTTCCACAGTATCATCTCCACCTTCCTAACAAGCCCTTTCTCCCTCAGGGGCAGAATCATCCAGGGAATCTAACTCCATTCCAGGCCCCATCAACAGAGTTTTCAATCTAGCTGACAATGATCTGACCAAGTCTCAGGACCCTCGCCTCCCTAGATTTCCTAGATTTGGCACCTCCAGGTGCCAAAGCACCTGGCTCTTGCTATGCATAACACAGCAAGAAAATGTGAAGCAAAGAGGTCTTCCTGCATGGGGAGGAACAACCATGCAGCAGGACAGAGTAAAGATGACCTCAGAAAACCAGCTGGACCTTGCAGACATCCTGAGCCTCTGGACCAAATCTTGTCTGACCTACTACTGCTGCACTTTCCGATTTTGTAAGTCCGTGCATTTCTTTAAGAGTTTGAGAAGTGTTTTCTGAAGTGTCACAGATATTTTTGAGGAAAATGTTTTTTAAAAAATGGCTTGAGGCAAGGAGCAAAGATATTTTTATCTACAGATCTTTTCTATGACTCAAGTGAATGCAGCTCTCTCTTCACATACCATCCTTCCTCCTCTCCCCCACTACTTCTTCGTGCTTGACATCAAGAATTCCCATAAATCGATATCCATCTCTTTCTGTAGGAATTAGCTTAAAACTTCCGCGACCTTCTCTGTGTCAAGCCAACCTCGCATCCCCCTACCAAAATCCAAACGAAGTGACCACTTTCTTTTGGTGACATTTCTTGTCAAATGTATAGCCCTCTGAGTCACTGGTCATCTCCTAGTGTGAATTAATGTTATTATCAACAATGAAAATTGAATACAATAAGAACTCTATTGTTTTATGAACAATGTGGATTTTTAAGAAATTTTCATCTTTCCTCAGAAGCTGTATTTGTAAACACGTTTTAAAGTTTTCATAGACTTATAAAGCCTATACTGAGACACAAATCTTCCCTTATATCAGTCTTCCACTCCCCCTCTTAGTTTCAAAGAAAAGTTCTCCTTTCTCCAATCAAGACCAAGCTCTCCATCTATACCTCCCCAGTGAGTCTCCTATATTCTGAATTTTTTTTTCATTCTTCTGAATCCCCCTTTACAGCTTAAAGCATTAAGTCTCTTCTTTAATAATTTTTTTTAAAAACACCCATATGACAATCTATCCCAATTCCCATTCAATTTTTTTGTTTGGATAAAACAGATTATTAAAACCAATGTCATCTTATTTTTAAATTTATATAATGTATCTACTAAAATTTTAAATCACAAATGTGACTTGTATCATATTTCTGTTGCACAGCTCTGGTGCGATTTCTCTTTCCCGGATCTCTGGCAAGACCCAGACACACATCTCCTCAGTGGCCCTGCTGTCAGAACCGCTGCTTCCTCCTCCTCTTCCAAGGCTGGGTTCAGATGCCCCTCATCCACAAAGCCCTGCTCCACCTGCCTTCCTCCCCCAACCTCTTGTCCTTGTAGAACTGTCTGCTTCTACTCTTTGAGACACTATACAATTTACTGATTTTTACCACAGCACCCATAAAACTTGACTGCAGAGAAGCCTTTAAATTAGACTTTTTAATAAAGCAATTTACAAATTTGTAGATATGTTTAACAGTGTTTATTTTTATAACAAAATTTTTTACACAGAAAACAGAAAACAATCAACTATTCTCAAAAAGCCTTGCTCAATAATAGCCTTATCCAAGTAATAGAGAGCAGAGGACCTGGACAGGTGCTGGTCTTTTGCCCACCCATCCAAAATGAGGAATCACAAAACGCATGATGCCACATTTTTGCCATGCACCCTGCCTTAGGATTCTACAATGCCAAGAATATTCCTAAATAATCTAACATTCACACTTCACCTAAAAATCCAATCATAAAGGCATTCTTGTTTTTTCAGACAGAAAAAGAAAATCCAAAATGCACTATTATGTATAAATATTGCCTTTCAGGTGTCAGTTTCTTCCACGCCAAATGTGCCTTGTCTCTGATTTTTTTTTTTTTTTTTGGTACTGAGGATTGAACTCAGGGGCACTCGACCACTGAGCCACATCCCCAGCTCTATTTTGTGTTTTATGTAGAGACAGGGTCCCGCTGAGTTGCTTAGCGCCTCACCATTGCTGAGGCTGGCTTTGAACTCGCGATTCTCCTGTCTCAGCCTCCCTAAGTGCTGGGATTACAGGCTTGAGCCACCGCGCCTGGCTATGCCTCTGATTTTAAAAGCTGAGTATGAAAATGCTTTTCTAGCCATTAGAACACTTTCACCGTGAAATGAGTACTAAATCACTTTCTGTATTTGAAAAAAAAATGTGCACCTGCTAATTATTATGTTGTTCATATCAGGGAGAAAAAATGGCATAAGTTAGAATTTTAAAAACATCATCATTATATTTGTGGTTTTTAAGAAAAAAAGGTTAAGCACTTTAGCAGTTAAGCTGGTGGGATATTCGGTCAGAATACCTGAGGTAGATTTAGCTCTGCAACTTTAGGCAAGTTATTTATCCCCTCACGGTTACTAATTTTTTTGAGGATCAAATAATTACGGTGATAAAGGATTTTAGAAAGTGCTTAGCACAAAGCAAAGGGTAAAATACTATCCAAAAATAGCAATAAATCAAGTCAAGATATAAATTGATTAAAATACTTCCAAATGATCACACATGACTATTTTCCTATACATAAGCTGCTTAAAAAATTAAAATGACCAACAACTTACAAGAAGCAATCAATATAAATACTTGAAAAAATCTAATGAATGGTCTTGAAGTAAATAAAAAGATGTTGAACCACTTCCATAACAAGAGAAATGAAAAATAAAATACCAAGCAGATATTTTTTTCTTTACCAGCTTTGCTAAAATTTAAGTTTCATAACATTCAAGGTAAGCATACAGGGTACAAGAAATGAGGCATTCCTACCCATCATGTATGGGCATGGAAATGGTACACACTCACGTACCCTCTGTCCTGTGGAAATGTTCTCACAGACCTATCCATTCATGTCTACAAATAGGAAACAGCTGGAAAAAAACAAATTCCATTGTATCCACCCTGCAACTGTATGCAACATTTAAAAGAAAGATGAAGCTTTATATGTAATAAGAAAGACTACCAAGTACAGTAAGTAGAAGCTAGATGTAGAATTGTATACAGATACTCTAGCATGTGTTTAAACACAAGAATTCTACATACACAGGCTATATCTAAATAGATAACAAAAACCTGGTGCCAGCAATTATCTCTGGGAAGAGCATGTGAGCAGATGGGAAGCAGGAAGGGAGAGCTTACTCTTGCAGCTTTTGAATGGCATAGCATGTGCCTAAAAAACCTATTTACCCAGTAAAACTGAGTAAACACCTTTTATTCTGGTTGCACAGAGCTTGTATCAAAGCATGTTTGCATGCTAAAACACCACATGTAGGTGAGGTATTATTAAAATCATGTTCTTCAGCTCATCTAGCAATCATTTTCTTTAGGCAGCTTACAAGGAAGACTTCCCACAAAGATTAGAATACCAAAACAACAACAAAAAATACCCATTACTGAAAACTACATCATTTACAGATATTCCATCACTATCATTACCAGATTAACTACCATCAGTAGGAAACAGGATGGATCCTACGTAGCCGGTGATTTCACTTTTGAATAAAAATTAGCATGGTCATAAGAGAATCTTTAAATAATTGAGTTTTACAAAACTTATAGTTAATATTTTCAACATAAATTTGGGCCTAAAATATATTATTGCATCTTTCAAGCCACATTTATTAACAAAAATGTGTTTTAGCATGCAAACATGCTTTGATACAAGCTCTGTGCAACCAGAATAAAAGGTGTTTACTCAGTTTTACTGGGTAAATATGACAGTTTTAAAATGCCTTGCCAATTGATACAATTTATTGCAATCCTGACTACTTGTTAACTTTACCATAAGGTCATTCAATTCATAAACAGCATTCCTTTAAGAAAATAATTTCAAACAAAATGTTAACATGAATGACTTTGTAGTTGAAGATTTATATGCATAGTGTTATCAAAAAGGTGAATAAATCATGTCTTCCAGTTTTTGAACTGCTGTAAAGATAATCCACACTGTTCTATGGAAAATTAAACCACCCTATAACCATCAACACAACCAACAATGACTCAATCAACAGTCTGCATGTCTGTTTTTATTTTGCCATGGTGGGATTGAAACCAGGGGTAATCTACCACTAAGCTACATCACCAGCCCTTTTGGAGAGTTTGTTTTTCCTATTTAAAAAAAAAATACATATTTTTAGTTGCAGATGGACACAATATCTTTTATTTATTCTTTTATTTTATGTGATGCTTTGGATCAAACCAAGTGACTCACACATGCTAGGCAAGCATTCTACCACTGAGCCACAATCCCAGCCCATGTTGTTTTCCTATTTTGAGGCAGGGTCTTATCAAGGGGCCCACACTGACCTTGAACAACTATTGTAAGTAGCTGGGATTACAGACATGCATCACTATACCCAGTTGTATAAAGGGCCCACAGATGGCAAAAGTTAATGAGTATCAAATACTCCATAATGAAAAGACTACTCTCTACAAAAAAAATTTTTTTTTTAAAAAAGCACCAACTAGAAGGTCATGGTGGTGCACACCTGTAATCCCACTGCTCCAGAGGCTGAGGCAGGAGGATCATGAGTTCAAAGTCAGCCTCAGCAAAACCGAGGCACTAAGCAACTCAGTGAGACTTTGCCTCTAAATAAAATACAAAACAGGGCTGAGGATGTGGCTCAGCAGTTGAGTGCCCCCGAGTTCAATCCCCAGTACAAAAAAAAAAAAAAAAAAAGCACAAGCTGCACAATATTCAGATTCCTCTGAAATTTTCCTGATAAACTCATTTTTTTTTCCAGTTGTCAATGGACCCTTACTTATTTATATGCACTGCTGAGAATTGAACTCCATGCCTCACACATACTAGGCAAGCACTCTACAATTAACTGAGCTACACAGCCCAATTGACTCACTGTAAAAAACTGGATTCCATCAGTGAGGAAAGCCCATAGCCTTTATTACTCGGCACTGCTTTTTCCCTCTCAGAGTAAGATAGGGAAAGCTGCTACTGCTTGTGCTGGTGACGCTGAACTTGCTGTGCTGGATAACCAGTCATCCAGAAAGTGTAAAACACTCCCATTCTGGTGAACCATTTTATTGGTTCTGGTTCATAAGGCTCTAACTATAGAATTTCATTTTCTACGCCAACCCTTCATCTTCCAGTGGAACAGGAGTTTCAATGTCTTTGAATAGGCTTCATTTTGATCAGTTTTTCACTGCCTTGTGTCAAAGGTATAGGAGATGTCACAGAAGAATCTTAAAGTTTAGAAGGGGAGAAAAACTCCTCTGGCTTTTGAAATCAGAGGGGAAACAGTAGAAACGTTTGCAAGTATGAGTGGTAGGCAGAGAGACAAGAAGGGCTGAAAAGAAAGTAGAACACATATAAAAAGAAAAGGGACAGGAGAAAAATAAGATAAGCATATGATGAAAGAACTGATCTGTCCCCCAAACAAATCTGTACTTGTAATGCTGGTTCAGGAGCCTTGGCATCGAACTTGTTGCAATTCCCAGTGGCTTCCTATAGGCTACAGCCTCAGGGTAATCACCTGCAGATGTGCTCCTCCACCCAACTGTGCCTCCTGAAGCCCCGAAGCAGCCAGGAAAGATGTTCAAGGTGGAAAGATGTAAATCCCCAGGCATAATGGGAAATGACTAGCAGTGTTCATACAGTGATTAGCATATTTCAAGTACTGTAATACTTCTAATCTGTTTAGCACAATTTACAAATATTAAAAATTTGGTGAAGCAACAATACAATGCACTACACTCTGTATGGGTCATTCTCAAGTGTAACTGCATCCAGTGAAGTATCTACTTTCTACATTTTCAAGAACAACAATAAAGTCTAACTTTTAATGTATAAGGATTATCTGGTACCTGTATAATAATTCCTAAATATGCATACTATCCAAGTATGCAAAGGGGAATTCATTTACTCACAATTCACTCTATCCCTCACTCATCAACATTTATTCTGTGCCTACTGTGCACTAAGAGCAACTCTGGGTCCATAAAACACTCTGATGTAGAAAGACAACAGATGACCTAATGGTATGGTGACACTGTTAAAATACTACCAGGATGTTAGCTGGTAACATGGGGACAGTATCTGGTCTGGGCGGGAAGGGCAGTATTGACAGCTGGTAGGAATGTCAGGGGAGAGTGTGCTAAGGATGTGAACTTGAGCTCAAATCAGAAGCTTCAGAAGAGTCAAGGAAGGATGATGAAGGCAGAGTTATCAAAGAGGTATAAAATCCCCCAAAGCAGAAAGAATCTTGAAAGGTTTAGAGAAAAAAAAGAGAAGCACAAAGAATGTTTAGTGGCCAGATACAGGGAGGCTATTTTATGGCCTTATTAAGAATATTGTTCTTGGGCTGGGGCTGTAGCCCAGTGGTAGAGCGCTTGCCTAGCATGCGTGAAGCACTGGGTTCAATACTCAGCACCACATACAAACAATAAATGAATAAAATAAAGATCCATCAACAACTAAAAAAAAAAATTAAAAAAAAAAAAGAATATTGTTCTTCATTTTAAGAGTAAAGAAAGGCTATTGATGTCCCCCCACAAAAAAAAAAAGAAAGAAAGAAAGGAAAGAAACACAGCAATTACTAACATTTACCTATCATCTATGTGCCAGGGACTATTCTAGGCACTTGGCAATAATTAACCTTCTTAATCATAACAACTCAATGAAGTAGGAACTATTTATAAGTGTATTTTAAAAACAAGGAAACTGCAATGTATAAAAAAGTTCAATGACTTGCTCAGTATTCGTGCAGTGGGGATGTGACCCAGCAGTGTGGCTCCAGTATCTATATTCCATCTTTCTACATGACCAGCCTGATGGACCAAGTAGGGCAGCCTCCCCTTGGTTCAAATGAACCTTCCTCTGTGGACCCTTGGAGACTCCAGTTAAATTTCAGTAATAATAATGTCTGAAGTAGACAATATACCTTCAGCAGCAAATTTTTTAAAAACAATACATATTTTACTAACACCCATCTCTATTTCAGAGGTATATTTTCCCAAGAGTAACCCCAGGAAACAATTCCTCAAAGAGTTTAAAAGGGAGGAGGGACAAAGAATTTAAAACTATATACTACGTAATGTCAAATTCTATCTACAGTGCCAATAATTAACAGGTATTTAATGAAAGCCAGTCACTCAAAAATATATTAAGTATTGAAATTTAAAAATAAAGATTTGTTTTTACTGCCATAAATAGCTTATTTGTCAAACAGAATTATATGTACATATGCAAAATATACTGAAGCACTTAAATGTAAACCCATATAGAGAGAGAATTCTATAAATGCCCATTGTGTTCACACATTACCTTTCCTTTCCTTTTTTTTTGGTACCAGGGATTGAACTCAGGGGTACTCGACCACTGAGCCACATCCCCAGCCCTATTTTGTGTTTTATTTTTAGAAATAGGGTCTCACTGAGTTGCTTAGCTCCTCACCATTGATGAGGCTGGCTTTGAGCTCATGATTTTCCTGTCTCAGCCTCCCGAAGTGCCGGGATTACAGGCATGAGCCACCGTGCCCAGCTTCCTTTTTTAAGTTTAAAAAGTTCTAATAACATCTCTAATATTTTTTCTCCTAAATTTGGAATTTTCCCTTTCAAAATTGTCCAAATTAATATTTTTTACTTTTAGGGAAATTCATTCTAAGAAATATGTGCAAGAGTTAATATAAACATTTTTTTCTTATGATGGCCAATATATGTCATGTATTAGAACATGTTTAAAATAATTCCACATCATATACTTGTTTATTAAATTTCCTTTCCAATTTATTAAATTCAGCATAATTATGTTCTTTATTTTTTCTCAAATTCTTTGTACAAAAGATGTCATGAATTTTATCCTACATGATGCCTCCCAACTAAGTACTATTTTTCCTTCTTCATTTTAGAAATGTAATATCCATGTAATATTTTACAAGCCAATCACTGTGCAAAATAATGAACTGTCTCTATCACATCATGAATATTTTATTCTACATTATCTGAGAAACCTCTCATAATCCCCAAGGTCTACATTATGTGCCCTCCTTTTCCACTGGCATCTTGGGCTTCCTTACCAGAACACTCCCTCTTGAGCAAATACCGGTTCTATGCTCTACTTTGCTATGCACTCTAAGTGTATGCTACTGTGCTGCTTATGTTTACTAATGTATGTCCTACACTTAACATAGTGCCTACAAGCCCCTATAAGCTCCAACAAATTATTGAAATAATTTCCTAAGAGCAGGAGCATAAGGAATTATGACCTACTGGAATGAATTGGTAGTGTTAGGAAGCTTAAAGAAAAAAGTAAAAATCAAGCCTCTTTGAGCAAATTAAAATCCTGAAGAACCTTACTAAGTCATCAATTGTAAAGTATGCATTTCTTTAACTTAAGGAAGTATAAATTTGGAGTACAGTCAGGGTGTAGTATGTGAGGTCAGATATGTAATCTAAAGGTAATGGAATTCCACTTTTACTAAATCATAAATCATAAACTTTCAACACCTTTTCAATTCTACCACACCTCTTCTATTTGGCAGGGTGCTTTTACTTTTTCTTTGATGATTTCATGCACACACACACACACCCCTCAGCACAAAAACTTGAGATCTAAACATCACTACTCAGAATAGAATGTCTTTCTTTTAAAAGCATATATATCTTAAATTCATTAGATCTGTATTTTCCAAACTATGTTCCAGGAAACCCTAGTAAGCCGTTCTTACACGTATCAAAATCACCTGGAAGGCTTGTTAAACAGTCTGCTGGACCACACCTTCAGAGATTCCAATTCAGTAGGTCTGGAGTGGGGCCCAGGTGGTGCTGATGCTGCTGGTCCCAAGACCACACTCTGAAGACAAGTGCCCTACTGTGCTGTTAACAGAACTTGTAGAGGGGGGAAATCCATTCTGGAGTACTGTTGGAAAATGATGCATAAAAATTTCATTATATACATTAGCACATGAAATACTCTGAAAAGCTCTGCAATAAATTAACATGCCTTAAATTGCTTATCAGACAAAATTATATGACACTGAAATCTTTTAATCAAAGAGCAGCAAGTAGGGCTGAGATTATGACACAGTGGTATCACGCGTGAGACACTGGGTTCGATCCTCAGCACCACATTAAAAAAAACTAAAATAAAGATATTCTGTCCACCTACAACTAAAAAATAACATAATTAAAATGATGAGTGAACTAAAGAATGATATAAGTGAACAATTACAGGCAAAACTTGATCAATCCAACAAAGAAATAGGTGAGCAAATAAAGGCAACTACGATCATTCTAACAAAGAGATAAGAGAGCAATTACAAGTAACAAAAGATTACTTTAAGAAAGAGCTAGAGATTTGGGGGGAAAAAAACAATCAGAAATACTTGAAATGAAGTAAACAATAAACCAAATAAAACACTCAATAGAAAGCATCACCAGTACAATAGATCACATAGAAGACAGAACCTCAGATAATGAAGACAAGATATACAATCTTGAAATAAACTTGACCCTACAGTGAAGATGGTAAAAAATCATAATCAGAACATACAAGAAATATGGGACAGCATCAAAAGACCAAATTTAAGATTTACTGGGATAGAAGAAGGCGCAGAATTTCAAACCAAAGGAATGCACAATCTCTTCAATGAAATAATATCAGAAAATTTCCCAAATATGAAAAATGAAATGGAAAATCAAATACAAGAGGCTTACAGGACACCGAACGTACAAAATTTCAACAGATCTATATCAAGGCACATTATAATGAAAATGCCCAACGTACAGAATAAGGATAGAATTTCAAAGGCCACAAGTGAGAGGACCCAGATTACATACAAGGGGAGACCAATTCGTATCTCAGCAGATTTTTCAACCCACACCCTAAAACCCAGGAGATCATGAAATAGCATATTCCAAGCCCTGAAAGACAACAGATGCCAACCAAGAATCCTATACCAGCAAAACTGACCTTCAGATTTGATGACAAAATAAAAACCTTCCATGATAAACAAAAGTTAAAAGAATTTACAGCAAGAAAGCCTGCACTACACAACATTCTTGGCAAAATATTCCACGAGGAGGAAATGATAACCAACAATGAAAATTTACAAAGAGAGGAAATATACTAAAGGCAAGACCATTTAAAAGAGAAAACAACTCAAGGTAAAAACCAAAAACAAACCAAAATGACCAGAATTACAAATCATATCTCAATAATAACCCTGAATGTAAATGGCCTAAATGCACCAATTAAAAGACATAGACTGACAGACTGGATCAAAAAAAAAGACCCAAAAATATGCTGTCTTCAAGAGACTCATCTCACAGGAAAAGACATCCACAGACTGAAAGTGAAAGGGTGGGAAAAAACATATCACTCACATGGACCCCACAAACAAGCAGGAGTTTCCATCCTCATACTAAATAAAGTGGACTTCGAACCAAAGATGGTGAAAAGAGAAAAAGAAGGTCATTTCATACTTCTTAAGGGAATCATACATCAACAAGACATAACAATCATAAATATCTGTGCCCCAAATAATGGGGCTTCTACGTATGTCAAACAAATCCTTCTCAAATACAAGATTCAAATAGACCACAACACAATAATACTTGGAAACTTTAACACAGCTCTCTCACCATTGGAAAGATCTTCCAAACAAAAACTTAATAAAGAAACCATAGACCTCAATGAAACTATCGATAATTTAGACTTAACAGACATATATAGAGTGTTCCATCCATCAACAAGCAAATACACTTTTTTCTCAGCTGCACATGGATCCTTTTCCAAAATAGATCATATGTTATGTCACAAAAGCCAGTCTTAGCAAATACAAAAAAATAGAGATTCTACCCTGCATCCTATCTGACCACAATGGAATAAAATTACAAATCAATGACAGATTAAAAAACAGAAACTACTCCATCACCTGGAAACTAAATAATATGCTATTGAATGATGCATGGATAACAGAAGACATCAGGGAAGAGATAAAAAAATTCTTAGAGGCAAATGAAAACTCTGATACAACATATCAAAATCTCTGGGATGCCATGAAGGCAGTGCTAAGAGGAAAGTTCAAAGCACTAAGCTCATTCATTAGAAGTAAAAGTCAACAAATAAATGAATTGACTCTTCATCTCAAAGCCTTAGAAAAGGAAGAACAAATTAACACCCAAAGAAGTAGAAGATAGGAAATAATCAAAATTAGGGCTGAAATGAAGGAAATTGAAACAAAAGAAACAATTCAAAAACTTGACAAAACAAAAAGCTGGTTCTTTGAAAAAATAAACAAAATTGACAAACCCTTAGCCACCCTAATGAAAAGGAGGAGGGAGAAAACCCAAATTACTAGAATTCGTGATGAAAAAGGAAATATCACAATAGACACTACTGAAATACAGAGGATAATTAGAAACTATTTTGAAAATTAAACTCCAGTAAAGTAGAAAACCCTGAAGACACCGACAAATTTCTAGAGGCATATGACCTACCCAAACTGAACCAAGAGGACATACACAACTTAAACAGATCAATTTCAAGCAACGAAATAGAAGATGCCATCAAGAGCCTGCCAACCAAGGAAAGCCCAGGTCCAGGTGGATTCTCAGCTGAGTTCTACAAGACCTTCAAAGAACAATTAATACCAATACTCCTCAAACTATTTCATGAAATGGAAAAGGAGGGAACCCTTCCAAACTCATTCTATGAGGCAAGTATCACCCTGATTCCAAAACCAGACAGAGACACATCAAAGAAAGAAAACTTCACACCAATATCCCTGATGAACAGAGATGCAAAAATTCTCAATAAAATTCTGGCAAATCGCATACAAAAACATATCAAAAAAATAGTGCACCATGATCAAGTGGGGTTCATTCCAGGGATGCAAGGTTGCTTCAACATACAGAAATCAATTAACGTAATATATCACATCAATAGACTTAAAGATAAGAATCATATGATTTTGTCAATCGATGCAGAGAAAGCATTTGACAAAATACAACACCCTTTTATGCTCAAAATACTAGAAAAACTTGGGATATAAGGAACATTCCTCAACTTTGTAAAAGCTATCTAGGCTAAACCAAAGGCCAACATCATCCTAAATGGAGAAAAATTACAATCATTCCCTCTGAAAATGGGAACTAGACAGGGATGCCCTCTCTCACCACTGCAATTCAACATAGTCCTTGAAACACTAGCCAGAGCAATTAGACAGATGAAAGAAATAAAGGGATATGAATAAGAAAAGAAGAACTCAAACTATCATTATTTGCAGACAACATGATTCTATACTTAGAGGATCCAAAAAATTCTACCAGAAAACTTTTAGAATTCATAAATGATTTCAGCAAAGTGGCAGGATATAAAATCAACACCCACAAATCAATTCCATTTCTATACATCAATGATAAACCCTCTGAAAGAGAAATTAGGAATACTATCCCATTCACAATAGCCTCAAAAAAATAAAATACTTGGGAATCAACTTAACAAAAGAGGTGAAAGACCTCTACAGTACAAACTACAAGACAAATGAAGAAAGAAATTGAAGAAGACCTTAGAAGATGGAATAATCTCCCATGCTCCTGGATAGGCAGAATCGATATTGTCAAAATGGCCATACTTCCCAAAGCGTTATATAGATTCAATGCAATCCCAATTAAAATCCCAAAGTCATTCCTTATAGAAATAGAAAAGGCAATCATGAAATTCACTTGGAAGAATAAGAGACTCAGAATAGCCAAAGCAATCCTTAGCAAGAAGAGTGAAGCAGGAGGCATCACAATACCTGACCTCAGATTATACTACAAAGCTATAGTAACAAAAACGGCATGGTACTAGCACCAAAATAGACATGTAGACCAATGGTATAGAATAGAAGACACAGAGACGAACCCACTTACATACAGTTACCTTATACTAGATAAAGGAGCCAAACACGTACATTGGAGAAAAGACAACATCTTCAACAAATGGTGCTGGGAAAACTGGAAATCCATATGCAGCAAAATGAAACTAACCCCTATCTCTCACCATGCACAAAATTCAACTCAAAGTAGATTAAGGACCTGGGAATCCGACCAGAGACCCTACGCCTAATAGAAGAAAAAATAGGCCAAAATCTTCATCATGTCGGATTAGGACCATACTTCCTTAACAAGACTCCTATAGCACAAGAAGTAAAATCAAGAATCAACAAATGGGATGGATTCAAACTAAAAAGCTTCTTCTCAGCAAAAAGAAATAATCAATGAAGTGAACAGAGAGCTGACATTCTGGGAACAAATCTTTGCCACACACACGTCCGATAAAGCACTCATCTCCAGGATATATAAAGAACTCAAAAAACTTAACACCAAAAAAACTAACAACCCAATCAATAAATGAGCCAAAGAGCTGAACACAAACTTCACAGAAGAAGATATACAATCCATCAACAGACATGAAAAAATGTTCAACATCTTTAGCAATCAGAGAAATGCAAATCAAAACTACCCTAAGATTTCATCTTACGCCAGTCAGAATGGCAATTATCAAGAATACAAACAACAATAAGTGTTGGCGAGGTTGTGGGGAAAAAGGCACGCTCATACATTGCTGGTGGAACTGCAGATTGGTGCAACCAATCTGGAAAGCAGTATGGAGATTCCTTAGAAAACTTGGAATGGAACCACCATTTGAACCTGCTATCCCACTCCTAGGTCTATACCCAAAAGACTTAAAAACAGCATACTACAATGACACAGCCACTTCAATGTTTATAGCAGCTCTATTCACAATAGCTAAACTGTGGAACCAACCTAGATGCCCTTTGATAGATAACTGGATAAAGAAACTGTGGTATATATACACAATGT